>CM037874.1:1677615-2277615 GCA_021292105.1 Anadara kagoshimensis | reverse complement strand
TCCCTATACATAAATGTACTCGCCCATAATAAGTATTCAAATTAAAGGTCATACACACAGGTCAATGTTGTATACTTATACGGTTCATTTATACAAAAACAAAACAAAAAACAAGTTAAGTGAAATATACAAATCTACTACACCCGCCTGCTGTCTTGGTTTGGATACATTCTCCTTAATGTAAAGGAGTGCCGCGTTCGTATATCTTAAATCTCTCATTGCGTTGAAAGATAATAAATTAATTTGATTTGGGTAAATTCTAAATCAAAAACACAAGTAAAGTAATAAATGTTTATATATTATCAATAAATGAGCTGATGTATGTGATAAGTGACGGCATTAAGATAAGTAAGGTCTTGTTGTAAGTATCGTTATATAGACATGGTTTGTTAATATTACTGATATAATGTGTTACCTTAGAGTACTCGTTATCATAATGGCTTCATTATATATAAGTACATGTATAATGGAAACTATGATGTAAAATGAGATTTACAGCTCTACCACGTGATCAATTCCTCTTAACTTTATGCTGAACGTTTTGGAAAACGTCAACGTCACAAATTCATGGAATGACTTCGTTTTCACGAGAAAACTTCATTTTGTGCGATTCCATATCAATTGGAAATAAGTGTTCCGCGCAGAAGTTAAAGGGTATCACGTGGTACAGCATGTGTTATATCTGGTACAAATTCAACCACAAACATACTGGTCCGTGTCCAAATCACCAAAGCAAAGATATAACTTTAAAACTGACACATTAAGTTAAACACGTAAACCTCCACCAGAGAAGTGAGGCCGGGTGCTCCGGAAAGGTAAACAACTCATGTCTTGTTAGCTACATCCGCCAAGTGTAAAATCAAAAGTGTGAATAAAATGAACTGTCAAATTGTCTATTGTAACCCAAAACAACAAAACTGGTATTTATAAACTCACGTAGGTCGTTATCCTCCTAATGTATCCAACAATAAAAATAAGCTCAGCTGGAACAGAATTGTAATCCCTTGTTTCATTCTCTGTTACATGTTTCTACACCTACACAAATATGTTAAGTGTTTTAAGCCGAATCAGCATCAGTGTATTTATTGTCGGCTAAGTAGGTTTAATTCTACGTCAATTTATTAAAACTTGATGATGATAAGTATCTTAAAAGTGATAGCCAACATTCTTCCCCAAAATAACAACAACAATAATAACAATGATAAATAGCTCTAAAACTTAAAATTAAGTGAAACATCAAAGTGAGACTTGGTGCTCCAGAAGGGTTAGCACATCCTGCTTAGCTAGCTACACCCGCCAGGAGTTATATTTAAAAATGAGACTGTAAGGAACGCGGAACTATGTGACGTAAACTATATCCATGGTAATTCTGGATACAGAGGCATCATACCTAACAACAATATCAATCAACAATATTATGATTACGGTCATAAAACTCTATAAAGGCCTTCATAAATCTAGGCTTACAATATCAGGTCCTTGTCAACATTTATTTAGTTTTTTTGTATGGAGTTCTAGTAGTGGGAACAAGCTATACCATAGCGTCTTATATGTGAAACAAATACACCATAAACAAGAACAATAAATTCAGTTTTACTTTCCTTTCATTTCAGTTTTGAAATGGGTACCCATATCAGAATTCTAGGTATAGTATACAGAAATGTATATTTGTGTATGCTCTTAGACTATATAAACATAGTCTCATCTTCCTTTCATTCTGAATTTCTATTTCATATATGGCCGTTGAAGCTAGTTAAGCTAAACAGGAGGTATTTACCCTTCCGAACCGGCCTCACTTCCTTGGTGGAATTCCGCGTGTTAAACTTAATTTGTCAGTTTTAAAGTTTTTATTTGCTTTGGGATTGTTACTTTGACGGGAATTGGTATGTTTGTTTTGATTCTAACAGAAACTACTCAATTACCGGTTTTCAAAAATAACTGCATGCAATAACAAATCAATTATATTACCCTACTTTTTAAAATCAAACCATGGATTATTTAAGGTTTCCTCTATTTTGGTAATTCCATATTTATCAGACTCTCTGGTTTGATAAATCAATTAAACAAGACGATTACTTGTTTTGGCTTGACAAAATTAAATATCATTTCAAATTGTATTATGTTTGTCAACAGAAAATGAAATAACAACATCTGATAACAATATAAACATGGACTATGACAGGCTTATAAATTAGATCATCACGGAAACAGGGAAGTATTTTTTATAAAATATGCCGAACAAGTAGAAAAATTAGAAGCAATAGCTATGTTATCGAAGCTGATTTGTAATTCCATGTGAATTGAGGGGAGTGAAGTAATGGTCTTTTACGCCCCAGTTAAGATTCTTTAAATTTTATCGAGGAGATCACTTCATGGACGGTGGTGGACATCGTAGTAAGCCGCTGATCTTCAGCGATTGAACCCAAATGGGATTCGAACCTTTGGACGACTCGGTCACCGAGGCCGCCTCTTCTTAAACGAGATATATTGGCAAGAGGAGCACTATTGTTCATCTTTAATGTTTAGAGACAGTCATTTTCATAAATAACTTTTATACCTTTTAAGTTTTTGAAAACTTAACAATCATATTTTGTTTTGGAAACAAAAAGCGCATCTAAACATATTTTTTGTTTTATTTTTACTTTTTCTGATATTCTCCTACATAGAGAAAAGTTTACATTGTTTACTTAAAATCAGTTGTAGTATGTTCCCTTGGTGACCTCATATGCATATATTAAAAGGTTCAAATAAGGTCAACAATAACTTATATGACACTTGTTATTGGCATCGGTTTAGACAAAATTATGGAGAAGAAACATCCATTCCAGATGACGATAAGTATGCAGTTTTCAAGTTTTAATTTGTAAAAAAAGCACCAGAATCACATTTTTTAAAGTGGACAAACTGATTAAGTCTATGACACAGGCGTGATTCAGGCGTGAATATCAATGATTTAGAACACGGGGTCCAAAACGGGTGTATTAGTTCTTAGTCTAATCACGATTATTGTAAATTTGCTGATTTTTTCTCTATATACAGGAATAAATGTAATGATTTTGATTTTTCAAGTATTTTTCCTTGTTAGTATTTTTGTTTTTAAACACATATATTGTAGTTATTTTATGAGAAACCAAATGATAATATAGCCATTTTAGTTAAGGACTGTCTCTAAGTAAAAAAGACGAACAATAGTGTGCAACAGACACACTATTAATGACAGTGTATTATAAAATATAGCTGGTTTGTGGTAATGTATTGATGACAGTTAGAGGATTTGTTTCACATAATAAACATCAGGATGACAAATAATGTCGACAAACCTCTCAGTATGACAGCTAACTGCGGAAAACAAAAGACCATTTAATTCCGCATGAATCCACTAATACTAATATCCCTTATAATCCCTTCTAATGTCAATGAACTCTGAAAACGGAGTTTTAAAGTAAAAAGCAATGACATATTTACGATTTCAAAATATGTATTTGTTAACAACCTACGCAATCGAAAATACCAACTGATTGAAACCGAGAAAAAGAACAAGAATTGACAAATATTTACTTGGACAACTGATATTCCCGGCTGCTTTGGACGGACACTGGAGTAAGTGTTTAGTGATGTCACTATTGGGGACAACTACGTATTATATCTCGTTTGTCTCTTTGATTGAATTGGTAGTTCGAGGTATTAGTTCGCTTGGTAAAGGTCGGAGGTGTAAAAGCCATTACACAGTTGAACTTTATAGGCCGCGGTGGCCTGATGGATAAGACGTGAGTCTAAAAATCCATGGTCTCTCACCGCTGTGAGTTCGAGTCCCGCTCAGACAACATGTGGGAAAGTGAATTTGTCTTGATTTTGGGCTTTACTGATTTACCTGCTGTCAGTATAATGTGACTTTGGGGTGGTACGCTTGTCTGCAGCGTACTGATTCGGTGAGCTTGCACCTTAAAAGCGCCCTGAATGTGCGGGTTCATGTAGGAAGCAGGAGTGGTTGACAAAAAACACCGGCCTAAATAGAACTGACAAAATTATCAAGCAAAGATCCGTTCTGTCATGTGCTGATTTTCAATTTCTATTAAAATAATGCATTTAAAATTCCACATGACAACTGATTGAATGCAATATTTAATATAAATTCAAAATCAGCATATGACAGTGCCCACGGGATTCGAACCCAAGGCGTTAAGAGATACATTGATCCGTGAGTTAAACCACTCGACAAACAAGATTTTATACGGCTTTTAAGGGTAAACAATTAATACTAAGGTTGACGTAAAACTGTGACCGTGAGGTTTAACACAAAATTTACATTTTTCTTCAATTTTTTTAAATTAGTTTTTGCATTTGACAAATAGTAAAATATTTACGATATTGCGAAAAAAGATGAAAATTTAAAAAAAATAATCCAATTACTATTTCTAATATCAAAAAAATACCAGGGGATGTATAGTAATTATGAAAATAAGAAAATCCAATTACAAATTCGTAATTCAAAATTAAAGTCGAATTTAAAAAAAAACATAAAAATAACTTGAAAATTAAAGGTCACGTTTTTTGTGTGATATTATACTTTCTAAATATGACTATCGAAGAGGAAATAAATTGAAAAATTCAAGTTTTTCTGAGTGCGCTTACATAAAATAGAAGATTATTAGGATGCAAGTCATTTCATTTTTTAAAATTATTGTATAGTTTTAGACGCCTGTTTTGTATAAACATTGTAAATTCCAAAATAAATGACCATGAGTTATCTACATACCACCATACTTTCGATATTGGAGAAATAAACTTATTTAATTTTTTATTTATTTAGTTTTTTGAGGTGGTGGGGTACAGTGAAGTATTGGTGGCGTGCTTCAATAAAGTGTGTAACCGACAGATTTGTACCAAACGCTACAGGGTGCGTTTTAACATAAATCTGTTACCCTTAATCAACATTCGGTCTTTTCTTGTGTTGTCTTAATTGGTCGTTCTATCACTTCTTTGTTATAATTTGTATTGCTTCGTGTCCTTAGTCACGTGTTGTTGCTAAGTTTTTTACCTTGGTCACGTTGGTTTGTTGCTAAGTTTTTTTCCTTGGTCACGTTGGTTTGTTGCTAAGTTTTTTTCCTTGGTCACGTTGGTTTGTTGCTAAGTTTTTTTCCTTGGTCACGTTGGTTTGTTGCTAAGTTTTTTACCTTGGTCGCGTTGGTTTGTTGCTAAGTTTTTTACCTTGGTCGCGTTGGTTTGTTGCTAAGTTTTTTTCCTTGGTCACGTTGGTTTGTTGCTAAGTTTTTTACCTTGGCCACGTTGGTTTGTTGCTAAGTTTTTTTCCTTGGTCACGTTGGTTTGTTGCTAAGTTTTTTTCCTTGGTCGCGTTGGTTTGTTGCTAAGTTTTTTTCCTTGGTCGCGTTGGTTTGTTGCTAAGTTTTTTTTTACCTTGGTCACGTTGGTTTGTTGCTAAGTTTTTTTCCTTGGTCACGTTGGTTTGTTGCTAAGTTTTTTACCTTGGTCACGTTGGTTTGTTGCTAAGTTTTTTACCTTGGTCACGTTGGTTTGTTGCTAAGTTTTTTACCTTGGTCACGTTGGTTTGTTGCTAAGTTTTTTACCTTGGTCATGTTGGTTTGTTACTAAGGTTTTTTTTTACCTTGGTAACGTTGGTTTGTTGCTAAGTTTTTTTACCTTGGTCACGTTGGTTTGTTACTAAGTTTTTTACCTTGGTCACGTTGGTTTGTTACTAAGTTTTTTACCTTGGCCACGTTGGTTTGTTACTAAGTTTTTTTACCTTGGTAACGTTGGTTTGTTGCTAAGTTTTTTACCTTGGTCACGTTGGTTTGTTGCTAAGTTTTTTACCTTGGTCACGTTGGTTTGTTGCTAAGTTTTTTACCTTGGTCATGTTGGTTTGTTGCTAAGTTTTTTTTTATTTTCAAACGCCAACTATCATTTCGGAATCCTTCACTGAAAATTTTAACATTGTGTTGTATTTTTTTTTAATTAATTGAAAAACAAATGTTGTTTAAACTAAAATATAGAGCTTTAGGGTTCTATTGTTGGTTTAACTAGTTTCATTTTATTATTCGTTTGTTTTATGGTGACGTGTTTTCTCTAGTCTGTCGTTTGTTAAGTAAGTAAGTTAGTAAGTAAGTAAGTAATAAGTAAGCAAGGAAGGAAGGAAGGAAGGAAGGAAGTAAGCAAGTCAGTCAGAAAAGTAAATAAGAAACCACAGGTAAGTAATAATTTATTAAGGTGTTACATATCACAATTCAATGATATTTAACAATATAAAAATAAGTGTGATATCCTGCCTAAAAGACATACGAGACACAATAAAAATAATTATCATTGATTATTTAATAACAATTTTATAATTAATTACCCTTACGATACATGTTATTTGTATAATATTTGTATTCCATATTACATTGTGTTGTGTTGTAAGTTAGCAATCGACTAGGTAATGACGCCAACAACTACAAGATGTGCAAATAGTATTCTTTAGATTCTTCTGCCCGAAACAATTTGATTTTGTAGTTGGTATTTTACTGTCATAAAAAACACCAAAATATATAGAAAAAACTGAAATATTAGAAGAACGGAGATCAACTTCAGCAAGACCAATACCTTCACGATAGATAACACAGTTAATAGGGACCACAATATGAAGAAAAAGTGTAAAATTAAAAATTAAACACATTAATTCATGTCCAAAGCGCAATCCAAAAGCAAAGTAAAAAAAAAAGCTGACAAAAGTTAAACACGTAAACTTCCACCAGGAAAGTAAGCCTGATGCTCCGAAAAAGGTAAGCATCCCCTGTTTAGCTAGCTACACCCGCCGCTTGTGTAATCAAACCGAGAAGAGAAAGGTGAGATATTAGAAGAACAGGAGAAAAAGAAAAATAAGAACTAGAATCAACTTCAACACGACCAATACCTTCACGATAAATAACCCAAGTAATAGGAACATTTACATCAAAGTTGATGTCTTGAGTGGCATGGTTAGCAAAGATAAAACGACAATTGTAAATTAAAGCATTTCATACAGGATTACATAACATGTTGGTGTTATACAGACATTTGACCATATGCATTCTGCTTCATTTGTTTTATGACCTGACAACAGTTACCATTTAGCAATGAAAAATAAAATATCCAATTATAATGTAACATTTGTATTGTTATATGCATTTAAAACGCGAAGAGCAAAAAACGAAAGCTCTTAACCCTAAAATATTATTATAAAACTTAGTTCTCTTTTAACAACAACTCAGACATATAAAAGTTAATTCTCTCCTAACAACAACTCAAATTTCCATGGTATCTGTATAAAAACTGATTCTCATATTTTCAGGTTTTCAGTACAAATGAGACGCATACACTGACTTCCCTCGCTACTTCAAAAGTTTTTATGTATACCCATCGGCATATTGTAACTTAAAAACGTCTTGAAACCCGTTAAATTCATTTCATCTTCTTAAAGTCTGGCCAATAAAATGCCTTAATCATAATTATCTTCCTGTTTAATCTAATCATTTAAATTTAATTGGATACTTATCTGAAATTTAATTTTAAATTGAGTGTCGATAATCTCTAGATATCAGACATTATTGAAACCTTCTATAATCAGTGTTTTCCCGCTAAAAGGTGTTTATCGTCTGCAAGTAGCTCTTCAGATACATTTCATTGAAAACATAAATGAGATTTTAGACAATAACCATAAAGATTTAATGAACACAGTGGTATTAAGCAGGAAATTATTCCCACTGGTGAAAAAAAGGAAAAAAAAAAATAAACAAAATGAAAAACAGAAAAGTGCGAACACATTTTTGTATTAATAAGGATTTAGAAGTAATTTTAACTGTTAACAGGAATTTAACAACTAAATGACATTTCAGAAACAACCAGATTAGTAAAACAGTCAACAGTAATTTGTTTGTAAACATGTTTTAGATCATGATATGTATACTGATGAATATTAATATTCAAAGCAATAATAATAATAATAATAATAATTATTATAATTATAATCTGTACAGCAAGAACCCAAACAGGTTATAACTACAGTCAAACCTGTCTATTAAGGCCACCGAAGGGAACCAGTCAAGATGGCCTTTATGGGCAGGTGTCCTTTGTAATTTTATACAAAATTATATAAATTAAGAACAATTGGGATACATATAAGCAGGTGGCCTTTAAGGTAGGTTGGACTGTAGGTATCTCAGATTCAGAACAAGGTTGCGTGGATCTGTTCTGATTTAGAACAAAGACACGGCGGGGTTCTGTTCTGGAGATTTGTAATTCGTGTTTTGTCAAAGAACAATATTAATTGGGTCTTCCGATGTAATTCTTAAACAAATTTATTAATAATTCAAGAGAAGCATGCTACATTATGTAAATGCAGCATGTTTTACTCATCATAACACGATGTGTTAGTAAAAACATGTATATCAGGACAAAGAAAACCCCGTATTACAGAATACCAGGCTCCTAACAGCGTCTACATAAATACATAAAAGAATATTACTGAAAAAAAACTAAGCATACACAAATTATTACAATTACTGAGTGTACAAAATGTACAAAAAGAATTATGTATTTTGGGAAAATTTTTGAAAACAGCTTTTTATAAGCTCTAAATATGTGCAGTAACTCATATATATTACTTGGTTCATTCCCCATTATTATATTTACTTCTACTTTAATTAATCATATGTATTTGTCACTGTCTTATCACCGCATACTGTGTATGTTATACCAATGGTAATAAACAATTATATTTATATTATACATTCTAGTTCTGCTTGTAATAAAAGAGGTACTATAGTTGGTCGCTGTTCGGAACTTGGGTTTTGTATATATCAATGTTGAATTATTTTTGTCTAATATTGGAATTAATGGATCTTGTAATATCTCTAAAGTAAAATCACAACATATTGGAATCAGGAGTGGTAATACGTTCCTTTGTAATATATTGCGCGATCAGTAACGGTAACTACAAACACAATAGACGCTGATATATATCCTACAATTTATGTTACAGTTTTCACCTTTCTTTATTACTTGTAATTGATTTATACAGCAAGATATCGTTCTGCCACATAAAACAAGTTTGTCTGAATGCTGTAAAATTGTTTAATAATAATGCCACAAAATGGCGCCAAACTTAACATTATGTTGTAGCCCGGATTAATTAAAACAATTCCGGTATAATATTTATGCTGATGGTCTTTGGTATATAAATGTTATGTTGTTGTAAACGTGTCGTGTTGGAACTGATTTATCTAGTATGTATATTGTTATGGAATGGTTACATAGATAAGTACATGTACTAAATAACCAATATCCTAGATCTATATACAATATATGCCGTATCTGAAGTTAGTTACTTTTTCAACATTCAACATTCAATGTTGAAAAAGTAAATATAATCTGAAGTTAGTTACTTATTCAACATTCGGATATAATTTTCAGGTTTTTTCGACCTATAATTGCAACTTTATCCTCAATCCTCCCTCACAACATGTAATGAACTAACACACTACCGTATCTGAAGAGATGTTGGATACACTTAACCCTTGATTAATGAGTTTTTGAGACTTTACATCGTTCACTAGACAATGTAAAGTCTCAAAAACTCATTAATCAAGGCACTGTATTCCTATTTTTGTTTGTAGCTGAGAGGAACAAATGAATTTTTGTTCATTAAAAAAAAAAAAAAGAAAACATTAACTTTATCCTCAATCCTCCCTCACAACATGTAATGAACTAACACACTACCTTATCTGAAGAGATGTTGGATACACTTAACCCTTGATTAATGAGTTTTTGAGACTTTACATTGTCTAGTGACCATACTGATCATCTGTCATAGATGCACATGTCAATGTTCTTGTTAATTTGCATATTTTTATCATAACACGACTAAATAATGTCAATATGACATGCCACTGATAATTTATTAAGACTCGGACGTGTTGGGTTTTAAATGTAATATGAATGACAATAGAAGGATGGGACAATCGTTTGTTGCAGCATAATTATGATAATTGCAATATTTATTTTAACGTGAAAGTGTTTTGTATTCACTGTAATGACAATCGAGAACATTTTTGAGTTAATTTTATCAGGAAGAGAAGAGTCTACAAATTTAATTAAAAACACGATATTATATTCTTTTTGCATGTTGATTACGCTGATCTTAACTTTTGGGGTAATTACTTGAAGTCACTTAATTGTTTTGGTGCTGATATATACACCTTAATAATAATAATAATAATATTATTATTATTATTATTATTATAAGTAATGAAAATTAACGACGATGAGAAATATTTTAAATGTCCTTTTTGAGACAATGTGCATTTTGTGAAGCAAAGAAATTTTTTAGGGCAAATTGAGCGTAATCTGATGTAAAATAATATTTGCATGTGTCATATTTACATATCAAATGTGATCGCTTGAAATTACAGGATGAAGTTTAATTTTACAAATTTCTCAGGACTTCAAGTCATATCGTAATTTTCATTGTTCTGAAAGTTAAGAAATGTGAACATTTCAATCGAATCTGCTTTTAATGTTTTGTGATATAATGGCATGTGCTACTTTTGAATTTTTATGATATAATGGCATGTGCTACTTTTGAATGTATTATTTCATAAAAATTCAAAAGTAGCACACGACAGTTCTGTCATGTGCTACTTTTGAATTTTTATGAAATAATACATTCAAAAGTAGCACATGACAATTTGTCATGTGCTACTTTTGAATGTATTATTTCATAAAAATTCAAAAGTAGCACATGACAGTTCTTTTAGAAAGTACATGGATATTAATGCTGTCCGTATGTGTCATGTGGCTTTTTCCATTTCATGACATATAGCATTAAACATTAGCATATGGCAAATGATTTTAAATATTTTTTTTCCGATAAAATAATAAAGACAAAAATAGCACATGACAGGTAAAAAGGACATCGGCCCGGAACATATGCAGCAAATACTTCCTTTGAGATAAAAAAAAAAGTAGCGACCAAACTGGAACTAGAACATGGGGCCTACTCAATATCAGCGGATTGCTCTAATGACTTAGCCACCCGGCCAATAATTGAGCCTGGTCCGCCACATTCCTCCCTTCTTTTTCATTCGTCTACATTCAATCGAAAGCCACGGAACCAACCAGTTGGTCAGCCGAACGAGCATCCAAATTATCCAAATTAATAGAAAAGATAATTTTTCCGTTACCACCCGAATGTTTTATGACAGCTGTCCAGTGGCCTATAAACCACAGTCTGTCATAATTATCTAATAAACTTATTGCTAAGAATAATAAAATCATAATAAATTACTTCATATTTAACCATTCTCATTATGACCATACATGTCACAATAAGCTGTGTATTTTTGTAACTTAAGTTGTTCTGTTAAACATACAACACTTGTCAGGTCATTTAAACAAAACAAAAAGAAGGGAAAACATGATCACCATTTTTGGCAGATTTAAAGACATCGATGGCGCAGCGAGTGTAAAGCAATTTGTAAAGCATTGATCGTGAATCATTACACTTCTGCAAGAAAAAATGGAAAAAGACGAAAACTAGACTAGTAAACAAGAGATAAAAGTTATAATGAATATCGATTGTAACTTTTCAACAATTAAACAGTTTGACATTTAAATTAATTGCCTTTTACTGACCACTACAATGTCCATTCTATTTTAGGAAGGACAGATACGGTACTTTCCACACCTTTTACAAACCCAACCAAAACATAAAAAATGATGAGATTCATGTGCATGTCATAGTATCCAGTGATCACGTGCCAGACAGTTATAATGTCGAAGTGTCCAGTGATCACGTGCCAGACAGTTATAATGTCATAGTGTCCAGTGATCACGTGTCAGACATTTGCAGGGGCTTTAAGTAACTTGACGCTATTAAAATTAACCTCAAGAGCAACTCTCGCCTGTAAATCCCAATACATAAAACATAGTTAATACAAAACATGTAATAACTTAATTTCCATTACTAAGACAAAATTGCGTTTAAAATATTTGTCTTACTGATTACAGTAGAGGTGTTCACTTCTCTCAATCAAATTATTAAACACAAAACAAAATTACATGAATTTTTTTTTGCACAATGTGTAAGCGACACAATTGAGTTATGACGAAATAGGTACCATTATTCCGTGCATGGTACCAAAATAGTGCGGAAAAATGTAGGTACTATACAGAGTTTTGATTAAAGTGCATATTTGTAACTTAAATAGAAAAACTTGCTGTATTTTAGCAAAATGGTTATTAATTTACGTAATATACGGTAAAAGAACAACACAAATTGGTAATACTTCAAACCGGGAAAAACAGGAAATTGTGATCACCAGGTTCACTGTATTGTCACTAGGTATGTCAGTGTCAAATTTGCTTAACTTTGAATGGGGTTGACTATGTCAAATAGCAGAAAAACTTTGCTATTATGAGCGATTTTCTTACATTATCCTACTAGTTCTTACTTATATCCTCTAGGTTCACAGTGAACAAGTTCTCGTGCCACCTTATTATATTATGCAACACTTCTCACTAGGTATGTCAATGACAAATTTGGTTAGTTTGAACGGGGTTGACTATTTCAAATAGCAGGAAAACTATGCTATTTTGTCCGATTTTCTTAAATTTTCAACTAGATCTCACAGATATGTTTTACTTTCACAGTGAACGAGTTCTCGTGCCACCTAATGATATATTAGGCAACACTTGTATTGTCACTAGGTATGTCAGTGACAAATTTGGTTAGCTTTGAACGAGGTTGACTATGTCAAATAGCAGAAAAACTTTGCTATTATGTCCGATTTTGTTACATTTCCCTACTAGTTCTTACTGTTATCCTCTAGGTTCGCAGTGAACAAGTTCTCGTGCCACCTAATGATATATTAGGCAACACTTCTATTGCCACTAGGTATGTCAATGTCAAATTTGGTTAGCGTTGAATGGAGTTGACTATGTCAAATAGCGGAAAAACTTTGCTATTATGTCCGATTTTGTTACATTTCCCTACTAGTTCTTACATATATCCTCTAGGTTCAGAGTGAACAAGTTCTCGTGCCACCTAATGATATATTATGCAACACATGTATTGTCACTAGGTATGTCAGTGTCAACTTTGGTTAGCTTTGAACGGGGTTGACTATGTCAAATAGCAGGAAAACTTTGCTATTATGAGCGATTTTCTTACATTTCCCTACTAGTTCTTACTGATATTCTCTAGGTTCACAGTGACAAGTTCTCGTGCCACCTAATGATATATTAGGCCACACTTGTATTGTCACTAGGTATGTCAATGTCAAATTTGGTTAGCGTTGAATGGGGTTGACTATGTCAAATAGCAGAAAAACTTTGCTATTATGTCCGATTTTCTTACATTTCCCTACTAGTTCTTACTTATATCCTCTAGGTTCACAGTGAACAAGTTCTCGTGCCACCTAATGATATATTAGGCAACACTTGTATTGTCACTAGGTATGTCAGTGACAAATTTGTTAGCTTTGAACGGGGTTACTATGTCAAATAGCAGGAAAACTATGCTATTATGTCCGATTTTTTACATTTCACTAGATCTCACAGATATGTTTTTCACAGTGAACAAGTTCTCGTGCCACCTAATGATATATTAGACACTTGTATTGTCACTAGGTATGTCAGTGTCAAATTTGGTTAGCTTTGAACGGGGTTGACTATGTCAAATAGCAGGAAAACTTTGCTATTATGTCCGATTTTCTTACATTTCCCTACTAGTTCTTACTGTTATCCCTCGGTTCACAGTGAACAAGTTCTCGTGCCACCTAATGATATATTTGGCAACACTTGTTTGTCACTAGGTATGTCAGTGACAAATTTGTTAGCTTTGAACGGGGTTGACTATGTCAAATAGCAGAAAAACTTGCTATTATGTCCGATTTTTACATTTCCCTACTAGTTCTTACTGATATTCTCTAGGTTCACAGTGAACAAGTTCTCGTGCCACCTAATGATATATTAGGCAACACTTGTATTGCACTAGGTATGTCAGTGTCAATTTGGTTAGCTTTGAATGGGGTTGACTATGTCAAATAGCAGAAAAACTTTGCTATTATGTCCGATTTTGTTACATTTCCTACTAGTTCTTACATATATCCTCTAGGTTCAGAGTGAACAAGTTCTCGTGCCACCTAATGATATATTATGCAACACTTGTATTGTCACTAGGTATGTCAGTGTCAACTTTGGTTAGCTTTGAAGGGGTTGACTATGTCAAATAGCAGAAAACTTTGCTATTATGAGCGATTTTCTTATATTTCCCTACTAGTTCTTACTGATATCTCTAGGTTCACAGTGACAAGTTCTCGTGCCACCTAATGATATATTAGCAACACTTGTATTGTCACTAGGTATGTCAGTGTCAAATTTGGTTAGCTTTGAATGGGGTTGACTATGTCAAATAGCAGAAAAACTTTGCTATTATGTCCGATTTTCTTACATTTCCCTACTAGTTCTTACTTATATCCTCTAGGTTCACAGTGAACAAGTTCTCGTGCCACCTAATGATATATTAGGCAACACATGTATTGTCACTAGGTATGTCAGTGAGAAATTTGGTTAGATTTGAACGGGGTTGACTATGTCAAATAGCAGAAAAACTTTGCTATTATGTCCGATTTTGTTACATTTCCCTACTAGTTCTTACTTATATCCTCTAGGTTCACAGTGAACAAGTTCTCGTGCCACCTAATGATATATTAGGCAACACTTGTATTGCCACTAGGTATGTCAATGTCAAATTTGGTTAGCGTTGAATGGGGTTGACTATGTCAAATAGCAGAAAAACTTTGCTATTATGTCCGATTTTGTTACATTTCCCTACTAGTTCTTACTTATTCTAGGTTCACAGTGAACAAGTTCTCGTGCCACCTAATGATATATTAGGCAACATTTGTTTTGTCACTAGGTATGTCAGTGACAAATTAAGTTAGCTTTCAACGGGGTTGACTATGTCAAATAGCAGGAAAACTTTGCTATTATGAGTGATTTTCTTACATTTCCCTACTAGTTCTTACTGATATTCTCTAGGTTCACAGTGACAAGTTCTCGTGCCACCTAATGATATATTAGGCCACACTTGTATTGTCACTAGGTATGTCAGTGTCAAATTTGGTTAGCTTTGAATGGGGTTGACTATGTCAAATAGCAGAAAAACTTTGCTATTATGTCCGATTTTCTTACATTTCCCTACTAGTTCTTACTTATATCCTCTAGGTTCACAGTGAACAGTTCTCGTGCCACCTAATGATATATTAGGCAACACTTGTATTGTCACTAGGTATGTCAGTGACAAATTTGTTAGCTTTGAACGGGGTTACTATGTCAAATAGCAGGAAAACTATGCTATTATGTCCGATTTTCTTACATTTTCACTAGATCTCACAGATATGTTTTTCTTTCACAGTGAACAAGTTCTCGTGCCACCTAATGATATATTAGACAACACTTGTATTGTCACTAGGTATGTCAGTGTCAAATTTGGTTAGCTTTGAACGGGGTTGACTATGTCAAATAGCAGGAAAACTTTGCTATTATGTCCGATTTTCTTACATTTCCCTACTAGTTCTTACTGTTATCCCTGGTTCGCAGTGAACAAGTTCTCGTGCCACCTAATATATATTTGGCACACTTGTATTGTCACTAGGTATGTCAATGTCAAATTTGGTTAGCGTTGAATGGGTTGACTATGTCAAATAGCAGAAAAACTTTGCTATTATGTCCGATTTTGTTACATTTCCTTACTAGTTCTTACTTATATCCTCTAGGTTCACAGTGAACAAGTTCTCGTGCCACCTAATGATATATTAGGCAACACTTGTTTGTCACTAGGTATGTCAGTGACAAATTTGTTAGCTTTGAACGGGGTTGACTATTCAAATAGCAGGAAAACTATGCTATTTTCCGATTTCTTACATTTTCAACTAGATCTCAAAGATATGTTTTACTTTCACAGTGAACGAGTTCTCGTGCCACCTAATGATATATTAGGCAACACTTATTGTCACTAGGTATGTCAGTGACAAATTTGGTTAGATTTGAACGGGGTTGACTATGTCAAATAGCAGAAAAACTTTGCTATTATGTCCGATTTTGATACATTTCCCTACTAGTTCTTACTGATATCTCTAGGTTCACAGTGAACAAGTTCTCGTGCCACCTAATGATATATTAGGCAACACTTTATTGCACTAGGTATGTCAGTGTCAAATTTGGTTAGCTTTGAATGGGATTGACTATGTCAAATAGCAGAAAAACTTTGCTATTATGTCCGATTTTGTTACATTTTCCTACTAGTTCTTACATATATCCTCTAGGTTCATAGTGAACAAGTTCTCGTGCCACCTAATGATATATTATGCAACACTGTATTGTCACTAGGTATGTCAGTGACAAATTTGTTAGCTTTGAACGGGGTTGACTATGTCAAATAGCAGAAAACTATGCTATTATGTCCGATTTTCTTACATTTTCAACTAGATCTCACAGATATGTTTTTCTTTCACAGTGAACGAGTTCTCGTGCCACCTAATGATATATTAGACAACACTTGTATTGTCACTAGGTATGTCAGTGTCAAATTTGGTTAGCTTTGAACGGGGTTGACTATGTCAAATAGCATGGAAAACTTTGCTATTATGTCCGATTTTGTTACATTTCCCTACTAGTTCTTACTTATATCCTCTAGGTTCACAGTGAACAAGTTCTCGTGCCACCTAATGATATATTAGGCAACACTTGTTTGTCACTAGGTATGTCAGTGACAAATTTAGTTAGCTTTGAACGGGGTTGACTATTCAAATAGCAGGAAAACTATGCTATTTTGTCCGATTTTCTTACATTTTCAACTAGATCTCACAGATATGTTTTACTTTCACAGTGAACGAGTTCTCGTGCCACCTAATGATATATTAGGCAACACATGTATTGTCACTAGGTATGTCAGTGAGAAATTTGGTTAGATTTGAACGGGGTTGACTATGTCAAATAGCATGGAAAACTTTGCTATTATGTCCGATTTTCTTTCATTTCCCTACTAGTTCTGACTGTTATCCCTAGGTTCGCAGTGAACAAGTTCCGTGCCACCTAATGATATATTTGGCCACACTTGTATTGTCACTAGGTATGTCAATGTCAAATTTGGTTAGCGTTGAATGGGGTTGACTATGTCAAATAGCAGAAAAACTTTGCTATTATGTCCGATTTTGTTACATTTCCCTACTAGTTCTTACTTATATCCTCTAGGTTCACAGTGAACAAGTTCTCGTGCCACCTAATGATATATTAGGCAACACTTGTATTGTCACTAGGTATGTCAGTGACAAATTTAGTTAGCTTTGAACGGGGTTGACTATTCAAATAGCAGGAAAACTATGCTATTTTGTCCGATTTTCTTACATTTTCACTAGATCTCACAGATATGTTTTACTTTCACAGTGAACGAGTTCTCGTGCCACCTAATGATATATTAGGCAACACTTGTGTTGTCACTAGGTATGTCAGTGAGAAATTTGGTTAGATTTGAACGGGGTTGACTATGTCAAATAGCAGAAAAACTTTGCTATTATGTCCGATTTTGTTACATTTCCCTACTAGTTCTTACTGATATTCCTAGGTTCACAGTGAACAAGTTCTCGTGCCACCTAATGATATATTAGGCAACACTTGTATTGCAACTAGGTATGTCAGTGTCAAATTTGGTTAGCTTTGAATGGGGTTGACATGTCAAATAGCAGAAAAACTTTGCTATTATGTCCGATTTTGTTACATTTTCAACTAGATCTCACAGATATGTTTTCTTTCACAGTGGACAAGTTCTCCTGCCACCTAATGATATATTAGACAACACTTGTATTGTCACTAGGTATGTCAGTGTCAAATTTGGTTAGCTTTGAACGGGGTTGACTATGTCAAATAGCATGGAAAACTTTGCTATTATGTCCGATTTTCTTACATTTCCCTACTAGTTCTGACTGTTATCCCTAGGTTCGCAGTGAACAAGTTCTCGTGCCACCTAATAATATATTTGGCCACACTTGTATTGTCACTAGGTATGTCAATGTCAAATTTGGTTAGGTTGAATGGGGTTGACTATGTCAAATAGCAGAAAAACTTTGCTATTATGTCCGATTTTCTTACATTTCCCTACTAGTTCTTACTTATATCCTCTAGGTTCACAGTGAACAAGTTCTCGTGCCACATAATGATATATTAGGCAACACTTGTATTGTCACTAGGTATGTCAATGTCAAATTTGGTTAGCGTTGAATGGGGTTGACTATGTTAAATAGCGGAAAAACTTTGCTATTATGTCCGATTTTGTTACATTTCCCTACTAGTTCTTACATATATCCTCTAGGTTCACAGTGAACAAGTTCTCGTGCCACCTAATGATATATTAGGCAACACTTGTGTTATCACTAGGTATGTCAGTGACAAATTTAGTTAGCTTTGAACGGGGTTGACTATGTCAAATAGAAGAAAAACTTTGCTATTATGTCCGATTTTCTTACATTTCCCTACTAGTTCTTACTGATATTCTCTAGGTTCACAGTGACAAGTTCTCGTGCCACCTAATGATATATTATGCAACACACGTATTGTCACTAGGTATGTCAGTGTCAAATTTGGTTAGCGTTGAATGAGGTTGACTATGTCAAATAGCAGGAAAACTATGCTATTATGTCCGATTTTCTTACATTTTCAACTAGATCTCACAGATATGTTTTTCTTTCACAGTGAACGAGTTCTCGTGCCACCTAATGATATATTAGGCAACACTTGTATTGTCACTAGGTATGTCAGTGTCAAATTTGGTTAGCTTTGAACTGGGTTGACTATGTCAAATAGCATGGAAAATTTGCTATTATGTCCGATTTTCTTACATTTCCCTACTAGTTCTTACTGTAATCCTCTAGGTTCGCAGTGAACAAGTTCTCGTTCCACCTAATGATATATTAGGCCACACTTGTATTGTCACTAGGTATGTCAGTGATAAATTTGGTTAGATTTGAACGGGGTTGACTATGTCAAATAGCAGAAAAACTTTGCTATTATGTCCGATTTTGTTACATTTCCCTACTAGTTCTTACATATATCCTCTAGGTTCACAGTGAACAAGTTCTCGTGCCACCTAATGATATATTAGGCAACACTTTTGTTATCACTAGGTATGTCAGTGACAAATTTAGTTAGCTTTGAACGGGGTTGACTATGTCAAATAGAAGAAAAACTTTGCTATTATGTCCGATTTTCTTACATTTCCCTACTAGTTCTTACTTATATCCTCTAGGTTCACAGTGAACAAGTTCTCGTGCCACCTAATGATATATTAGACAACACTTGTATTGTCACTAGGTATGTCAGTGACAAATTTAGTTAGCTTTGAACGGGGTTGACTATGTCAAATAGCATGGAAAACTATGCTATTATGTCCGATTTTCTTACATTTTCAACTAGATCTCACAGATATGTTTTTCTTTCACAGTGAACGAGTTCTCGTGCCACCTAATGATATATGAGACAACACTTGTATTGTCACTAGGTATGTCAGTGTCAAATTTGGTTAGCTTTGAACGGGGTTGACTATGTCAAATAGCATGGAAAACTTTGCTATTATGTCCGATTTTGTTACATTTCCCTACTAGTTCTTGCTTATATCCTGTAGGTTCACAGTGAACAAGTTCTCGTGCCACCTAATGATATATTAGGCAACACTTGTTTTGTCACTAGGTATGTCAGTGACAAATTTAGTTAGCTTTGAACGGGGTTGACTATTTCAAATAGCAGGAAAACTATGCTATTTTGTCCGATTTTCTTACATTTTCAACTAGATCTCACAGATATGTTTTACTTTCACAGTGAACGAGTTCTCTTGCCACCTAATGATATATTAGGCAACACATGTATTGTCACTAGGTATGTCAGTGAGAAATTTGGTTAGATTTGAACGGGGTTGACTATGTCAAATAGCAGAAAAACTTTGCTATTATGTCCGATTTTGTTACATTTCCCTACTAGTTCTTACTGATATTCTCTAGGTTCACAGTGAACGAGTTCTCGTGCCACCTAATGATATATTATCCAACACTTGTATTGTCACTAGGTATGTCAGTGACAAATTTAGTTAGCTTTGAACGGGGTTGACTATTTCAAATAACAGAAAAACTTTGCTATTATGTCCGATTTTCTTACATTTCCCTACTAGTTCTTACTTATATCCTCTAGGTTCACAGTGAACAAGTTCTCGTGCCACCTAATGATATATTAGGCCACACTTGTATTGTCACTAGGTATGTCAATGTCAAATTTGGTTAGCGTTGAACGGGGTTGACTATGTCAAATAGCAGAAAAACTTTGATTTTATGTTCGATTTTGTTACATTTCCCTACTAGTTCTTACTTATATCCTCTAGGTTCACAGTGAACACGTTCTCTAGCCACCTCATGATATATTATGCAACACTTGTATTGTCACTAGGTATGTCAGTGACAAATTTGGTTAGCTTTGAACGGGGTTGACTATGTCAAATAGCAGGAAAACTTTGCTATTTTGTCCGATTTGGTTACATTTCCCTACTAGTTCTTACTTATATCCTCTAGGTTTACAGTGAACATGTTCTCGTGCCACCTAATGATATATTATGCAACACTTGTATTGTTACTAGGTATGTCAGTGACAAATTTGGTTAGCTTTGAACGGGGTTGACTATGTCAAATAGCAGGAAAACTTTGCAATTATGTCCGATTTTGTTACATTTCCCTTCTAGTTCTTACTTATATCCTCTAGGTTCAGAGTGAACACGTTCTCTTGCCACCTAATGATATATTATGCAACACTTGTATTGTCACTAGGTATGTCAGTGTCAAATTTGGTTAGCTTTGAACGGGGTTGACTATTTCAAATAGCAGAAAACCCATGCTATTATGTCCGATTTTCTTACATTTTCAACTAGATCTCACAGATATGTTTTACTTTCACAGTGAACGAGTTCTCGTGTCACCTAATGATATATTAGGCAACACATGTATTGTCACTAGGTATGTTAGTGTCAAATTTGGTTAGCGTTGAATGGGGTTGACTATGTCAAATAGCAGGAAAACTATGCTATTATGTCCGATTTTGTTATATTTCCCTACTAGTTCTTACTGATATTCTCTAGGTTCACAGTGACAAGTTCTCGTGCCACCTAATGATATATTAGGCAACACTTATATTGTCACTAGATATGTCGGTGTCAAATTTGGTTAGCTTTGAATAGCTAGTAGGGAAATGAAACAAAATCGGACATAATAGCAAAGTTTTTCTGCTATTTGACATAGTCAACCCCATTCAACGCTAACCAAATTTGACACTAACATACCTAGTGACAATACATGTGTTGCCAAATATATCATTAGGTGGCACGAGAACTCGTTCACTGTGAAAGTAAAACATATCTGTGAGATCTAGTTGAAAATGTAAGAAAATCGGACATAATAGCATGGGTTTCCTGCTATTTGAAATAGTCAACCCCGTTCAAAGCTAACCAAATTTGACACTGACATACCTAATGACAATACAAGTGTTGCATAATATATCATTAGGTGGCACGAGAACGTGTTCACTCTGAACCTAGACGATATAAGTAAGAACTAGAAGGGAAATGTAACAAAATCGGACATAATTGCAAAGTTTTCCTGCTATTTGACATAGTCAACCCCGTTCAAAGCTAACCAAATTTGTCACTGACATACCTAGTAACAATACAAGTGTTGCATAATATATCATTAGGTGGCTCGAGAACTTGTTCAATGTGAACCTGGAGGATATAACTAAGATCTAGTAGGGAAATGTAACAAAATCGGACATAATAGCAAAGTTTTCATGCTATTTCACATAGTCAACCCCGTTCAAAGCTAACATTATTTGACACTGACATACCTAGTGACAATACAAGTGCTGGATAATATATCATTAGGTGGCACGAGAACTAGTTCGCTGTGAACCTAGAGGATATAAGTAAGAACTAGTAGGGAAATGTAACAAAATCGGATATAATACCAAAGTTTTCCTGCTATTTGACATAGTCATCCCCGTTCAAAGCTAACCAAATTTGACACTGACATACCTAGTGACAATTTCAGTGTTGCATAATATTTCATTAGGTGGCACGAGAACTTGTTCACTCTGAACCTATAGGATATAAGTAAGAACTGGTAGGGAAATGTAACAAAATCGCACATAATAGCAACGTTTTCCTGCTATTTGACATAGTCAACCCCGTTTAAAGCTAACCAAATTTGACACTGACATACGTACTGACAATACAAGTGTTGCATAACATATCATTAGGTGGCACGAGAACTTGTTCACTGTGAACCTATAGGATATAAGTAAGAACTAGAAGGGAAATGTAACAAAATCGGACATAATAGCAACGTTTTCCTGCTATTTGACATAGTCAACCACGTTCAAAGCTAACCAAATTTGACACTGACATACCTAGTGACAATACAAGTGTTGCATAATATATTATTAGGTGGCACGAGAAATTGTTCACTGTGAACCTATAGGATATAAGTAAGAACTAGTAGGGAAATGTAAGAAAATCGGACATAATAGCAATGTTTTCCTGCTATTTGACATAGTCAACCCCGTTCAATGCTAACCAAATTTGACACTGACATACCTAGTGACAATACAAGTGTTGCATAATATTTCATTAGGTGGCACGAGAACGTGTTCACTGTGAACCTAGGGGATATAAGTAAGAACTAGTAGGGAAAAGTAAGAAAATCGCATATAATAGCAAAGTTTTTCTGCTATTTGACATAGTCAACCCCATTCAAAGCTAACCAAATTTGACACTGACATACCTAGTGACAATACAAGTGTTGCATAATATATCATTAGGTGGCACGAGATCTTGTTCACTGTGAAACTATAGGATATAAGTAAGAACTAGTAGGGAAATGTAACAAAATCGGATATAATACCAAAGTTTTCCTGCTATTTGACATAGTCATCCCCGTTCAAAGCTAACCACATTTGTCACTGACATACGTAGTGACAATACAAGTGTTGCATAATATATCATTAGGTGGCACGAGATCTTGCTCACTGTGAAACTATAGGATATAAGTAAGAACTAGTAGGGAAATGTAAGAAAATCGGACATAATAGCAACGTTTTCCTGCTATTTGACATAGTCAACCACGTTCAAAGCTAACCAAATTTGACACTGATATACCTAGTGACAATACAAGTGTTGTATAATATATCATTAGGTGGCACGAGAACTTGTTCACTGTGAACGTATAGGATATAAGTAAGAACTAGTAGGGAAAAGTAAGAAAATCGCACATAATGGCAAAGTTATTCTGCAATTTGACATAGTCAACCCCGTTCAAAGCTAACCAAATTTCACACTGATATACCTAGTGACAATATAAGTGTTGCATAACATATCATTAGGTGGCACGAGAACTTGTTCACTGTGAACCTAGAGGACATAAGTAAGAACTTGTAGGAAAATGTACGAAAATCGGACATAATAGCAAAGTTTTCCTGCTATTAGACATAGTCAACCCCGTTCAAAACTAACCAAGTTTGACACTGACATACCTAGTGACAATACAAGTGTTGCATAATATATCATTAGGTGGCACGAGAACTTGTTCAATGTGAACCTGGAGGATATAACTAAGATCTAGTAGGGAAATGTAACAAAATCGGACATAATAGCAAAGTTTTCCTGCTATTTGACATAGTCAACCCCGTTCAAAGCTAACATTATTTGACACTGACATACCTAGTGACAATACAAGTGCTGGATAATATATCATTAGGTGGCACGAGAACTAGTTGGCTGTGAACCTAGAGGATATAAGTAAGAACTAGTAGGGAAATGTAACAAAATCGGATATAATACCAAAGTTTTCCTGCTATTTGACATAGTCATCCCCGTTCAAAGCTAACCAAATTTGACACTGACATACCTAGTGACAATTTAAGTGTTGCATAATATTTCATTAGGTGGCACGAGAACTTGTTCACTCTGAACCTATAGGATATAAGTAAGAACTGGTAGGGAAATGTAACAAAATCGCACATAATAGCAACGTTTTCCTGCTATTTGACATAGTCAACCCCGTTTAAAGCTAACCAAATTTGACACTGACATACGTAGTGACAATACAAGTGTTGCATAATATATCATTAGGTGGCACGAGAACTTGTTCACTGTGAACCTATAGGATATAAGTAAGAACTAGAAGGGAAATGTAACAAATCGGACATAATAGCAAAGTTTTCCTGGTATTAGACATAGTCAACCCCGTTCAAAATAACCAAATTTGACACTGACATACCTAGTGACAATACAAGTGTTGCATAATATATCATTAGGTGACACGAGAACTTGTTCACTGTAAACCTATAGGATATAAGTAAGTACTAGAAGGGAAATGTAACAAAATCGGACATAATAGCAAAGTTTTTCTGCTATTTGACATAGTCAACCCCGATCAAAGCTAACCAAATTTGACACTGACATGCCTAGTGACAATTCAATGTTGCATAATATTCATTAGGTGGCACGAGAACTAGTTCACTGTGAACCTATAGGATATATGTAAGAACTGTTAGGGAAATGTAACAAAATCGCACATAATAGCAAAGTTTTCCTGCTATTTGACATAGTCAACCACGTTCAAAGCTAATTAAATTTGACACTGACATACGTAGTGACAATACAAGTGTTGCATAGTATATTATTAGGTGGCACGAGAACTTGTTCACTGTGAACCTATAGGATATAAGTAAGAACTAGTAGGGAAATGTAATAAAATCGGACATAATAGCAATGTTTTCCTGCTATTTGACATAGTCAACCCCGTTCAATGCTAACCAAATTTGACACTGACATACCTAGTGACAATACAAGTGTTGCATAATATTTCATTAGGTGCAACGAGAACTTGTTCACTGTGAACCTAGGGGATATAAGTAAGAAATAGTAGGAAAAAGTAAGAAAATCGGACATAATAGCAATGTTTTCCTGCTATTTGACATAGTCAACCCCGTTCAATGCTAACCAAATTTGACACTGACATACCTAGTGACAATACAAGTGTTGCATAATATTTCATTAGGTGGCACGAGAACGTGTTCACTGTGAACCTAGGGGATATAAGTAAGAACTAGTAGGGAAAAGTAAGAAAATCGCATATAATAGCAAAGTTTTTCTGCTATTTGACATTGTCAACCCCATTCAAAGCTAACCAAATTTGACACTGACATACCTAGTGACAATACAAGTGTTGCATAATATATCATTAGGTGGCACGAGAACTTGTTCACTGTGAACGTATAGGATATAAGTAAGAACTAGTAGGGAAAAGTAAGAAAATCGCACATAATGGCAAAGTTATTCTGCAATTTGACAATGCAAGTGCTGGATAATATATCATTAGGTGGCACGAGAACTTCTTCACTGTGAACCTAGAGGATATAAGTAAGAACTAGTACGGAAATGTAAGAAAATCGGACATAATTGCAAAGATTTTCTGCTAGTTGACATAGTCAACCCCTTTCAAAGATAACCAAATTTGACACTGACATACCTAGTGACAATACAAGTGTTGCATAATATATCATTAGGTGGCACGAGAACTAGTTCACTGTGAACGTATAGGATATAAGTAAGAACTAGTAGGGAAAAGTAAGAAAATCGCACATAATGGCAAAGTTATTCTGCAATTTGACATAGTCAACCCCATTCAAAGCTAACCAAATTTGACACTGACATACCTAGTGACAATACAAGTGCTGGATAATATATCATTAGGTGGCACAAGAACTAGTTCGCTGTGAACCTAGAGGATATAAGTAAGAACTTGTAGGAAAATGTACGAAAATCGGACATAATAGCAAAGTTTTCCTGCTATTAGACATAGTCAACCCCGTTCAAAACTAACCAAGTTTGACACTGACATACCTAGTGACAATACAAGTGTTGCATAATATATCATTAGGTGGCACGAGAACTTGTTCAATGTGAACCTGGAGGATATAACTAAGATCTAGTAGGGAAATGTAACAAAATCGGACATAATAGCAACGTTTTCCTGCTATTTG
The DNA here is from genome assembly GCA_021292105.1 of Anadara kagoshimensis. Taxonomy (NCBI): domain Eukaryota; kingdom Metazoa; phylum Mollusca; class Bivalvia; order Arcoida; family Arcidae; genus Anadara; species Anadara kagoshimensis. The sequence goes on along the minus strand of CM037874.1, from coordinate 2,251,455 downwards.
ACATAGTCAACCCCGTTCAAAGCTAACATTATTTGACACTGACATACCTAGTGACAATGCAAGTGCTGGATAATATATCATTAGGTGGCACGAGAACTAGTTCGCTGTGAACCTAGAGGATATAAGTAAGAACTAGTAGGGAAATGTAACAAAATCGGATATAATACCAAAGTTTTCCTGCTATTTGACATAGTCATCCCCGTTCAAAGCTAACCAAATTTGACACTGACATACGTAGTGACAATACAAGTGTTGCATAATATATCATTAGGTGGCACGAGAACTTGTTCACTGTGAACCTATAGGATATAAGTAAGAACTAGAAGGGAAATGTAACAAAATCGGACATAATAGCAAAGTTTTCCTGGTATTAGACATAGTCAACCCCGTTCAAAGCTAACCAAATTTGACACTGACATACCTAGCAACAATACAAGTGTTGCATAATATATCATTAGGTGGCACGAGAACTTGTTCAATGTGAACCTGGAGGATATAACTAAGATCTAGTAGGGAAATGTAACAAAATCGGACATAATAGCAACGTTTTCCTGCTATTTGACATAGTCAACCCCGTTCAAAGCTAACATTATTTGACACTGACATACCTAGTGACAATGCAAGTGCTGGATAATATATCATTAGGTGGCACGAGAACTTCTTCACTGTGAACCTAGAGGATATAAGTAAGAACTAGTACGGAAATGTAAGAAAATCGGACATAATTGCAAAGATTTTCTGCTAGTTGACATAGTCAACCCCTTTCAAAGATAACCAAATTTGACACTGACATACCTAGTGACAATACAAGTGTTGGATAATATATCATTAGGTGGCACGAGAACTAGTTCGCTGTGAACCTATAGGATATAAGTAAGAACTAGTAGGGAAATGTAACAAAATCGGATATAATACCAAAGTTTTCCTGCTATTTGACATAGTCATCCCCGTTCAAAGCTAACCAAATTTGACACTGACATACGTAGTGACAATACAAGTGTTGCATAATATATCATTAGGTGGCACGAGAACTTGTTCACTGTGAACCTATAGGATATAAGTAAGAACTAGAAGGGAAATGTAACAAAATCGGACATAATAGCAAAGTTTTCCTGGTATTAGACATAGTCAACCCCGTTCAAAGCTAACCAAATTTGACACTGACATACCTAGTGACAATACAAGTGTTGCATAATATATCATTAGGTGGCACGAGAACTTGTTCAATGTGAACCTGGAGGATATAACTAAGATCTAGTAGGGAAATGTAACAAAATCGGACATAATAGCAACGTTTTCCTGCTATTTGACATAGTCAACCCCGTTCAAAGCTAACCAAATTTGACACTGACATGCCTAGTGACAATTCAATTGTTGCATAATATTTCATTAGGTGGCACGAGAACTAGTTCACTGTGAACCTAGAGGATATATGTAAGAACTGTTAGGGAAATGTAACAAAATCGCACATAATAGCAACGTTTTTCTGCTATTTGACATAGTCAACCACGTTCAAAGCTAATTAAATTTGACAATGACATACGTAGTGACAATACAAGTGTTGCATAGTATATTATTAGGTGGCACGAGAACTTGTTCACTGTGAACCTATAGGATATAAGTAAGAACTAGTAGGGAAATGTAATAAAATCGGACATAATAGCAATGTTTTCCTGCTATTTGACATAGTCAACCCCGTTCAATGCTAACCAAATTTGACACTGACATACCTAGTGACAATACAAGTGTTGCATAATATTTCATTAGGTGCAACGAGAACTTGTTCACTGTGAACCTAGGGGATATAAGTAAGAACTAGTAGGAAAAAGTAAGAAAATCGGACATAATAGCAATGTTTTCCTGCTATTTGACATAGTCAACCCCGTTCAATGCTAACCAAATTTGACACTGACATACCTAGTGACAATACAAGTGTTGCATAACATATCATTAGGTGGCACGAGAACTTGTTCACTGTGAACCTATAGGATATAAGTAAGAACTAGAAGGGAAATGTAACAAAATCGCATATAATAGCAAAGTTTTCCTGCTATTTGACATAGTCAACCCCGATCAAAGCTAACCAAATTTGACACTGACATGCCTAGTGACAATTCAATTGTTGCATAATATATCATTAGGTGGCACGAGAACTAGTTCACTGTGAACCTATAGGATATATGTAAGAACTGGTAGGGAAATGTAACAAAATCGCACATAATAGCAACGTTTTCCTGCTATTTGACATAGTCAACCACGTTCAAAGCTAACCAACAACCATAGTGTTGCATAACATATCATTAGGTGGCACGAGAACTTGTTCACTGTGAACCTAGAGGACATAAGTAAGAACTTGTAGGGAAATGTACGAAAATCGGGCATAATAGCAAAGTTTTCCTGCTATTAAACATAGTCAACCCGTTCAAAGCTAACCAAATTTGACACTGACATACCTAGTGACAATACAAGTGTTGCATAATATATCATTAGGTGGCAAGAGAACTCGTTCACTGTTAACTTAGAGGATATAAGTAAACACTGGTAGGAAAATGTAACAAAATCGGACATAATAGCAAAGTTATTTTTTATTTGACATAGTTTACCCCATACAATATTAGCGCTATCCTCTGAAAGTCATAAATCATTTTAAGGCGACAGCTTCTCTTTAATTATGGATGTACAATGTAATTGCTGTTTCAAAATAAAATGTTGAATGTTGAAAAAGTAAATAAACTTACTTACTTACTGTTTCAACATTGAATGTTGAATAAGTAACTAACTTCAGATATCATTTACTTTTTCAACATTGAATGTTGAATGTTGAAAAAGTAACCAACTTCAGGTGTCCCAATATATGAGGGACCTAAAGCTAGACACCATAACCCTCTCCCTAAAATATATAATATTATGGTTATGGTTATAGATTTTCTTGTCAGACTTTGAAGGGCAATATTTATGTCAATCAAAACTGCAGTTCGTTGCTTGATTTTACGCCCCAGTCAAGAATATTTCACTTATATCGAGTGCAGATTTTTTTAACTATGCATTTCGATCAAGGCAATGTGCAGGGAGGCGTCTTCAACATCCAACGCTTGCTGTTACACAGTCTATTCAGAGTCCCAAGCTAAAGGACCCCGTGACTTCCATTAGTGTTTGGCGAAAGAACAGTCAATACCTATTTTTGATCAGACCCGGCAAGGGTTCGAACCCCGGCACAAACTCCCACATACGAGGTGAACATTCTACAAAATTTGAATTTTGCCGATTGATTTATTATCATTATTATCATTTTATTGATTTTATAGGAGTTATTGTCCTTTGATCATGAAATAAAAAAACAACTTTTTACTCATTTGATATATTATGTTGTTTGTACAATAGTGTCGACTGTAAGTATGCAGTTTTCTAATTTCATGAATTTTCGATGAAAAATAGTTGGCATGGTTTTCGTATTTAGTTTCTGAGGCTTTAAAACACTGAATGGCTTGCAATTATGGAATTTGTTTGACGAAAAATCCAGATGGTTGGTTGGTCTGCTGATGGCTGTTGTGTGTGTGTGTGGGGGGGGGGTGTAATAGTCTCTTTTAGAGCCAACTCTATTATTATTATTATTGTCACCTCTCGAAAAGCATTGTCAGCCTCGGCTATCGCCTCGGCAAACAATGCTTCCTCGAGGTGACAATATGTACTGGCACCCTGTCAGAAATGTAATGTTTATATATTGTTCGCATGTTTTTGAACACCATAACTCAAAAAACCGTTAAATGGAATGTGGTGAAACTTTGGCCACTTATTCCCAATGATGCGTAGTTGTGCCTTTTGGAGTTTACATCTCATCGGTTAAAATAACAAGGGAGATAATAATGCCATACGCTGCTGATTTTCAAACAGGTTAAGAACGTAGGTTTGAGTGCCGACTTGGTTTAAAGGCACAACTTTTGATACACTACACGATGTAGCTTTAAGTGAAGAGGGAATGCTTTAAAAATTATTTTAATTTTCATAGTCTGGCTAAAACAAATACATGAAACCCCATTTTTAACGACTTTAAGAATGAGCTCACATCATTTAAAAAGTGGTGTTGATGTCATTAAATGTTAATTAATTTACGAGTAAATATAAATAATATCAACCCGATATGTTGTACCTTCTGTTATTGATTTAGAATTATAATTAGTTAAAGTGACAATTTGTCCCCGCATAAAGCGCAAATATTTATAAAACTTGTTTCTTAATTGCTTTTACGCAAATAAATGTTTAAAAACTAAGACAAAGAATACTAGAATTACGAAATGATCACCCACGAACAGATGACAATTATAATCAATGTATTGCTATATGGTGCCCCACAGTCTCCTTACATAAGTATGTTTTACGACGTTTCTGTGTCCACAGGGATCGCAACACGTCTGTCAAATAGGGGATTTTTATTTAAATCATTTTCATTTTCTTTGAATCAAAGCAATGCGAGGTTAACTAATGTAAAGTCTGCATGTAACCATGTGAAATGTTTCTGATAACATATTTCTACATTTCTTGGTTTAACTGGCTGGTGTGAAATTTATGTTTCTGACAACATATTTCTACATTGCTTGGTTACACTGGCTTGTGTTACTGTTTCTGACAACATATTTCTACATTGCTTGGTTACACTGGCTGGTGTCACTGTTTCTGACAACATATTTCTACATTGCTTGGTTTAACTGGCTGGTGTCAAGTAAATGTTTCTGACAACATATTTCTACATTGCTTGGTTACACTGGCTTGTGTTACTGTTTCTGACAACATATTTCTACATTGCTTGGTTACACTGGCTGGTGTTACTGTTTCTGACAACATATTTCAACATTGCTTGGTTACACTGGCTGGTGTCACTGTTTCTGACAACATATTTCTACATTGCTTGGTTTAACTGGCTGGTGTCAAGTAAATGTTTCTGACAACATATTTCTACATTGCTTGGTTACACTGGCTGGTGTCAAGTAAATGTTTCTGACAACATATTTCAACATTGCTTGGTTACACTGGCTGGTGTCACTGTTTCTGACAACATATTTCTACATTGCTTGGTTACACTGGCTGGTGTCAAGTAAATGTTTCTGACAACATATTTCTACATTGCTTGGTTACACTGGCTGGTGTCAAGTAAATGTTTCTGACAACATATTTCAACATTGCTTGGTTACACTGGCTGGTGTCACTGTTTCTGACAACATATTTCTACATTGCTTGGTTACACTGGCTGGTGTCAAGTAAATGTTTCTGACAACATATTTCTACATTTCTTGGTTTAACTGGCTGGTGTGAAATTAATGTTTCTAACAACATATTTCTACATTGCTTGGTTACACTGGCTTGTGTTACTGTTTCTGACAACATATTTCTACATTGCTTGGTTACACTGGTTTGTGTTACTGTTTCTGAAAACATATTTCTACATTGCTTGGTTTAACTGGCTGATGTCAAATAAATGTTTCTAATGTTTCTGACAACATTTTTCTACATTGCTTGGTTACACTGGAGGGTGTCAAGTCTATTTTTGACTGTTATTTCTTAAATATCATTGCTTTTTACATTAATATATATTCTAAGTTGTTATCGTTTCAATAAATCGGAATCATTCCTCGCTCTTACTGTGGGTAGCACAGTTACTCAAAACATACATTAAAATTCTAATTTGCACAAAAGTGAATGTATTGTGACTGATGACGTCTCGGTATAAGTGAAATATTCTTGACTTGAAGTTAAAACTATGAAGGACCAAACATTGTTTGATGCGACCCAGTATAATTTTTCTGTTTACCTGCTACCGATTTTGTTATTACTTTTAAATTTTCAGTATAAGTGAAATAATCTTGACTTAGCTAAAACCATTAAGAATCAAGTATTAGTGTAATGTGATCTAGTACATTTACTGTTACACTGTTTAACTTGGGCCGCCATTTTTGTTATTATTTTGAGTTTTCGGTCGTGTGTGATAACTAATATATAACCATGTAGACAAATACTTAGAAATATTATAATTTATTATAAATTACAGTGGGTTTATACAAATAACGGTTAACAACGAAAGCTTTGCTTCATAACCCCTTTATTTAGATGGTAAACACAACGAATTATGACACAATGGGCGTGGTCTTGATGGTGGACTCCTTTTTGATTGGTTATGAAGACTAGGTTCCCCTGTCACTCAAGTTCTTGAAATTAAGAGTTTAGAATTTTCCTGCAAGAAGAGCTCTGAGGATTGGGCTTCTTGACATAACTGGTTTTTCTACTACTGGTTGCATAGCGGCCATTCCTAATCTGTGTTCGAGCATGTGGTTCTTGTTGATCAATACCTTGGCCATCAAACGGCTGTAAATAAAATAAATAAATATATAAATAAACAACCATATAAAAATAAATAAACAAATTAATATAAATATCGTTTTTGCACTTTGCGGAATGAAACTTTGTTAAAGTATGCCATATCACAAACCCCCGTTCATCTGTTAAACAAATGCACTGAGAGATGTTTCATGTAACAGAAAATTTGTGTTCGTGTTGAGTCACTATTTAGGTAAACATAACATTAGGACAATATATACCCATATCCGTGAATAAAGATCTTTATGATGTTGAATGATTGCAATCCTGCATGAAGAGGCAAAATAAACTACACTGAAATATATTGCAGATGTTTCCATAGTAATAAAGTAAAGTTACTTACTAGTGAAGGAGATCTTGTAAAACTTCAGTGATGGCTTCCTCGGAGACGACGCCATTTTTAATTCCGTATTCAACAGCCATGACGTGACGGATTACTTCTTGGTCATCGAAAGCGCTAACAAGGGCATCTCTAGCACCTATAAAATAGAACAACAATTTTCAGGTTAATACTTAACAATACATATTGCCTTCGTCATTACAAAGTTTTTCTAAATTTCTATTTGGACTATTTATTGCTTGTCCTTGAATTAAAAAGACATCAAACAAAAATTTTATCATCATTTTCACTTGTAAGTATTGATGTGTTGTATTCAAAATGTAACTATAAATGTAATGCCGGTCCTTGATGAAAGATTATCTGCCGAAACATAGAAAATTGAATTTTATTCTATTAAAGGGTTCATTTTAAAGTTTAAATTAAATTATTCATTAAGGGTTCTTATGTTTCGGAAATTTTTTAATTGTTCATTATAACAAAAACTTACCATGGACGTATTCAGGGGCAACAACTCCTGTTGGTTGACGGAAAGCACGACCTGATCCCATGTTGATGTTGGTTGGTCTGTCACCTTCTTCAACGTTGATTTCAAGGTTCAAGTTCATTGGGACTAAATTACAAAAAATAAAATTATTAATACATGTGTTCGCCAATATACTAGTAATTTTTGTGGCAGAAAATTCCAATGGCACATTAATGTCTGTTTCAGAAATCCTGTCGGATTTATCTAAACAAGGAACCGCTTTAATTTGACTAAAGTACCTTAATGAATGTCTACAGTTCTTACTGTTATGTTTTGAAGAAACTTCCTTATTTTCGTGTGGGGTTGCATTAGAAAATATGACATTGTTTACTCAGACTATAGCAGCCATAGTTAAAAACAATCTATATTATTTATGAAAGGTTTTCTTGGTATTTGTAATTGTCATCGACAGATAGACACATAAGAAACCATTCCAAATAACCGAACGAGATTCTGTCAGACAAAATGGAACGTTTGTGTCAAAACAAGAACAGAGTGCATCCCGTAAACACAAGCAAACTTCAAGAACTATTAAAAGGAAAACCAACAATTTGCGTGCATGTTTTGTATGCCTTAAAGAGCATTAAATACACTTGACAAAGACACGAGACATAAAGAATACTCTGAACAAATCACATGCATGCTAACGCAAAAAATCTGGAAAATTTAATCTTTTTTTGTTAATTCATCTTAATTCCTTAAGCAACTTACTAGATGGCTGTTGTGGTCTCATTGGCATCTGTGGTCTTGGCATTGGCATTGGCATCTGTTGTGGTCTTGGCATTGGCATCATTGGTGGTCCTGAAATAAATAAAGGAACACAGTTAGCATGGTTTTTGGAGCAGTTTATGTTCGGAAGATTACAACAATCATCAGATTTGGGAATCATCATCAAACCATTATTTATTATTTTTGATGTTGGACGTTGTAGGCTTTAACAATGAAAGTAAGATAAAATAATTTAAATTAAACTCAAAATAAGTCTTAAAAACACAGACATCTACTAATATTGTATAGACTGTTCCATTCACATTATGGGTAAAGTAGGAATATACTTACTTCCACCTCCCATCATTCTGGACATGAAACCTCCCATTACTTTCTTCATGATGAATTTCATCAATTTTGCCTTGTCTTCTGCAAATATCAAACAAACACCATTAAAATAAATATAACAAATCGAAATGTGAACAGAAAACAAACTTTTTGCCAGAGGATTTAAATGATTTTTCTTTGTCTTATTAAATTGAAAACAAATTCAAACCCATTTTGTTTTTAGGTACCACCATACCAGCATATTAATTTTGTATTAGATGTTTTATGTAATGAAGATCCTTGCGTCTCATGGATATGTCATCTGCGTCTTTTCACATCAAGCATACCGGTATATCGTCTGCTTTGCAAGCGTCATAACAGTAAGCCACCATTACATTTGCACCAAAACTTTTACGTGAATATTTGATTAAACACTTACTGCATGGGATTCCTTGTGATTCCAATTTGTCCATGATCTTTTCCTTGATTTCTTCCTGTGATGTTTCGTCAGTGATTTGGAGTCCGAGGGATTCTCCAGCTCTATCACGGGCCATATCCAACATCTTCTTCATGGATTCTTGTGGTTTTTCTGGGTCGACATCGTATCCTTCGCTTCTCATCTTGTTCAATACATTCTTGGTAACCTTAGATTTGATTTCTTCTTCATCATCATCAGCATTGACACCGATAAGTTCCTTCATCTGTCCCTTGATCTTTTCCATTGATGCTTCTGGATCCTCTGTAAATAGATAAATAAATAATTAATTAATAAAAAATAAATAGATAATAAATAAAAATATGACTTGGACTAATGAATTCCGTAATATTGCGCCATAATAACAGTATAATATCTTTAAAAGCATGTTAAAGGAATTAAAATGTATTTGATTTAAATTCGTGAATATATTGCACAACAAGAATACAATTTTGTCCTTTTTTTATTTTAGATGTTATAATCTTAAATTTCACTTTTTACAGAAGTGTTTTGACGGAGAATTCATAAACAAATATTGACACCAAGCTGACTCGTTTACTAATTTACACCTGAACTTCAATTTCGGAAATATAATCAAGAGATTCAAAATTTTCATTTACTTCCAAATTAGAGATAATGAGATAAAATCGACACTTACCCAAATCAATATCAACTCCGGAGTTTTTCAATTCTCTGATGGCGGCTGTTTTGATTTGTGGCATCAATGTCTGGAGGTCATCTGTAATTATAAAGGTCAATGTTTAAAACATATTTAAGACAGGTAGAACTGCAATATATGTAATTTTAATCTACTTTCCATACTTCATTTCTATGACTTAAACTGATGCATTATGTCAAAATCGCCTCAAGTACTACAAATGAGCCAGAATCCCATTCATAAATATTGGAGACGCACTTTTACAATAGCAACGGTAGATAAGCGTAAATCGTGAAACACTTAAAAGTGCAAGTCCCGATTATGTTTTAGGCATACACATTTTACTTTAGAAAACAAGAAAAAGTAAATTACAATTTATCCAGAATTTAAAATGTATATTGGTCTATACACCAGCAATCTAATCTATTGTAAAACCATTTCTTTCAGTAATGAACCGGTAAATGCCATACACGAGCCACCCAATTTATTGTAAAACTATTCCTATAAGCTAATTAACCGCGATACACATGCATTGAGTACATGTAGGACGGTAAATCTAAACACACCTCCTTCATGGTAGTCAATTCCCATATCCTTGGCCTTCTTGACCAAAGTTTCCTTGATTCTTGGCATCATAACTTGGACTTCTTGTTGCATTTTAGCGGGGTCCATTCCCATTTTGTTCATTTCTCCTTCCAACATTCCTCTGACATTGGTCTTGATTTTGTCTGTGTCGATTTCACCTATAAAATTTGAAAGGATCGAATTTTCATAAAAACTTTAGAAATTAAAATTAAGTTACATGTGTCCCTAGGCTCATAGAATTTCATCATGTTTTATATCTAAGCATGAATTTATTCCAAGGATACAAATTTTCCAAAGTTGACTGGATATGTTTTTATTTTAAACTCAAACTTTGCTGGTTAGATAATATTTTACAAATGTAGCGTAAAACGGCGTTATCTCTACTCCCAATGGGTAAATAAAATTATAAGTTATACAAATCTGTACCCCATTATTAATTCTAGTGGGTATTAGCTATTGAAACCGTGCAATTCTGTATTTTGTACCTACCTTCTGGGGTTTCGAATTGGCTGACCATCTGGGAAGAGTATCTACAGCATTTTCAATCTGTTCTTTGCTGATACCTATAATAAAATAATACACGTGTATTTCAGAGATTTCTGGCTTAAAGGGAGTAGGTTCCTTGTTTTATGTTTCTGCATGTTGCCTCGCGATAGATGCTATAGCAAATTTTCAAACCATTTTACTTTCATGTTGTACTCAAAATTTAAAATTGTGGAATTTCAGTAGTGATATTTTTTATTAATTTTCGTGGCTTCATAATTTATTGTCGCCATATTACTTTATCAGAAATAAAATACCATTAATACAAATGCTAGTTGTAGCAAGAAAAGCAAACTAGAATCTAAATGTTCCATAATGGTATTCGTCTATCTTTTGTTTTTTTTTTGGTGTTTTTTATCTTTGTTGAATGCTGCACCGTGATTTTTTTTAAATGGAGAGTAAGTTATGAGGGATATCTTACCCATTCCTTCGGCCATTTCTCTAAGCTCTGGTGGCATGTTCTTGATGCGGCTTCAATGTCTTCTCTCTTCAAGTTTTTAAGCATGGCTGGAGCATCTGTAACAAAAATAAATAAATAGTTTTTTAACTGTTTAATTTATTTATTTATTTATTATTATTTATTATTTATAGTATGTAATTAAAGTTCCCAGATATTAAAAATACACTCAAGTGATGTTCACAATTGAAGCGCAGGTTATTCTCATATTAGTATTCTATAATATTAGTAACCAAGCCACGAGGCAAGACGAGACAGTATAGAGGTAAGCAACCAATTGGCTTAGTTGCCTTTGGTAGTTAAATTCACTTCACAATGCTTATAGATAATTAATATTGATGATATTTAATTTTATTAGAGTACAAAATACATTGCTTATTTTTAACATAATTGTCATAAAATATTATCTATAACACTTACTCTTGAGTAAATCTCCGATGCCGCCACCGCCCATCAGATCCTTCATGCCATCACCCATAAGTCCCTGGAGTCCTGCAAACATACCGCCCATACCTATTGAAAAAAATAATTATAAAGGGTAAAAGAAATAAACTTATTCAAATAATTGCAGTTTAAGTAAAATTAAATTAAAATCCAATCAAGTTTTCTCAGAGAGACAGAAATCTGCAGTGCAATACACATACATTATCATATCATTGCAAGTGAATGTCATTAGTGCAGTCAACTTCCATTTAGCTGACCACAGAAACAGGTACTCGTTGTTTAAAGATCCAAATATAACTATAGAATTATTCAGCTTTCCTCATATTTTTTTCTTCTTTCATTCTTTGGTATATTCAGAGACATATTTATATGTCTCTGGTATATTTAAGCTGTCAAAGTCATTAATTTCCATTATGCAAATCACATCAAAAGTTCATGTCGAAACACTTTTAGCCTTAGGCAGCAACACCTTGTTAACAAGTTTTGATGGATGTTGATTGACAGGTATACATCATGTGATTAGTCAGGTGAATCGACAAACACGGAAGTAGATACCCGATTACAGTCCGTTACCTATAACGTACCAGGAAGACATGGCTGATCCCGTGATTGGTCCAATGGGGTGATGATCGGAAATTCATTTGCAATTCATTTTTTTCGGAATAATTAGGTGCGCCAAAAAACATTGACTGTCTAATTATTTACTTGTTTCTTTTTTTAATATTGCGTTTATGTATGACGTGTGGCCGATCCTAAATAATTTTTTACTAAATGAACCAGAATAATCATAAACAGATATATATTCCTTATATGGAATTTTACCCCAAAAAACATTTTGCTTAAAACTTGTTAACGAGTATTTTTAAATGCAATTTAATTGTAAAATCAATTATGAGAATCAATCTGATGATAATTTAAGAATTCGTGTTCTCTATTTTCTGCCGAAAAATACAAAAAGCAGGTCATACCAGTTCGATATTTATGCGTTTTATTGAATTTTTCGGAATTTTATATTGTCAGAGATATCTATTTCTGCCTTGTCTGTCAAAAAATAATTGCTTTTCAAATATATCTTAGAAACAAAAATCAATGATATTTAAGAAATAGCACAATTTATCGGTATTTTCGGTTACAATTTAATTGCGGCGTGTATGGAAACTGCCGAAATATTCAGATATAACTTGATAAAATGCCGAAATTTACCGATATATTTCCCAGCTTTTAAGCATTGGTACAATAAAAACAATTTTTATATCCATTTTTTGTAGCTATTCTTTATAATGGAGAGGAAAGTGTTAAAAATCGCTACAGCACTAACAAAATCAGACAAAACTGTTTTTTTTTAGAATTGAATATGACTTCATATTGATGAATGCCTTTTTATGCAAATCAGGTTTGATAGAAATCAATATTTATTATTGTCTTTCAGAAACGAATTGCTATAATGAAATTTATATCCATTGTTTCTAAAATGTATCTTTATAAATATGAATGTCGTCTTGAAATTTGTAAATTATTGAATAAAATATCTAACACTAAATTAAGAGAATGGTTTCTAGCAAATTTAAACTGATATAAAAGATAATAATATCAAATTAAATAACTCATTGAAAAAAATACGAATTGTCGGAATTTATACCATCTGCTAGAAAAAATATTCCCTCACAAACTACTGTCTAATACTAATAATAAAATTTATATAGTTAAACTTGACCAAATTCGCAATTTCTGTGTTTTGGCTCTTTCATCATGTACATAGCCTTAATCATATTAGCTATTGCATTTCAACAATCGCGTGTTTTTATCATTTTGTCAAGCTTTCTCATTTTTCTGTTTCGTTGTTTTTCATATATTGATATGTATACTTATTGGTGTAACTTTTGGCTTTATAAAGAATATGAATAAAAATATAAATACAATCTAAAAGTCTAAAATATAACTGAACTTGCCAGAAGATTTGGGATTAAATATTACCATTTTTTTTTGGCGTTCAATTTCACATTTTTTTTCAAATTGCAATTGTGCTTTATCCAAGTGACTACAATATGCTTTAGCTTATCACTCAGCTTACTAGTAGTTTCTAAATAAAAGTTTGCCATCGGTTTTACATTTCTTTTTTAACTTACACTAGTGATTACAATATGTTTTAGTTTATAGATAGAATACTGTTACTTACCATCCATAGCGGAGGCTACGGCAACGATGGCTAAAAGTCCAAATACTGTCTTCATTTCTGAAAAATATTAAGTTTTCAAATGTCAAATATTGTTTTGAAACTCACAGCAAAATTCAACGAATTCAATATGAACATTCAGATAATCTCCAAATATAATATATCCATAATGCTTAATGCTCTTTGCTGTCATTGTTGTTTCTTTTGTTTGCGCTACGTCAGTTTTTTTGGTTGTTTTGGTTTTCTTAATTTCTTACAGTTACCAAAATAGTGAACAAAAATAACTAATAAAATGTTTCAAATTGAAATTAAAATATCTTTTTTTTTTGTATGTTAAATAAATAAAGTAAAAACTTTCAAAAATTTCACGCATATAAAGCGAAACTTTCTGAAGGTCACAAATAGAAAGCTCAGAACCTTTAAGTTTAAAAATTAAATGTGATATTAAAACCAGAAATTACTATATCCGTTAGTTGTAACTTACTTGTTGTGTTCTACCCACTGAAAGACGGACTGTCTATGAGATGGTTACCGGGTAGGCCCCCATTAAATACACCAAAAGTCACGTGACTGGATGCCATCCATCAAACTTTTCGTGTAGTACATAATTTCTCATGGTCTTCCTTACACAATCCCTCCCTATTCCTGTAAATATATACGTGTCTTAATGTGAAACGTTGAGTTAGCAGTCTTAAGGTACCCGTAGGGTTGGACAACCTCAGATTACGTGAGCTCGCTGAATTTTCTTAGGTCTGTATGCAATATCTATGTAATATTGAAGCAACCGGGGTTTATCGAGACTATTTCGCCGCCGTGATAGTTTTTTAAGGAACTTAAAATTAATTTGTTGTCGCTGTCAATGGAATCTTAAATATATTGATGTTCTAAAAAAAATTCACTACACTGAGCCTCTTTTTTCCGCCATTATATTTTTTAAAAAAAACAACGAATCGGAACATTAAAAATAACCAGATGATGTGGTTGAATATAAACTGTTCATAAATTAGATAAGATTATAATTTTTTTAAATTTTTCTCATTAGAGAACTGATGGACAGAATACCACTTTTTATTCTGGGGGTATTGTCGTGTCATAAACTTTTGTCGGAATATCTCAGTTTCGGGTAATACATGTATCATTCTATATTTATATTTGTTTTATTTTTTAGACTATATTGACATACTGCTCATAATATAAATGTTAAACTTTTGTGTTTTGAATTTCAAAAACATGTTTCAAAAGTATAAATGCATATACCAACATATGTACAAATGCCCTCTTTGCAGACATTTATTGCTTGGCTTTTTCGAATATGAAAAACAATAGTGTTAGGTTATGTGCATTGTGTACTTGTGTAATTTTTAATATATTGAATTGTATCCATAGAAATATGACCCGTTTCAATCAACCAAAAATAGTTTTCAGACAGGAAACAGCTTTGGGCTAAGAGTTTGGTCACTCGGTCAATGTTGGTCAAACCCCACACAGTTCTCTAATACTAAATCAATGTTACACTCAATCTGCCATTATCTTCTGTTTACACCTCATTCAACTTAAGTCACATTTTTGGCGGTTAAATCATTATGTCGAAAATTCTTAAGTTAAAAGTGGTTGAATTCGAATGTACTCTCACACATGTGGGGTTTTTTTTATTTTTTTATATATAAATCAAACAACAGGACACGACAGTAATAGTTAGTAATGGACTACATTTTATTTTAAAGTGTTCAGTTGAAATTGTTTATTTACAGTAGACCAGATTCTACAGCCTTGCTAGCCTTGTCAGGCAAGGTCTCAATTCCCTTATTAAACACCAGTGCGTTGCAATTTGGTATATTATTTTTGTATGTAAATGTGTATATTTCGGCTTTTGTGGTCGTTAAGTTTACTGCTGTACTGATCGGCCAGTAGTACACAGTCCATTCTTTGATGCTACACTCTTTTGGCTTTGTGGAAACATGTAGCTCAGTTGGTAGAGCGTAGAACTGGAGATCACAGGGTTTGAATCCTGACTGGGGCATGTTGTAACCAGAAAATCTTAACTGTTTAATGATTGTACAGCGTTGTAAGTGGTTTTGTTACAGGCCTGCAAAAATACTTTATCCACACCACCTGGTGCGGTTTTTATCGCCATATCCAGTGCTCGTTTAAATTAGAGTGGCCTCTCGTCGTCAAACATGTAACAATATGTGATTGTATGTTTTGTATGCCTTCTAGTCGAGAAATAACAAAGACTTCCGACGTGTTACGATAGACTTACCAGGGTAAAAACCGCTGAGTTACGTGTATTCACCTAAAGCTGGTGGTATTTCAATATAAGTGAAATAAATTTATTTTGATGTCGATTTGTAATTTATTTGTGCGTGTCTAACTTTAAGAATGTCCGCCGATTTAACGTCATAAATTGTAAATAAGCAGTGTATTTTGTTAGCACGGTGAATCGTATATCGTATATATACCAAACATTTCAAATCAAAAAAGTTAATGCAAGAATAATGGTTCATTATAAAGTGATACATGTATTAATTAATTGCAGTTGCGCTGCAGTTTGTCAACAATGCGTTTATTGTGAATATCATTATTTAAAGTGTGTGTGTGTGTGTGTGTGTGTGTGTGTGTGTGTGTGTGTGTTCAAATTACATATTATACCAGTTTTAATTGTACAGCACTAGACGGCCGTTTCGAAATACAATTCCTCATCAGTAGTGCTTGGACCAAAATTATTTTGAAGATGTTGAAAAGCTATCCAAAGGACCAAAACATATTTTACCAAATTAAGCTAAGGAAATACTTTGCATGAGTGAGTATACCTTAGTTTTTGAGAAATTTCAATGTTTAACTTGCAGGAAATTTAGACAATTATAGTATATTTCTGACAATAATACGAAGTTACAGCTTTAGGCATCTAACAGACTAAAGATAGAGAGAGAGAGAGAGAGAGAGAGAGAGAGAGAGGGAGGGAGAGATTGCAACATTTGAAATATAAAACATCTATTCGTACATAGATCTGTCCTGTGTTTCCGTTTGATTTCTAATTCACCCGTGTCAGATCTATACTACGATATAAAGTCCCCCCTGAAGGCTTTTGATCTCTCTCAATGATCGTGTTGATCGGTGTATTTAATTATCAACATTTCGATAATATTATCCAAGCAAGCACACGCACCATTTTTTTTCCGGAAGTGATTTAATATTATATCTAAGTAATACCAGTCTACCGGTCAGACGATTTGTATCATTTAACTTTGAATGACCGAAGCAAAATGGACGTCCATGTGTTTTTGTGACATTAAAAACCAAATATTATCGATGGAACCGTCAGTCAAGGTTTGTAAGTTCTAAGTCTACACAGTATCTTCGAAATTTCCGACATTTTTTGGCTCCTGTGTCGTAAATCGTGAAGAAAAACCACATACCGCACAAACTACGTGTGTTCTTGCAATACAGCTGAAATAACTATTGCGAATTTATCATATAAAATATGACTATTGCGAATTTATCATATAAAATATAACTATTGCGAATTTATCATATAAAATATGACTATTGCGAATTTATCATATAAAATATAACTATTGCGAATTTATCATATAAAATATGACTATTGCGAATTTATCATATAAAATATAACTATTGCGAATTTATCATATAAAATATGACTATTGCGAATTTATCATATAAAATATAACTATTGCGAATTTATCATATAAAATATAACTATTGCGAATTTATCATATAAAATATGACTTTTGCGAATTTACGAAATATAACTTTTGCGAATTTACGAAATAACTATTACGAATTTATGAAATAACTATTGCTATAACGCCCCAGTCAAGAATATAACACTTATATCGAGGCGTCACCATCTATAGGTAAAGTGACAGAACTTTTACCTTTGCAGTTTGCCAAGAACAATATGCAGGGAGGGTTGTTTAACGAGCCACGCATGTTGTATTACTGGGTGTTGGTTTTTAAGGTGTCTTCCTAAGGAACCCGTGACTTTAGTTTCTAAATGCCGAGTGCTTGGTGAAAGAACAGACATTACCGATTTTCAATTCTTGGACAGACCCGACTGGGGTTTGAGCCTGCGACCTCCCACATACTGAGCTACTGCAGTATTGTTCTAATGACTCAGAGACACATGTACCGGGCCCTATCTGATGCGAAGGTATACTATATAATTCGGTATCCCATTGATTCTTAATGTAAACTTAATTCTTACATGCTAACTATCCAAGTGTTAAGAATAGACAAGTTTCAGAGTTTGCCGGTTGGTTGCCTAGGTCACTATTTGTGCAAGTTAGAAACTACAAGCAATGAGAGCCAGGTCTAAGGTTTGGCACAGGCCCGTAGCAACGTTTTTGAAAGTGGGGGGGCCACATTTTGTGTAATTCGACCTCGAGGGCACGAAGTGCCCGAGCCTACTAGGGGGGTCTGGGGGCATTGCATTCCCCCCCCCCCCCCCCCCCCCAGAAAAATTTTAAAAATCAGAAGGTCTGAGACGTCATTTCCTGCATTCTCATATATTATTTCTGGACAATATACTCTGATACATGGTGATTATATAACATAAAATTAAAAGTCTCCAATACGATTTCGGAAGTCACTCTAGAATGATAACACGCGGAATAGGAAACGGTACCGTATGTTCTCCAGTCCGGATTTGACCTTTGTTTACACACTATTTAAACGACAATCACATGCTAGCTTCAGTAAAACTATCACAAAGATTAAAATTATATAGCTTACGCGTTCATGAAGTTATACAAGTTTATTTTTAACAGGTTTTCATACATTTTTTCTAAAATATTTTTATAAGTCCACAAAAAAGTGGGGGGCCCGGCCCCCCCTGGCCCCCCGGATACTACGGGCCTGTGGCATTTATCCTTTTTTACAAATCAGTATTGAAGATTTATTCACTACTCAACTATGTGACCCCATGTATGCAAAACATGAAGTTCTGCACCCAGATATGATTAAAATTACCACAAATCAAAATTGAAAGTTTTGAAGTGAAATGAAGATTAAATTGTACTAAAAGATACTGGGAACTATCGCAATTGTTTTCATTTGGTTTAGTTAACTGGTATTTAGTTGTACCCGCATGTTGAAATCTATACATGACATATAAGTTCATTTTGAAAAGTAGCTATTTAAACAAATTGTTATTGTTGTCATGCATTTGGGTGGATTTAAATGACAAAATCTGTTAAATTAATTGACATAAAAACAAGAAATATCCATTACTAACTGAGTTTGGAAAGAAGGGATCACAATTATGAAGCAGAAACCAAGTTATGGACCTCGTTAACGATATAAGCTTTTTAATACTTGCTACAGGGAGGTGAGCTAAAGACATGACAGAAAGGAATGAATTATGAAACAGAAATGATACAAGAACACACAATGGTATCCTTCTCCTATTTCTAATTTGAACAGACCACAGCTCCCCTAATCGCCTAAATATGTCCGTTCGCATCCCACTCAGGACAAATCCTAGTGTTGGAAAGTTTGTTAGCTTGTTAAAGGTCGATGGTTTTCTCTTGGCTCTCGGGTTTTCTCCATCGTCTCTGAAATGACCGACTCCATTTAAGTTAGAAAAAAATCTTGATTGACGCGTAACACTCCATTACACCCCGCTTTTAATTTGATATCTTGAATCTGAAATACCAGGTACTCGGTTATTTATTCAAGTAAGATATTGTTTGAACAAAATGGTAAAGGTTTGACATTTCAAAAGTGATGGACCGATTCCTGGAATACAACAAAATCACGACGTGTTTAAACAAGATGCCATGAAGGTCCTAGGCGCCCACCTAAGATACTAATCCATGTACAATTCACAGTTTCAAATAAACTGTCCAGAGTTCACGCACAACAAATGATGGATGGGAAATATTGCATTAAGTCGCGTTTTACTTGGTAGAGCTAAATGGTATCAGCCATAGTAATTTGCAATTGTCTAAATTTAGTAGTAATGTAACCTATAGAAGGTTAACAGTAATAGTTTGAACCAACAACCTAGCTATTGATCCAACATGAACTTATGCCAAAAAAAGATTACCTCCGGTCAAGATTGATGAAGATTTGCCTATATATTTCGCTTCTAGAGTGTTAACCTGTTTTTTGGACTTAACATGGTCCGTTTAAGGACTTAACATACCATTAGTCACGAAGATCATTCTGTTTAAGTTTAAAGAAGATGGGCTAAGAATATTACCTCCATAGAGTTGTCATGTGCTACTTTTGAATTTTTATGAAATAATATAATTCAAAAGTAGCACATTTTGAATTATATTATTTCATAAAAATTCAAAAGTAGCACATGACAGAGTATACAAGGGTTTTGTACTATTCCACCTAGTGACCTATATATTGGCCTATCATGACCTTGACCCATATATCAATCCGACTCAGTTTTCATCAAAAGGAACATTCTGAATAAGTTTGGTGAAGATTGGACTAAAACTATTACTATTACCATGTCAACAAGGTCTATATATTGACCAAGCATAAACCATACGTGTGTCTGAAATACTTTGCCTAGTTTTTGTCAAGCGGTCCGTTCTAAACAAGTTAGGTAAATTGTGGCTTCAAGGGTGTTAATAAGGGGTTTTCTATGATTTGTCCTAGTGACCTACTTATTGACCCAACATGGGCCATATACATAATTGGTCTAGCATTTGTTACGAGAATAACCAAGTTTGATCAAAATTGTGACCTCTAATGTGTTAATCATTAAATGCTGATATATGACAATTAAGGTCTGGTCACATTAGCTTAGAGTGCTTAGATAAGATAAAAATAACAATGCCTGCTTTAGAAAACGGGAATGAAAATACATGAATTTTTAAACTACTATGGTCCTGGATAGAATTACAAGTGTCTGTTAATGTGTTATGGTAGAGTTTGTTCCCACTACGGGAACGTTATATAATGAAGTAGGCTGCTTACAAATAAATCGTTGACCAGGGCTATTGCAAACCTAAGCTTATCAAGGCCCTCAAAAAGTTTTATGACCGTCATCACAGTATTGTTGATAAGTTTGATGTCTCTGTGTCCAGGATTGCCTTGGATATATATGGCGTCTCGTAGTTTCATGTTCCTTTCACACAATTTTGATTACACGCGTGGCAGGTGTAGCTAGCTAAACAGGGGGCGCTTACCCTTCCGGAGCACCCAGCCTCACTTCCCTGGTGGAAGTTCACGTTATTAACCCAACTTGTCAGTTTCAACGTTTTTACTTTGCTTCTGGATTGTGATTCGGGCATGGATTAATACGTTTGTTTTTATTTTAATGTACCCACAGTGTGTTCTATTCAAGCATTCAGTTCCACTATTAAATAATTCTTGGTATGAAAGTTCATCGAGCGGAACAAAATGCAAGAGCACATCATAATCATGGGTGCGAGTGGGCGGGAAAAACATTCATTTCCTCATTAGCTATAGTTGCCCTTATTAAAACTTGGCATGTTTACACACATACACCAATCTTTCAGATCTGGAAAATGGAAAGATGAATATGACGTCACTTCCTCTTCTCATATAACCACTGAGGATATTAACGATATTATACCAGTGTTCACTTTACAGCACTGGGTGTGCTTTTAGGAATACCATCTCTTATCAGTATATCTTAAAACCTGTCCATTTAATACTGAAATCACCTCTACATGTAAACTCTCTACAGTACCTGAACATGTTCAATAAACATTTTTCAACAAATTTCAAATCAACAACAACCAATTTGTATAACTGACAATATTTTTATTTGGCCATTCTGTAACAACATCATTATAACACTGACATTACATTCCAACTGTTATCGGACTTGGATATTATAACAATTGTATATATATAGATATAATTTAACATATATAACAGTCACATACATTCTTACACATTTAAAACTTATTGCTCATATAACTGGGCTGGGTATTTCAAAGAAATCTGGGGTATCTCAAACCTATCTCAGAGATTGGGGTATCTCAAACCTATCTTAGAGGTTACAGATACTAAACAGTTCTATGTCATATTGGTGCTAGGTATTCATAACCCTGCCCTGATATACACAGAAAACATATCTGAATGTGTATTCTATATGGAAATGAATGTTTATATCCAATATGGAAAAATAAACTCTTGACAACATAAGGACAATAAATTAATGGAAAAGTATGCTGAAAACAAGGTGTGGAAAAATTTGTTCATCATACATGAACTCTATGGAAAATGATTGTAAAACTGTGTGGAACATAAATTATATGGAGAATAAACCAAAGAAATTTTTACAAAAATTTTGTTAACCATATGAAACACAAACCATGGAGAAATTGTGTAAAACTATTGTCTATATGGAACATAAACCATGGAAAATAACTGTGAACCATTTAAAACTTGTGGAAACCTACTGTGAGCCAAATGGAAAACAAGTCATGGAATCTGACTACTATTTCTCATATGTATTAAAATTTGTTTTCCTGCCTCAACTACATGCTGCTCCGTGGCTTTTCCTACACAAATTGGGAAATAAAAATTGACTCAAATGGAAAAATTATCAACATTGAAAACACTAAATATGACTCTCATCAGTATGTGACTCTAAGCTCAGAGAATGAAAGGGGTACAATTTAATTCCAGAAAACCCAAACATGGAGAAAAGTTGAACTGGATTAGGAATTCCTTCTCTATTGGGAAAAAATGCTTCATTTTTGCATTGGAAATGTCTCCCATTTTGGCAGTAAAATGACCGTGTAGGAAAACCCTTGTGTTTTACTTTGAACCCTAAAATGTTTTCCATGAGGTGATTTTTAGCCTGTATAGATGATGTACATAGACATTAAAACTGTATTCATTCATATCTATCATGTAGGTATATACGCCTGAGGCATACTGGTACTTTACATATTTAGTTTGTAGCAAACAGTTGAGCATTAATTCTAGAGACAGTCTTTATGAAAATATGATAAGTCTTAGTAAACTTACTTCCTTGTGTATACCGACCGAACATTATTATAAGTGTTATTTTAAGGGAGTTGAAACAAAAACAAAGTAAGACTATACAAGGTACATGTACATCTAAAGAGTTTTTAATGTATTGGTATTGTGGAGTACGTGTAAGGGTGTTCAGTTTATTAATAAAATAGCTCTTGATTTAATTTATAGAAAAATAAATAACATCTGTATACAATGAAGAAGATACAGTTACATTATTTGATAAGAAAATACTTTTGATTTTTAATATACATGTGTCTTCATCAATATTATTTATTTATTTATTTATTTAATTTTTTATTATCATTATCATTTTTTAAAAACAATATCACCTTGTCACTTGGACAATAGATATTCATGATTTTATTATATGATCTGGCTCCAGTTTCACAATCATTTCTTAACTAAAATTTTCCCAAAATTAAAACTGGTAAATTTAAAATCTGAATAATTTTGTAAGTTTTCAAGATTCATGAATTTAAGGTATCATTTTGAAGATCTCTTTCTAAGCTAATTACATGTATATTCTAATGGTGTTTAAACATTTTAATGGTAGTACCATAAATATTGCCAAAAGTTGCAGATTTAGGTTAAAAATTTACTCAATTTTAGTCAGAAAATCTTAGTTAAGGGGTGATTGTGAAACTGGAGCCAGTTCTCAGAATGGTCCAGTATTTTAAATGACAAAAAATTAAAATCTTTACAATTAATTTTAAAAACATCATTAATTTACATAAAAATTCTAAAGTAAAGGTTATTTTATGTGATAAATCTGAATTACCATAATACAAATTTTCTAATTTCTAATTAAAGGAAAAATATCAAGATAAAAGAACATACTGATATCATTTTTGTGGTGTCCCTTTTTTGTAATTCTAAGAAAAAATGAAAATTTTGTGGGATGATTAATTCACGGTTTGTAGTTTCTGTTAACAGTAAGTTTTTAAAATCTATACTATTTTTACATGTAAATTCCTGGATCTGGGTATTCACAAAAACACAAAAACTGGGACGCCATGGAAATTAATTCCACAGTATGTCCAAATAAAATACAACCTCTATCTATGTGCATAAT
The DNA here is from genome assembly GCA_021292105.1 of Anadara kagoshimensis. Classification (NCBI taxonomy): domain Eukaryota; kingdom Metazoa; phylum Mollusca; class Bivalvia; order Arcoida; family Arcidae; genus Anadara; species Anadara kagoshimensis. The sequence goes on along the minus strand of CM037874.1, from coordinate 2,227,784 downwards.
ATGTACTAAAAAACAAATTATTATCATAAAATACCAGGCATAATAAAATCATCAAACTTGTTATTAAATAACCAAATATCTCAACACTATAATTTTATCCCATAATTTTTACTTGCATTAACATTTTTATTTGAGTTAAAGAGATGTTACAGAAAACAATGCAAAAAACAAAAAACATGAAAAAAATTAAAATAAATACAAGCACTTCAAGTAGTTTATTGTGGAGCTGTAAGAAACCTCCAAGTGTGGATATCATTAAATGTATACAATAACTGACCATAATGTGCCAGATACAATGTTCTGACCACATAAAGCTACCATATTGCACTGACCATAACCATCTCAAATATAAAAGTACTGATGACTTTTTGCTGAAGATTTCTCTTTAACTTAAAATATGACAGATTTAAATTCGGATAATTTTATGATTTTCCAGATATCAAAAAAATTTGAAGGTGTCATTTTGAACATTGCATTAAGTAAATTATAACAAATGTATTTCTAGTTTTGCCATTTTTATATGTATATGCAGTACCATTGCCAAAATGCCAAAGTTAAGACATACCTCGATAAAGGAATAATCATGAAACTGGTCTGGTGCTGTAAAATCTAAGACAAAACTTCCATACAGTAAAGCATGTTTATAACAAAGTCCTCGGAACTCTTAATTTTAACTTGTTATCAATAAACTTATATAGAGGATTGGTCAGTCCCAATATTTGACTTCTTGCTATCCATGTATCTGTTGTAAGCATGTCCATTATATTTGTGTTTTACTGTATAGACAACTTCTTGCAAGTACAAACAAATTTATGTATAACAACTTTTCAGTAACTTATTTGAGATTAAGTACAACAAGTCAGTAACTAATATTTTATTGTAGCATGGTGGTCAACCTAAACATGAATATCTATCTGTTTATCACACATAAAACATGGGATCTCCACCTATACTTCATGAGCTATCTTCCTCATGTCTTCATGGGATTGGTGTTTACTGGCCGAGTGGTCTTAAGACTGGCTAATTGGTCACAGAACTTCTCAATGCCTACCTGAGAATCATGCTGGGACAGATACATGTAAATTAGTCAGTTTGCTGCAGGTCATGATTTTCTTCATGAACTCCAGTGTCCTCCAAAATTAAAAAAAACTGATCACTTCAATATAAATGAGGAATTTTGGGACATAAGACACTGATGTACTCTTCTTTTTGTATAAGTAAGCTAAAATAATGCCACTTTGATTCAGTGTGATGTAAAAATGTAAATAAATAACATTCCCTGTTACAAATCACACATGCATCATAGGATCATACAAGAGATTTTGTCACTGGTATCATTTATATAACATCAACTCAATTTATCACAGATTTGCAGCTTTTCTGAAAGAAAAAGAAAATATTTTCATTAAAACTTTTTTAAATACAAAAATATGTACTGTAATTTATCAATATTGATATGTACATAGTTGATGTCCTTGATGGTGTTTTACACCATATAAACAAAAGGATCTGCCATTTGCTTTCTTTTTCAACATGTGAAATCCCCATATTGGCAAAGTTTTAGTATGCAGAAATATTCTTTGGTAATTGCAGACACACATAGATATTTACTTTTATGACTAAGGTTCAAGTAAGTAAAAACCTACTTAATTATTGACAAAAGGTAAATCTTATTATCCTATAGTTGCTACAAGGATAAGTGCAGGCTAAATTGATCCATACCGGCTAAAGACAGCTTAAGACTAAATGACAAAATTCTACACTGAATACTGTAAACATATTATATTTGGGTGCTTGTACTAATTTTAGCGATTTTCCCAATGATACAGTGGCACTAATTTTAAATTCACTGACAAATTAAATAAGATCACAGCACACAAGGTGATCCATAAAAGTTACTTTAAGTCAAGTCATTGTGAATTAACCAAAATTATAATTTGCACAAAAATTTATACCAACCAAATTAATGTTTACATTATTCAAATCTGAATGTTTAAATTTTTCAATACAAATAAACAGAGAAAATAATTTTACCATATACAATTTACCATATACAATGTACCTGGTACATGTATAAACTGATGTGAAGTTCACTATCAAAAACATTTTCTTTTTGATTCTGTCAATAAAGTAATTTCCTTTCCATATATAAGATGATTGATTGAATGGGGTTTTAAGTCTCAGTCAAAATATTTCACTTATATCGAGACCTAACCAGCTATAGGTTTTGACCTATGTATTGTACTCAGGGCATTGTGCAGGCAGAATTCTTTTGTATGTATCTTTAAGATCTCTTCTGTTTCTAAATGCTGAGTGTTTGGCAGTCAGTCACTACCTATTTTCAAGTCTTGGTCAGACCCAAACCGGGATTTAAACGCATGACCTCCCAATTATGGAGCGAGCACTCTACCAATTGAGCTATCAAAGTAGTCAAACCAGAGGCACAAACAGCTGGAAAGACCTGGGCTAAACGGAAGAAGATAGTCCAGAATCGTGTCAAATGGAGAGGTGTTGTTGCTGCCCTTTGTTCCCCAGGGAATCAAGAGGAATAAGTCAGTCAAGTAGTCAAACAAGCAGTGGATCACAGTTAATACTGGACAAATTAATCACATAAGGACGGACTTACCAACAATATTAAGTTTACACAAAGGACAAGTACGATTTTTAACAAGCCATGGATCAACACATCTAGTATGATATTCATGAAAACATGGAAGCACCCTGAGTTTCTGAAAATATTAACAATATGTTAGAATATGAATTTATAAATCTAAATACTCATTATATGCAAAATACATACATGTACCAGTATTTACACAATGTAGCAAGCCAATAACGTAAATGAAGTTTATTTACGGTGTACTTAATTTTGCTTATTTTGCAGTCGGAAATTGTCCATGAAATATTGTACCACTCGTAAAATAATAGTTTTATTATATATTGAAGTACATAGCCAACATCTGTTTCTGTCTGAAGACAGAAACATGCAGTCCGTTTGGTGATTTTCGATCTTATAGTCAGTTTCATAAATGCAGGTATATTGCAGCTTGCCAAAAGGTAAAAAAAAAAATAAAAAAATGAAAAAAACAAGAAAATTCAGTGAATTAGGATCCCCCGCCAGAAGGTTCTTTTTGTCATTTGCACTTATGTTCAAAGTGAACAACTTCCAGGAAAATGAACAAACCAACTCAGGTTAACGAATTGTGCATCTCCTATCTATGTTGAGGCTTTGCACTAAGTTTCATGAAATAGTGTGTTATAGTTTTGGAGAATTTGTGCACACAATAATTTTGGATGGACAGATGGAAGAGAGACACCTGAATTTAGTAACCCCCTCATTCTTTGAAAGTTTATAGTAATGTAGTACAGTAAAACGTCTACATTGTATTAGTATTTATAGTCCAACCATGGTCAGTTCTGGGATGATGGAGAAACCATTGACTCTCTGCAAGGAAACTGATAAGTATGTTTGTGGGTTTTTTTATAAACAAAAATAAAGTTTCTCTCACTGACAATGATTTAATATGTTTCGTGTGATTCTGATTGCTTTCAGAGTTTCTTTTATAAGTAAAGTCAAGTTGATCAGTGTTAATTCTGGCTTCTAATGTGATACTATACCTGCTTTGGAAAGAACTGATCCAGACATATTGCACAAATATCAGAACCTGTCTGTATTTTATATCGACGGATCTTCATCACAGATAACGCTTGGTGGGCCAACTCTCTCAGAGATATCTACAAACATAAATATCAACCTTACAAACAATGTCAACAGATCATCATCAGTGGGCCAACTCTCTTAGAGATATCTACAAACATAAATATCAACATTACAAACAATGTCAACAGATCATCATCAGTGGGCCAACTCTCTTAGAGATATCTACAAATATAAATATCAACATTACAAACAATGTCAACAGATCATCATCAGTGGGACAACTCTCTCAGAGATATCTACAAATATAATGAAAGAAACTTAGTGAGTGAGCTAACATACCCCACACTCCTACATATTGGACCAAGTCCAAGGGCTGTCATTACCATAAAAATCAACATAGTGGAATAAAACATGCAATTGATCTGTAACTCAATGAGGTAGACTCGCATATCAAAAATAAGTTCAATAGCTGCAAGCATTTAGGAAAAATTTGGAAAACTGTTATTCAATGAAATTATCAAAGACAAAGGGCTGTAATTTCTTTAACAATCAAAGGAGTGGAACAAAACACACTTGATCTGTAATTTATTGTGGTAGAGTCAAATACCAAAACTAAGCTCAATATCTCAATAATCTGCAAGTGTTTAGGAAATACGAGGGGAAAACTTATGATGGACTGATGGATGGAAGGGTAAAAAACATAATACCTTATGTAAATTGAGTGGGGTATAAATATCAACATTACAAACATAGACATGGGTATCACTGAACCTTTTCAAAACTTATAGTGGCAAAACACTAGAACTGCTCAATTTAAAAATGTCCAAATTTGAACTTGACCTATATGTTATCAGTCAACATCTTTTACCTAAGCATGATTAAAAATGGTTAAAAATAATTAAAGTAATTGCTTAGACACCAAGTTATAAAATATGAATCAGATGTTAAGTGTAGATATGAAAACAAACACAATACCTATCAATTTTGCATGGCAAGGTGTAAAATAAATACCCTTTCTACAAGACTGTTGTCATCAAATATTGATCAGGATTATTCTGAATCTGGAGTGGTCTTACAACAAAAATAAGAATGAAACAAACAAGTTATGTATATCTTGCTGGTATATCACATACCAATGGCAGAGTTGTTAACTCCTAAAATGCATATACATGTATATAAATGTATATACTGTGTATCAATAGTCACTTTTACAGTCACTGATCAACTGCATTAATAAATAAATATGCATCATTAAATCTGGATCCTAATTCACTAATTACACAGTGACATTGGACAGTAATGCTAACCTCTAACTGGTTTTCCTCTTCTCCAAGATCTCCTAGTCTTCTTCTTGCTTTTAACACAAACAACATCATCAAGGAAAAGAAACAGGAATAAAAGAAGTTCCAGAAGTTGGTGGGATCAGCCTGAAAGTATACACCAAAATCATATACAGTACAACCACATTGTAATACATGCCCCCGACCCCTACCACATTGTCATGCATACTCCCTTTACCTTTACTTCCTTTTAACAGTTAGTGCCAGTACTTTATTGACCCCAAATCCTTTATAAAAAATTTTCATTTATAATTCTTCCTTGATTAATTTTCAAACCATCTAGAAAATGTCACTGAAATTTGTGACTGCAAATAAATGTTTCATTGTTCATTGTAACTACTAGCAATTAAGTTCCATTCATACTTGGCCACAAAACTGTTAATTACTACAAGTGTTTGCAGCATATACATACCACTTAACTTGTTCAAAATTTATTTCAAATCATATTTAAGGACTTAAGGTAAACTTTCAAAATGAGATTAGATCAGAAAAACAGAAACTATTGGTACACCATATAAAATCAGAAGGCAGCAGAATAAAGGGTCATTGTTCTGATATCATATAACTGTGTATGACGGATTATTGAGGTTTGGAGATACACTAAATCCTTGATTCATCACAACCATTGGTGCAGTCAAATTTTAGCATTGTTAATAGGTCTGGTGATAAATGCAGGGTGGTTTATAAACACAATGAAGAAATAAATTTTGGGACATTAAGTAAAATGACAGATCTAGAGTTATGGAGGAGCATAATATTTAGGTTTAATTGTCATTTATCCACAATAATGATGACAAAACAAATTTCTTTTTTACTTTACATTTGTTATTCTTTATGGACAACAAGCAGAATGTATGAATACAAGGGAGATAACTTGATGTATAAATCTCCCTTATTCTCTGACATGCATATTTTGCTTACACGTGTCTGGTAGATTATTTATATAATAATATCTTGTTATCCATGTACTATGCCGAAATAGTCCCCAAGGTTAGAAGGCATAATAAACCCCCCTTCAGGTCATGCATTATGCCTTCTAACCTTGGGGACTATTTCGGCATATTACATGGATAACAAGATATTATTATTATTATTACTCTGAATGTTTCTTTTTCATAATTTTGAACCCAACACAACTTCAAACATATATCTAATTTGGTCGTCCTGACCAAAATGCGACATTGTTTGTTTAGATCAGACGACATTCAATGACAATACACGCTTTTGCAACTGTGGGTAATTATCCCATTTGGTGAAGCGCAGTGGTGACTGTGATTTGTAAGTAAAAACATGACATTTGTCCCGCCTTTGACTCCGCCCTAATTTATCACGTGACATTGTGGAATACCCATAGTCACTGTGAACTATGCCATGGTATAGTACCCTTACATTCTTAATTTCTTTTGAAAACTGTGCCTAAATAGTATGATGAGAATTATTATAGCAGAATTTTGCATGAAGAGTAATAATATTTAACATACTATTTCCGTAGATGAACAACTACAATCCAACTAGGGATGGTAAATTTTTGTATAACATTAACAGTTATGATTTTGGTAAATCAAACATTTTCCATTTTAAATTATCACACAGAAAACAACCAATCATACCAACATTTAATTTTTATGCATGTAGGATGTAGAAGTATAAACTACTTTTGAATGTTCTTCCAACTGAGCTACAACAGTATATTGATTAGACATAAACAATTGATGATGAAGATTGACCAATGTAAAACTGCCCAGTTTGTCTTCCAAGCCATAGTTGTGATTATTCCCAAAACGCCATTGAACAAGAGCACTGTCTGAACAAACTGCACAACACTTGACAGGCATTTCAATGGTATGGCAATGGTAGAACAAGCACAAACAATCAACATAATATGGAAACATTTTTGTGATCCAAATTGAAACTTACCCAAAATATTGTGCTCATTAAGCTTTATATTAATTTTCAAAAAATCCCATTCCAATGCACGGTAAATAGTGCTTGGCATAAAACTGCTCACAAGATGAATGAATGGACAGATAGACAGAGAGTGTAACAGTATATGGCCTCTAACATCAGTACTTGCAGTACTTTGATTAAATGAAACTTTTGTGTGCTGTGTCACACATATTGGTATGACATCAGATTGACGCCACTGTAGCTTGTGTAGACCGCATGGTCTAATCAGTTGTAATAAAGCACATGGAAGCAGCTTGACGTGTTTGTTGATCCGTCTAAGATATCTGAACATATGCATATCAGATATCAAACTATTACAGAGAGAAGGGCAAAGTTGTAAAACAAAATAGGTGTATAAATAACTGCATTACAGTTTCCATGGTGATCAATACATACTAAATAAGATTATTTTATGTCAGTATTACCTTGCCTTCTCCTGCTGATTCATTGTATCCCATACAGACCACACCATCCCATTCATGGTATGTTCTACCATTAAACCGTCCACATGTTGACCACAAGGTCAGAGTAGGAAATCTCTGAATAATTAAAACATAACACAAATACACTTCAAACTCAGATCATTTGATTTGTCATTTTGAATGTCTAAGGACACTATATGTATAAATTTCAGCAATCTTTTTCAACATGTACACCACTGAATTAGTTTAGAAAATCCCTGAATTAAAATTTAAAAAAAGGACTTTTATTAATAAATATTACAATTTTTTTTTAACAAGACATCCCTGATTGTTAAGAATAGAGTACTATGTCCCACCTGAAGACTGATTCTGTAACCACAAGAACACATCTAATAAACCCAAGTGATCTCAATTACATCAAATCAAAGTAACACATATCTTATAATATCATTTAGAAAGTATAATTTTGAGCATGATTCATACAAGTGCAAGAAATTCAAAATCTGGTCAGTCTGCAAGACTATGTCCCTTTCATTGATAAATACAAGTTTACACTTTTAACAATTTATTTTGTAACAAACCCGCCAATAAAACTAATGTCAATAACTAGAACCTTAACTCAAATATAAGAATAAATTATTACACCAACCTGCAGATCAAAAAATGAAGAACTGTATGTCAAATTGGCTCTCCATTTGAGTTGACTGAAAAAATGTAAAATATTACAAATTCATAAATTATCAATTGGGCCCACTGCTGTAATGTTTGATCAACATCACTCAACGTTTGTATGGGACATTTTGGAAAAATTCATGTCATGAATTCCTAAAGTAACTTTGTTTTTACAGGGAACCGCAATTGATATGGTTCCATACCCTAAGGAAATAATTATTTTGCACAAATGCTAGGAGGTATCACATGGTACAGTGGGAAACCCCATTATTTAACAGATTGTATCCAGATGGCAGCAAATGTCATCAGAGAGCTTGTCTGTATGAATACATCATTATAGAGGTCATACACAGACATCAAAGCCTGGTGAAGGTCATGACAATACCTCTTCAAAACTTATTGCATTCCATTCCTTAATGGTTTGTCTTCTGCAAAACAGGGGTTCAAAATTATGTTTTGTAATGGAACGTCCAGGACCTTTTGACTTTATTTTTGGCAGGTCCCATATAAAGTTCTGGATGGCAAATATCAACATTTACAAGTTGACAGGCCCATGTGCAATTATATTATCATATAGAACAAGAGGTCCATGGGCCTGATACGCTCACCTGATAACTAATGGCTAGCTGATAGATTTAAAGACAACATAAATACTAAACCCCAATGACTTTTATCAATACCTACAACATTCTAGTATACATGCCTATACAAAAAGTTAATAGTTTCAAGATAATTAACCATTTCAGTATTGTTTCACATTGTTTCACATTCTAATATACATGCCAATTCAAAATGTTTATAGTTTTCGAGATAATTAACCATTTCGGTATTGTTACGCATCTGTGACCTTGACCTTTGAACCCATGCCCTTTTTCTATACATCAAAATGATCGATGTATCAATACCTACAACATTCTAATATACATGCCTATACATAAAGTTTATAGTTTTCGAGATAATTAACCATTTCGGTATTGTTTCACATCTGTGACCTTGACCTTTGAACCCATGACCTTTTTTTTATACATCAAAATGATCCTTGTATCAATACCTACAACATTTTAATATACATGCCTATACAAAAAGTTTATAGTTTTCGAGATAATTTACCATTTCGGTATTGTTTCGCATGTGTGACCTTGACCTTTGAACCCATGACCTTTTTCTATACATCAAAATGATCGTTGTATCAATACCTACAACATTCTAATATACATGCCTATACAAAAAGTTTATAGTTTTCGAGATAATTAACCATTTCAGTATTGTTTCACATCTGTTACCTTGACCTTTGAACCCATGACCTTTTTTTATACATCAAAATGATCGTTGTATCAATACCTACAACATTCTAATATACATGCCAATACAAAATGTTTATAGTTTTCGAGATAATTAACCATTTCGGTATTGTTTCGCATCTGTGACCTTGACCTTTGAACCCATGACCTTTTTCCATACATCAAAATGATCCTTGTATCAATACCTTCAACATTCTAATGTACATGCCAATACAAAATGTTTATAGTTTTCGAGATAATTAACCATTTCGGTATTGTTACGCATCTGTGACCTTGACCTTTGAACCCATGACCTTTTTCTATACATCAAAATGATCGTTCTATCAATACCTACAACATTCTAATATACATGCCTATACAAAAAGTTTATAGTTTTCGAGATAATTAACCATTTCGGTGTTGTTTCACATCTGTGACCTTGACCTTTGAACCCATGACCTTTTTCTATACATCAAAATAATCGTTGTATCAATACCTACAACATTCTAATATACATGCCGATACAAAATGTTTATAGTTTTCGAGATAATTAACCATTTCGGTATTGTTTCGCATCTGTGACCTTGACCTTTGAACCCATGACCTTTTTCTATACAACAAAATGATCGTTGTATCAATACCTACAACATTCTAATATACATGCCTATACAAAAAGTTTATAGTTTTCGAGATAATAATTATAATCAGAGGTAAAAAAAATTAGGTCACGACCTTCACAATTGACCTTGACCTCATTTTGATAATACTAACAAGAAGATGTTAAAACTGAAAACCCCATGTCATTATCTGGTCAAGTAGTCAAGTTATAACAATTTGAAGCTATTTTACGATTTTTTCAAAATTAAACGCAAAAACGCGTAACCTATTTTTTATCTGAATTTCACAAAATGAACAAACTATAGGCTTAAGACCCTAAAGAAGCCAAATATCACATCAGATTTTTTCTCCAATCAGTACTTTCGGAGAAGAAGATTTTTTAAGATTTTTGCACCCCTAGGTCACCTTGACCTAGTTATGGTAGCCATGGCAACGCCACGAACAAATCTGAATTGCACCAGCCCATATATACTTCTGACAAAGTTTCATTAAAAACTGTCTGGTAGTTTCAGAGGAGAAGTCGAAAATAGGTGTTAACGACGCACGCACGCACACACGCACACACGCACGCACGCACACACGCACATACACACGCTGCGCTATGCCATAAGCTCACATGACCTTCGGTCAGGTGAGCTAAAAAGCAGTTTTATCCTGGTAAAAAAGCAGCAGGTCCATTGGACTTTCAAAGTTTAAACATCAAGAGTCCCAATATAAAGTCAAGAGGTCAAGGACCTCGGACCTGGGGCATTTTGAACCCCTGCAAAAGTGAAAGTCTTGGAATCTAACCATAATTAGAAGTGTAATGGAACATATAAAAACTGAAACCTGTCTAAACTTAACCAATATTTTAGTCTATACTGTTAATACTGTTCGTTATAATCTAATCTGAACATAATCTTTAGTCCCTTCAGTCCCATATAGGTTTGACTAGAGTAACTGCATAGATTTGAAAATTTAAACAGTATAACTAAGAAACCTTATTGTCCTAACATTTCTAAAAACAACATTGCAAAAGGTTTAAATTTATAGCTGGTGAAATTTAAATATAAGTATAGTCAACCCTGTCTAAAAAGGCCTTCCGGGGGAAGAAGTAAAAGTGGCCTTTATATACAGGTGGTATTTTAGGCAAGTTCAACTGTAACCAAAACAATCCTGTCTGTGGTGTAAAAAAACTTTTCTTACTGCAGTGAGAATAAACAATTTAGTATAATCTACTGTTATATGTTTGAAAATCACCTGTAGATTTACCAGTAAGATACAACTTTAAAATCAAGACAGGTATTAAAGTAACCAGTACCAGTTCTGGCCAAAAACTACCAATGGCAGTCAAGCTATAACTTCCAACCACTACAAACCTTTTCAGTAAAGTAAGAAAGTTGGTAATATTCTCCAGAGATTCCACAATCACAACTGGTTTAGAAAACAGCTGTTTAGCATCTAACTGTAATGAAAAATAAATAAAACTGCTAAATGTGAAATACTTATACACAGTACATGTAAATATGACCCTTCTTTTTTCTTAAAAATGTTTGATCAATATCTTTTCTTTTTTTCTGATATATACATATCATGTATATATATAATCCAAATGATGTCTTTAGTGCACAGATGTTTATAATAAATTAAAACTTTTAACATGATTTAAAATGTGTTACTAGCGCTTTCATGTTTCATAACAATCATATATAGTTCCAAATATGTCGATAAAGTTTATCCTTTGTTAGAGGTAATTTTATATATCAACAAGAGGCCCATGGGCCTTAACGCTCACCTGTGACCTTTGAACCCATGAGCTTCATTCAAATATCAAAGTGATAATTAGGCCAATATTCTAATATACATCCCTATATAAAAAGTTTATATAATCATCTCAGTACTTGTTTGTATCTATGATCTTGACATTTGAACCCATGCTCTTCATTCATATATCAAAATGACCACTGTGCCAGTACCAACAATATTCTAATATACATGCCTATACAAAAAGTTAATAGTTTTCAAGATAATTAACCATTTAGGTATTCATTCGCATCTGTGACCTTGAACTTAGAACCCATGACCTTCATTCATATATCAAAATGATCATTAGGATAATACCTAAATATTCTAATATACATGCCTATACAAAAGGTTAATAGTTTTTGAGATAAATAATCATTTCAGAACTTGTTCACATCTGTGACCTTGACCTTTGAACCCATAACCTTCATTCATATATCAAAATGGTTGTAAGGCTAATATCTACAATATTCTAATATACATGCATATACAAAAAGTTAACAGTTTTCAAGATAATTAACCATTCAGGTATTCATTCACATCTGTGACCTTGACCTTTGAACCCATGACCTTCTTCATAAATCAAAATGATCGTCAGGATAATACCTAAAATATTCTAATATACATGCCTATACAAAAAGTCTATAGTTTTTGAGATAAATAATCATTTCAGTACTTGTTTACATCTGTGACCTTGACCTTTGAACCCAAAACCTTTATTTATATATCAAAATGACCATTGGGCCATTACCTAAAATATTCTAATATACATGCCTATACAAAAAGTCTATAGTTTTTGAGATAAATAATCATTTCAGTACTTGTTTACATGTGACCTTGACCTTTGAACTCATGACCTTTATTTATATATCAAAATGACCATTGGGCCATTACCTACAATATTCTGATATACATGCCTATACAAAAAGTTCATACTTTTGCAGATAATTAACTATTTTGGTAAACTTGTACATCTGTGACCCTGACCTTTGAACCCATGACCTTAATCGATATATCAAAATGATCGTCATGTCAATACCTACAATCAACTAAAAATCCTACGTCATTATCACCAGAAATGTTTAAAAAATAGCATTTGTTATCAAAGGTCAAAAACTGGGAAATGACCTTGACCTTAGACCTTGACATCAATCGGAAGAAAATCGCAAGACAAGATCAACAGTGAAAACTCCATACAATTATCTTCAGCCATTATGAAGTTATAACAATAAATGTCTCATTTTAAAAATTACATAATTTTACGCAAAAAACGTGTAACCTATTTTTCGTCCATGAAAAACACAATTTTAATGTATCTAGGTATCCTGAATCCAAAAATCTAATCAAAATTTGCCTGCACCTTTTGGTTTCAGAGAAGAAGATTTTTTTGTCTTTTGGCTATTTATAGTAACGGCAGCCATATTGTTGGGCGTGGTCAAACCCCGAACACAATTTTGAAAGCCTGTTACCCAGGCATAATAATCACCAAGTTTCATCAAATTTGGCTCAGTAGTTTTGGAGGAGAAGATTAAAATGTAAAGTTTACGCACGATGGACAACACACGACGGACGGTGATAGATAGCAATAGCTCATCTGAGCCTTTCGGCTCAGGTGAGCTAAAAACTTAAAAATAAGTTAAAATGTTTTCTAAAACATAAATGAATTTGTTCTTTGTAAAACATGTTTCACCGTTGTGTATGGTACTTCTTGTTACATATAAAAATGTAAAAAATTATATGTAACAAGAAGAACTGTACACAACGGTAAAACATGTACACACACACACACACACACATTATATATATATATATATATATATATATATATATATATATATATATATATCAACATACATGTATATTATTATGTTCTCTCTCATTAAAAATCACTATTGTATAAGAATTATGAAATGGTAAATTATAACTGCAACACCTTTACCGTATTTAAAGTTTTTGTCATGGATTTTAAAGTTTTGATGCTTTAATAAAGTGACCCTTCAAATATGGTCATGGTCAGAATATCATTTATAACACTTTAACAAATATTTGTTTAAAATGTGCATTAGAAGGCAAAACAATGATAATTATGACATTCTTCCACCAACAGCCAATAGTTATCTTTATTGCTAGATGTTTCAGTTTTAATTTCCTATATGAGATTTATTTTGGCATCATTTTGTGAATGAACACATGTACAATTGTAAGTGCAAATTTAATGCTCACATTTCAGAAAACTTATCCATGATTATGCAAAGAAATAAATCCCGAGATATATACAAATCTGGATTGTCATTTAGAATTAACTCATAAAAATATGAATGTTAAAGAACATTGAATAACATGTGTCACCTACCTCTTTTAAAATTTTTGGATTTAGAGCTAAAATAATGATAGCTGATGCACCAAACATCAAAGCTCTCTGCATCTGAAATGGAAAAAAACAAGAAGATTACAAGCAATGTTTGAAAACCTGTTAATATATTAAAGTTCTATGATCATCTAAATATGAATCCTCAGGCTTCAGCTGCCTCTACTTCATACCAAACACAGGGATGTGTTGATTCTCCTTTGGTAAACCATATGTGGAAGGTTGTGGGTTCAAAACCAGGTCAGGTCTGACCAAGAATTGAAAATAGGTAGTCATCGTTTTTTCACTAAGCACTCTGCATTTAGAAATGAAAGTCACTGGGTTCTTCAGAAGAGACCTTAAAAACTCATGCTCTGTATCATGGCAGGCATAACACGTAAAAGAACCCTCTCTGCACAATGCCCTGAGAACACTGCAAAGGTCAAATTTCTGGTGATGTCTCAATATAAGTAAAATAATCTATTTATATATTAACATACCAGTATTATTAAATAATTGCCAAGTTATAATAATGACTTACCCTGTCTATAACTGAAGGACAATCTGCTGATACATTGTCCGCTGTACCAGTGTTTCTCTCTGCATAATGAAACACGGCTATCCAGTCGTGTGGTAATCTGGCAAAACCTTTCTCATCATCACAGTCTGATGGTAACTGAAATTTACATTGAGACATTAACTTGAAATTCAACAATTCATCATAAAAACAACTGAATACGAAATAGGAATAGAATGCAACCAACAAATCATATGGTCAATCATAGTGTTAGATATGCAACAACTCTGTCTACGATGTCAGCCATGATGTTAGTACAAGTTGTTATGGATAGAGTTTTGTATTTGGCTGTTTCTTATCTGGTTGATAGCCTTACATATTTGACACATTATTTATACTTGGACATTTGAGTTTATTAAACAAATCAAGTTTGTGTGTTTATGTAAAATATAAAAAGTAAGGTTACTTGACTTAAAAGAATACAAGTATTACATGGTCGGACCTGCCATATAGCGATACATATGTATTATGAAATTGTATTGTGGTATACTGGTATACTGGTAATACCGCTCATCCCTACCTGTTGCACATCAATGGACCATTGAGACATCAAACTTCTGCAACTGTCTAGGTGGATTTGCACCCTTAAACTCACCATGAGTGTGTACTAGCCATAGCATAATTGTGACAGTCAATTCTCCAGATAGCCAGTTAATGGCATCACATTGTTAAGCATCATTAATAATTTAATTGCATCCAAATGGGAAGAGTCCAACAGTCCAACAGTGGACTGGAGGGTACAAATAAAAGTCCTTCAGCAAGCCTGCCAAGGGAATATTAATTTACATGTTTTTAGTATTATTATTAGGCAGATATTTCACCATAAGTACACATGTAGCGGTCTGAACACTCATCTATAGTGCGGGGGGGTCCTGTGTTCGATCCCCAGTCCAACCCTACATTTTTTCCTTCCTGTTACTAGTGTTAGGGACGTAAAATCCCATTTAATCAATGAATCGTTCCAGTTAGGTTCGTGGCCAGTGTACCCTTAGAAGTAGTGGACTGGCACTTACAAGCCATAAAAAGGTTTTTTAAAGGCGGATGTTATTACCACATTTTTTTTATACGCGTATTACCGTACGATCCGACAGCATGACGAAACCAAATGGCGGATCTAAAAGCGTATTTATGTTTTTTATTAAAATAATCTATCATTTGACCCAAATATGACAAATTTCTTCTAAGTATGGAATACTTTAATTATCACTAAATTGATATATTTATATCCAATCATAAAGTTATACAGCTCATGTACATGTATACTATAAAATATGGTTATAAATAACACTTTGTTATTGACACGTACGGGGCAATAACCATTTCGTTTTTTAAAAGATGTTGAAATGAGGAAAAATGAAAGGGCCAGAAAATTCATGTATTTTACCAGATCGACCTAAGACAATACGTTGAATGATAAACATCTAAAATGTAAAGGTTTAGGCATTTATTTAAGAACTGTACAATTACTCACCATATGAACTCGACCATTTGCTTGTTTTATAGGTCCAATTTCTGCAAATCTGCCGTGAACAATTTTGACATTTGATCTGTCACTTTCTGCAGACAGTTTTCTGCTGCCATATTTTTCCCATTCCTGTAGTTCGATGTGGGCATTTCTGTCTGAGACTGCTATCACAGGAGCCAGAAGAATAGTATGAAGGGCAAATGAAGCGAAAAATGAATTTCTTCGTGGCGATTTGGCAAAAATTAAAAGTGTCTGGAATAGAATCCAGGCCAAATCGCCCATTATTTTTTGTTTTGATCAGGTGGTCTAATTTTATCTCCCTGATTAAAGAGTTCTTCTAGCAGACGAATTTTGTAACTTGATATATCCCTCCATTTCTACAGGAACCCCGTACACGCTTCATTACCACACACTGCACATCATGACTGTAAGACGTCACAGATCCCCCGTATTTATCGGGACAGTTATGGTCAAGCATTGTATCTGTGGTGTCCAGTGAGTTCTACAAAAAAAATCATCGATTAAATTCCAATATTTGATACTGTTCACTTACTTAAGACTAATTATAAATAAAAATCATTATGCGTATATCTTTCCTGTAGAAATGAAAATGTTGTTCTTTATCAGAGGACTTCAGTCAGTCTCGATGGACTCGGACCAAATGTTCTACAAGTAGGATATTTATAGAAACTCAACTGAGTTAGTCACTGAGTATATTGACCTGTGTAATATGTAAAAAAAAATAATATGTTTGTAACGGTATAACCAATATCAAATGTTAACTAAGTCACATCTGCTGCAATACTTTCTACCATAAAAGAAGAAGAACAAAACCAACTTCGGGAAGTTTTTCACAATGTCCCATTCGTTAGTTTGTCACAATGTCCCATTTGTTAGTTATTCACAATGTCCCATTCGTTAGTTATTCACAATGTCCCATTCGTTAGTTATTCACAATGTCCCATTCGTTGAGTTTTCACAATGTACAATTCGTAAGTTTTCACAATGTCCCATTCGTTGGTTTTCAACAATGTCCCATTCGTTGAGTTTTCACAATGTCCCATTCGTCAGTTTTTCACAATGTACTATTCGTTAGTTTTTCACAATGTCCCATTCGTTAGTTTTTCACAATGTGCTATTCGTTAGTTTTTCACAATGTGCTATTCGTTAGTTTTTCACAATGCTCCATTCGTTGAGTTTTCACAATGTCCCATTCGTTAGTTTTTCACAATATACTATTTGTTAGTTTTTCACAATGTCCCATTCGTAAGTTTTTTCACAATGTGCTATTCGTTAATTTTTCACAATGTGCTATTCGTTAGTTTTTCACAATGTGCTATCGTTAGTTTTTCACAATGTACCATTCGTAAGTTTTTTCACAATGTGCTATTCGATAATTTTTCACAATGTACTATTCCTTAGTTTTCACAATGTCCCATACGTTGGTTTTTAACAATGTACCTTTCCTTGGTTTTTCACAATGTACTATTCGTTAGTTTTTCACAATGTACTATTCGTTAGTTTTTCACAATGTCCCATTCGTTAGTTTTTCACAATGTCCCATTCGTTAGTTTTTCACATTGTACTATTCTTTAGTTTTTCACAATGTCCTATTCGTTAGTTTTTAACAATGTACCTTTCGTTAGTTTTTCACAATGCGATATTCGTTAGATTTTCACAATGTACCTTTCGTTAGTTTTTCACAAAATGCTATTCGTTAGTTTTTCACAATGTGCTATTCGTTAGTTTTTCACAATGTACTATTCGTAAGTTTTTCACAATATCCCATTCGTTGGGTTTTAACAATGTACCTTTCGTTGGTTTTTCACAATGTATTATTCGTTAGTTTTAACAATGTACCGTTTGTTAGTTTTTCACAATGTCCCATTCGTTAGTTTTTCACAATGTACTATTCGTTAGTTTTTCACAATGTACCTTCCGTTGGTTTTCACAATGTGCTATTCGTTGGTTTTTCGCAATGTCCCATTCGTTAAATTTTCACAATGTGCTATTCGTTAGTTTTTCACAATGCACCTTTCGTTAGTTTTTCACAATGTGCTATTCGTAAGTTTTTCACAATGTCCCTTTCATTAGTTTTTCACAATGTCCCATTCGTTAGTTTTTCACAATGTACCTTTCGTTAGTTTTTAACAATGTACCTTTCGTTAGTTTTTCACAATATGCTATTCGTTAGTTTTTCACAATGTGCTATTCGTTAGTTTTTCACA
Organism: Anadara kagoshimensis; assembly: GCA_021292105.1. Classification (NCBI taxonomy): domain Eukaryota; kingdom Metazoa; phylum Mollusca; class Bivalvia; order Arcoida; family Arcidae; genus Anadara; species Anadara kagoshimensis. The sequence goes on along the minus strand of CM037874.1, from coordinate 2,209,445 downwards.
ATGTCCCATTCGTTGGGTTTTAACAATGTACCTTTCGTTGGTTTTTCACAATGTACTATTCGTTAGTTTTTCCCAATGTCCCATTCGTTGGGTTTTAACAATGTACCTTTCGTTGGTTTTTCACAATGTACTATTCGTTAGTTTTAACAATGTCCCATTCATTAGTTTTTCACAATGTACTATTCTTTAGTTTTTCAAAATGTCCCATTCGTTGGTTTTCACAATGTGCTATTCGTTGGTTTTTCACAATGTCCCATTCGTTAAATTTTCACAATGTGCTATTCGTTAGTTTTTCACAATGTACTATTCGTTAGTTTTTAACAATGCACCTTTCGTTAGTTTTTCACAATGTGCTATTCGTAAGTTTTTCAAAATGTCCCTTTCGTTAGTTTTTCACAATATGCTATTGGTTAGTTTTTCACGATGTACCTTTCGTTAGTTTTTAACAATGTACCTTTCGTTAGTTTTTCACAATGTGCTATTCGTTAGTTTTTCACAATGTACTATTCGTTAGTTTTTCACAATGTCCCATTCGTTGGGTTTTAACAATGTACCTTTCGGTGGTTTTTCACAATGTACTATTCGTTAGTTTTTCCCAATGTCCCATTCGTTGGGTTTTAACAATGTACCTTTCGTTGGTTTTTCACAATGTACTATTCGTTAGTTTTAACAATGTCCCATTCGTTAGTTTTTCACAAGGTCCCATTCGTTAGTTTTTCACAATGTACTATTCTTTAGTTTTACACAATGTGCTATTCGTTAGTTTTTCACAATGTCCCATTCGTTAAATTTTCACAATGTTCTATTCTTTAGTTTTACACAATGTACTATTCGTTAGTTTTTAACAATGCACCTTTCGTTAGTTTTTCACAATGTCCCATTCGTTGGTTTTCACAATGTGCTATTTGTTGGTTTTTCACAATGTCCCATTCGTTAAATTTTCACAATGTGCTATTCGTTAGTTTTTCACAATGTACTATTCGTTAGTTTTTAACAATGCACCTTTCGTTAGTTTGTCACAATGTGCTATTCGTAAGTTTTTCACAATGTCCCTTTCGTTAGTTTTTCACAATATGCTATTCGTTAGTTTTTCACAATGTGCTTTTCGTTAGTTTTTCACAATGTACTATTCGTTAGTTTTTCACAAGGTCCCATTCGTTAGTTTTTCACAATGTGCTATTCGTTAGTTTTTCACAAGGTCCCTTTCGTTAGTTTTTCACAATGTGCTATTCGTTAGTTTTTCACAAGGTCCCATTCGTTAGTTTTTCACAATATTATTCTTTAGTTTTACACAATGTGCTATTCGTTAGTTTTTCACAAGGTCCCATTCGTTAGTTTTTCACAATGTACTATTCTTTAGTTTTACACAATGTCCCATTCCTTAGTTTTTCACAATGTACTATTCTTTAGTTTTACACAATGTGCTATTCGTAAGTTTTTCACAATGTCCCTTTCGTTAGTTTTTCACAATATGCTATTCGTTAGTTTTTCACAATGTGCTATTCGTAAGTTTTTCACAATGTCCCTTTCGTTAGTTTTTCACAATATGCTATTCGTTAGTTTTTCACAATGTGCTTTTCGTTAGTTTTTCACAATGTACTATTCGTTAGTTTTTCACAAGGTCCCATTCGTTAGTTTTTCACAATGTGCTATTCGTTAGTTTTTCACAATGTACTATTCTTTAGTTTTACACAATGTCCCATTCGTTATTTTGTCACAATGTCCCATTCGTTATTTTTTCACAATGTCCCATTCGTTATTTTTTCACAATGTCCCATTCGTTAGTTTTTCACAATGTCCCATTCGTTAGTTTTTCACGATGTACAATTCGCTAGTTTTCACAATGTCTCTTTCGTTAGTTTTTTTACAATGTACAATTCGTAGGTTTTTAACAATGACCCGTTTGTTAGTTTTTTCACGATGTACCATTCGTTATTTTTTCACAATGTCTCGTTCGTCAGTTTTTCACAATGTCTCATATGTTAGTTTTTCACAATGTCCCATTCGTTAGTTTTTCACAATATTTCATTCGTTAGTTTTTCACAATCTCCCGTTCGTTAGTTTTTCACAATCTCTCATTCATTAGTTTTCACCAATGTCCCTTCTGTCAGTTTTTCACAATGTATTAATTTTACAGTACTAGACGGCCGTTTCGGAATATATTTCCTAATTAATAGTGTTTTGACTAAAATTGTGAAACTAAATTTGTTCAAGGGGTTGATAAAATATCCAAAGAACCTAAATACATTAAACCAAATTTAGCATAGGAAATGCTTTGCACGATATTCAGATATTAATCGGACATTTTGGCCCACTAGAAGATCAGATAAGCTAGTTATTACTTTAAAAAACACATTGTGTTTAAATAATCCTTCAGCATAATAAAATCTATCTCGCTGCTAAAAATCACTGATGTGACGTAAAACAAGATGTAACCGATTATGTTGCAACTATTCCCAGTACCTAGAATACAATGGCCAACGAACATGCATATATCTAGTTTTTAACCGGCCCTGTTTCGAGGTTGATTGATTCCATTTAAACACTTCTAAATATAGAACACAGATAGTTCATAGTCTTCCGTTTGGAAGTTGATTACTGTAAACAGATTTCTTAAAAGAAATTTTAATAGTGTGATCGAATTATGGAGTTTTTCTTCGTGTGTACGAGATGTGTACAATTGATAACAATTGTTCGGATTTCAGAGTTTTAATTCTCATTCAAAGGTATGTATATAATTTAAATGTACATGTATATAAACGAAAACTTTCAAGGACATTTAACTATTAAATTACAATATTGTTTGTTTAAAAAAAAAAAACAAATCGCCTGTTTTGTATTGTAAGATTATTTATAAGAAGAATTCTTGTCATTTGAATTGTAAAACTGAATCAAAACTAATTAGCCTAATTGGATGAAAACTAATTAGGGGATTTCCCAAAAATTTCCATTTGTTGTGCCCATAAATAAAATGGCGGGGATTTCCAAAACTGATAAAATCACCAATAGTTTAATCAATCAACATATCTATTTATTTCCTCTATGTATGAAAAAACACACAATTGTTGAGACAACTAAACATATGTACACTATATACATAAATAAAGCATATATAAATATGTATTATCAGAACACCAGTATTATGGGACTTTTGTTATAAACATGACATATACAGAAGTCTTCAGTCTATGCTTGGTCTCTGACACCATATGTCGTAATGCAACGTCTTATGAATCTAAACGCAGATAGAGTCCAGTTTCTGTTATTTTCAAAATCTGAATGTTTGTATTTTCCTGATAAGAGAAATCGGACAAGATATTCATTACTGCATGTTAGTAAATTAACGATTTAACCGTGCAAGTCTCTGTCTGTGCACGTGTACACACCGAATTAAGAAATGCAGTTCTGAGTCGGCCCGTTGCAGGTCATGTGCATGCTGAATGGATGCTTTAGTGATGCAAGGAAAAGCATGTGTTGCAGATAAGTGTTGTATTAGTTTGAACCGGATTTGCCCATAATTGTACAATGAAGTAACAAAGTTCTAGTTCACTGTTACACTTGGCGATTGTCCATCCAAGAACTGGTGATCTGTTGGTGTCATGAAGACATAAGAATCTATTAAAATCCGGGTGATTAATTGTTCTTTGTAACCAAGCGTTGTACTGCATTGTTTTTTTTTCAGTTGTTCCATTCTTTTGAATTAATTTCAAGGATTAACCTAAACACAAGTCCATACAAATGGCAGTGCGCATGTTCTGCACTGTACATTCTTTTTGTGTAATCTGTAAGTCAAACTGTATTAAAGCTAGAGTTTTCAAAATTTACATGTTTAACAAAATGTATATGTGCACCTTATATGTCAGGCAAGTAAATTAGTTATGCTATTTTTGATGTTGAACTTAGATATCATATATACATAATACATAAATGCTATCGATGAAATATAAATATTTGTGTTATCTGTATGTAGGCCAACTATATCATAGCTAGCCTTACTAATTCATCTGTATGGGGTACCTACTATTTTGAACAGTGTTTTTTAAACTATGCATGCTGAATGTACTTAGCAATATACGTACCGGGTGTGTTCATATGTTGTGTAACTTGCAAGTTAAACGGTACAAAACGCATGTCTTGTGAACTTTGAATAATGTTCACACGAAGATATCTACGTGTGTACCTCCTGTTTTGGACCACATGTGGGAAAGTGAATTTTCCTTGTGAAAGTGAATATTCCTTGCCCTTGGCCTCTACTGATTTACCTGATAATGGACTGGGGGTGGTACGCTTGTCTGCGGCGTACTGACTCTGTGAGCTAGCACGTTAAAGTTGCCCTGAGTGCGCGCTAGTACAAGGCAGACCATACAACACACTGGCACTTCACATGCATACACAAAATTGTTTATAGATTAATCCATAGAGATTAATAAAATAGTTCTCGTCGCGAATAGCTACGAGTGATGCGACGTTAAGCAACATTCAACCAACCAAACTCCTGTTTTGAACACAGTTCACATAGCCTTATCAAGGAACACGATTTAGGAACTGAAGTTTTTGTAGTTTTGCACGTAGCGTGACATGATTTAGACACTGAAGATGTTTGTAGTTTTGCAGTTTTGTTGTCGCGTGACATGATTTAGGCACTGAAGATTTTTGTTGTTTTGTAGTTTTGTCCGTCGCGTGACATGATTTAGGAACTGAAGATTTTTGCAGTTTTACCCGTCGCGTGACATGATTTAGGCACTGAAGATTTTTGTAGTTTTTCCCGTCGCGTGACATAATTTAGTCACTGTAGATTTTTGTAGTTTTGCCCGTTGCGTGACATGATTTAGGAACTGAAGATTTTTGTATTTTTGCCCGTCGCGTGAAATGATTTAGTCACTGTAGATTTTTGTAGTTATGCCCGTCGCGTGACATGATTTAGGAACTTGTAGATTTTTGTAGTTTTGCCCGTTGCGTGACATGATTTAGGAACTGAACATTTTTGTAGTTTTGCCCGTCGCGTGACATGATTTAGGAACATGTAGATTTTTGTAGTTATGCCCGTCGCGTGACATGATTTAGGAACAACATTTTTGTGGTTTTGCCTGTCACGTGACATGATTTATTCACTGTAGATTTTTATAGTTTTGCCTGTCGCGTGACATGATTTAGGAAATGTAGATTTTTGTAGTTTTGTCCGTCGCGTGACATGATTTAGGAACATGTAGATTTTTGTAGTTCTGTCCGTCCGTGACATGATTTAGGAACTACATTTTTGTAGTTTTGCCCGTCGCGTGACATGATTTAGGCATTGTAGATTTTTGTAGTTTTGTCCGTCGCGTGACATGATTTAGGCATTGTAGATTTTTGTAGTTTTGCCCGTCGCGTGACATGATTTTGGCATTGTAGATTTTTGTAGTTTTTTCCGTTGCGTGACATGATTTAGGAACTGTATATTTTTGTAGTTTTGCCCGTCGCGTGACATGATTTATTTAATGTTGATTTTTGTAGTTTTGCCCGTCGCGTTACATGATTTAGGCACTGTAGATTTTTGTAGTTTTGTCCGTCGCGTGACATGATTTAGAAAATGTAGATTTTTGTAGTTTTGCTCGTCGCGTGACATGATTTAGGTACTGTAGATTTTTGTAGTTTTGTTCGTCGCGTGACATGATTTAGTCACTGTAGATTTTTGTAGTTTTGCCCGTCCGTGACATGATTTAGGCATTGTAGATTTTTGTAGTTTTGTCCGTCGCGTGACATGATTTAGGCATTGTAGATTTTTGTAGTTTTGTTCGTCGCGTGACATGATTTAGTCACTGTAGATTTTTGTAGTTTTGCCCGTCCGTGACATGATTTAGTCACTAGATTTTTGTAGTTCTGCCTGTCCGTGACATGATTTAGGAAATGTAGATTTTTGTAGTTTTTCCCGTCGCGTGAGGCATCAAATGACCATTATTATGGGGTTTTGTCTGTCACGTGACGTATTATTTTGAAACCTCTGGTAATTAAAACAATCTGGCTTATTGGTTTATTTAACTACATATAACATATTCCATAGTTATTGTTGTCCTTTTTTATTTTCAGTCGTCAAAGAAGATTTTTAGCTGAGATGAAATGGCAGCATCACTGTATGTAAGAAATGAAGACTTTGATATCCTCTTCGTTAAAACCAGACGAAGCTGTTGCACTCGAAAAGTTAAACGTGTAGCTAATCATCTGAAGAAAAATGGATTTTCAATATGTCTTCCCGAGGACCATAATGTAGGGAGAAGGAAAACTGACACAGTAACAGAATACATAAAAAGGTCCAAGTGTTTGGTGTTTCTAATATGTCGACACAGAATCTCAAGGGAGCAGCAATATATTGAAGACCACGTCATACAAGTAGCATTAAAATATAAAAAAGAGTTATTGGTGCCAATGTTATTAGATGGCAATGTCAATATTCCAGATAAGTTTATCCAGTTCATCCCACTAGACGCTAGTAAAAATAACTCCGAAACAGACTTAAACAGAATTGCTGAGCGATTTAAGGAAACTATTGAAAACATAGACCATAGCACCGAAGCTCAAAATTACATCGATGAGTTTTTAGACAAACTTACTGATGACGGAAAGCAGTACACGGTTGACAAGTTGTTAGGAGAAGGATTCAGACCTACGGAGCAACATTTATACGATAGCCCTCTAAGCTCGTTAAGCATTTCTACGGAGGAGTATTGGGGTTATAGGTCTACCAGTTCCACAGATGAGCGTAGGCATAGAAGGTCCATCAGACATATGATAATTCTGGTATTACTTAGTTGTATCAAAGAAACATAGAGCAGGACATGGACAAACAGTTTTATTTAGCTTTGATTGAAATGAACAACATTTACCTGAACGTTATCTAATGATACACGTACGTACGTCGTGCACATGCGCAATAGTAAATCAATCGATGGCGGATTACTATCTCTAGATTTGTGTATGTGCACTACAGTCTGCGCATCTTTGGTAAACACAGGAAAACATTGGAAAATGTTGATTATTTCTTAAAAAAAACAACAGTTTTCTGTTCTGTGACCTAAAATCTGCAGACACAGCTGCTTAAATACTTTGCAAACCGTGACTTCTTTTTTTATCTTTGGTAGGCTATAACATGTATAATGCTAAAGTTTACAGAGTTCATGACAAAACGATATTTAAACATTACTTTGTATATAATGTGCAACTATATTGACATGTCAGCTTGACCTTCAATTTAATTTTTTTGACGAGTACATTTATATATGTAAAGAGATCTCACTTGTTGGTTTCATATAGACTACATAATGAGAAAACTAATAGAGTACATTGAGTATATATATTCACTGGGAATGCTAACACAACCCATATATTGGATGGATCCTTCTTTATGACTATTTCCATTGAAAGGTCAAGCAGACAGGTCAATGTTGTTTGCCTATACATCATACTGTTATGCATGTTACGTCATACGTAATTAACTCTATTACACGTGTATACTATAATACGTCCATCTTGATTTGACTTGTGTTCCTTGTACATAAATGTTCTTGTCCATAATAAAGTTCTGCTGCATATTTATACTAATACCTCCATTATGACGCCAAAGAAAAGCTACATTTGAAGCTGTATGACAAACGTGATGACTTCATTTTTTCTACCGTCAACTTTCATTTTCTATCTGTCTATGCAGCAGTATAGTAGTTAGTACCTACTTCTCCTGCTAATGACGTATTTGTTTCACAATTTTGATTTCACACGTAACCGGTTGAACTAGCAGAGATGTTTACGCTTCCGAAGCATCCGGCCTCAAATCCCTAGTGGAAGTTCACGCGTTAAAGTTCATTTGCCTGTGTTCAGGTTATTTATTGTATTTCATTTTTTACAGTCAAACTTGTCTATAAAGGCCACTCAAGGGACCAGTTAATACGTGGCCATTATAGACAGGTGGCCTTTATATACAGGTTCAAATAATATGAATAAAGAACAATTGAGATACAATTCTACTGACCTTTATAAGCAGGCAACACTTATATCAAGGTGATTTTTAAGGTAGGTTGGACTGTATTACTTTCATTTTTTCTGCTCTTAACTGATAATTTTTTGTGTTTCGAACAGGTTTGACTCTGATCGATAACTCTTTACCTATAAATTTACAACTTGTTATCTACATGTATATAAATAAATAGGTTGATTTGAAACAACCACTCGTATCTTTATCAGGATTTTATGTGTTGTGTAATCTGTGCATTATATCGGTGACATTCTAAAGGTATTCAAAAATTAAGAAAATCGATGACAGTTTTTTTCATTATTTACATTGATTTGATTTCAATGATTTAACAAAAGACGCATTTACTACGACAGGTAAGTAAGTATATGATACAAGTGTCCATTTGTTGTTTTAATCAGTTGATTTTGTTCTGGTTACATTATACCAGTTTTAATTTTACTACACTAGACGGCTGTTTCGGAATACGATTCCTCATCTGTAGTGCTTTGACCAAAATTATGAAACCAAAACTGTTTTTAAGATGTTGAAAAGACACCCAAAGGACCAAAATATATTTTACCAAATTAAGAAAATACTTTGCATGATGGAGTATACCTTAATTGTTTAGAGATTTCAAATAAGTTAGGACTTATCAAGTGTCGCTGTTAGAAAATATACCTACTACGTATTGGTTTTCCTTGATCTGTTGTACAATTCTGAGAATCACCTTACATTATCCATTATTCTGTTTCTTTTAAGTTTAATACTTTACGTGCTTCTTTCATTCTCAAGATCGATTTAACACGGAACGGGTGTAGCCAGCTAGACAGGAGGTGCTACAATTTGTATTTAGGACTATTCTGCCAAGAAGCACTCGGTATACCAGTGAGCACAAAATATGCACCATTCCTTGTATTTTGGTTTTTAGTCGTATGAAGTGGAATTTATGCACAAACCTGTTAAATCAGGAGAGGTGACTATCGCCAAATCATTCTGTCGGATGTATCAATGTTCTTCAAAATGTTTCCTTGTAGCATATAACATCTCTGTAGGCATATAACCCTACACAATTAATTGTTTGTAATGATAATAATAAAACTAAAAAAATGCTTTATTCAATTTAATGGATGACGTATATATGTAAGGATTAATGGTTCATTATTTATATTGAGCTTGACATAAAAGACACGACTGATTCCTCCAGTTCTGCTTCATATTTAGACTTATACCTGAATTATGACGCGCACGAAAGGCTACATTTGAAACTTTATGACAAACGTGATGACTTCAATTTTTCTATTGTCAACTTTCCTTTTCTATGCAGCAATATACCTGCTTCTCCTGCTTATGGTGTAATTTGTTTCCCAATGGTAGAGCTTGTTCCCACTACGGGGACTTTGTACAACGAAGTAGGCTGCTTGCAAATAAATTGTTGACTCGGGGATATTGCAAGCCTAGGCTTATCAAGACCCTCAAAACTCAAAAAGTTTTATGGCCGTCATCACAGTATTGTTGATAGGTTTGATCTTAATGTGTCCAGGATTGTCCTGGATATATTTGACGTCTCATAGTTCCATGTTCCTTTCACGCAATTTTGGTTTAACACGCGGCGGATGTAGATAGCTAAACAGAAGGTGCTTACCCTTCCGGAGCAACCGGCCTCACTTCCCTGGTGGAAGTTCACGTGTCTAACCTGACTTGTCAGTTCTAAAGGTTTTACTTTGCTTCTGGATTGTGATTCGGACATGGATTAGTATGTTTGTTTTTTTTTATCAATTTACATTTGTATTCCAGATAATGATAATCTAATTAATTATTTGGAGTGTTTTTATATAAATTGACACAAGGGATGGAATACTTATGTGTATGGTCTCATACATTCGTTGCTCTAAAACACCATTACCAGAGCTGCATATGTTGTGGCGATTTTATACCATTCATTTATCTGTAAAAAGTCAAGAAGAACCGTACACAACGGTGAAACATGTTATACAAAGAATAAATTCAGTTATGTTTTAGGCTACATTTGAAGCTGTATGACAAACGTGATAACTTCAACTTAAATATTGTCCATTTTCCTTTTCTATGCAGCAATATACCCGATTCTCCTGCTCATGGTGTAGTATATTTGTTTCACAACTTGAATTTTATGCGACAAAGTAAGCTGATACGGGGATACTGCAAATATAGGCTCACCAAGACCCTCAAACATTTTATTGCCTTAATAAAAAATATCGTTGATAAGTATGATGTCTGTATCCAAGGTTGGCTACGAAATATTTAACGTCTCATAGTTCCATGTTCTTTTCATTCTCAATTTGGATTGCACACGTGGCGATTGTAGCTAGCTAATCAGGTGCTTATCCATTTGAAGCATCCGCCGTTACTTTCATGATAGATTTTCACTTGTTCAACGTAATTTGTCCGGTTTAAACGTTTTACTCTGCTGTGGGATTATGATTTAGATATGGATTGGTATGTTTGTTTTACTTTGCTTTGGAATTGTGATTTGGACATGGATTGGTATTTTTATTATTATTTTATTTTTCATTGTGATCTGTACCTAGATTTGAATGTTTGTTTTTTATTTTTGTTTCCATACCACTAACAGGTTACCAGCCCTGACATGGACTTGTGACAAGTGGAACAGTCAACTTTGTTGTTTTAATGTGCAATTATCAGCAAATCTAATTCAAAACAACACATGGCTATACTACAAAGCATGTTCCTCTAACGTCACCAAACAATAAATCGGTGTACAGTGTTTTGCAATGGGCTAATTTAAAAATATAGAAAAAAGGATTTCTGGTTCTATTCCGTCTTTATGTTTGACAGACTTGCTGCACATTTTGATCCTTCTATTTGTCTCTCATTTCAACAGGTAAAAAATATTTGGATTTCCATAATTTTGGTGCGAGTACTACTGATGTGGAATTTTATTCTGAAACGTCAAGTACTTCAAAATTAAAACAGGTTTAGTAATTATGGCAACCACTTGGCTGGTATCTCTACTGGTGGACTAATGATCATCTCCGAGGATATGGTTAACCAAGGAGTAAATATAAACATTCATCATAAAATGATCTGGTTCTAAAATTTCTTTTAACCCTAAGATATGCTTATTCTTTCAAAGTATTGACTTGATGGATTTTGGTAAAATACATTTTAGTTCTACATTCTTTTCTCATTTCAACCTTTTAAAAATATTTGAATTTTTGCAATTGTGGTCCATGCACAACTAATGGGGAGATTCATACCAAAAATAATAATATAATAAATTCGTCGCTGGTCTAATTACTTACAGTAATGAATATCGTATCCGTTTACGCATAAGCAAAAATATAAGTATACTGAAACTAACTGGCACTGAACTTTAGCAGCCTTCAGATTCATACGACGTTGCGTTGTTGCATGTGGTATCAGAGATCAAGTCTGGAGTGAAGTCGTCTCTCATATCACTTGCTGGTGTAAAGGGTGGGTCCAACAGAGCTGGACTTCTGGTTATATGTATTCATATATGGGTATCTTATAATATGTGTAATATACATGTACGTGTATAATTTACGTATGGTTTTTTTTGTTCTGGTGACAAATACGTGTATTTATTTTTATAGTGGGCACATGTTTATTTTATCTTAAATACAGAGGAAATAACTATTTTAACGCTCTGTTGACTTCATTGAGGGAATCGAGTCCCAGTGTCCTCTGCGGAGATGTCACTTCCTATATACCGTTTACCGTTGTTATGGTCTCTGGGTATGTAAAAGAAACTATAATAAGAAACATGTTTACAGCCTTGCCTACATTTATTTAATACCAGGTAAGATCAGTACATTCCACAGCAGATTTATCTTTAAAATTACACACAGCATAGAAGTTAGAACTTCTCGCATATTTAATGTCACTGATACCACAAAAAAGATTTGTGTGATCAAAATGTTGATTCCAAAAATAGAACAGGTTTTTTCATTTTCTGTTTCTTTTTTGCATAGTTTTTAACACGGGACGAGCGAAGTGGGTTCGGGAGAGGTCCAAAGAAAAAGATTGACTAAAATTGTCTTGAACTTACACCAAGCGAACTTAACCCTGTATGTTCACAAATATAACCATAGTTAAAACAAAATAAAGGAGCTGACAAACCCACTAATCAATGTGCGCATTTTTATAATAATGAACAATAATCCTGGATATATAGACATCATACTCATCAACAATACTGTGATGACATTCATAAAACTTTTTGAGGGTAGGATCTCGATAACCCTAGGTTTGCAATATCCATTTGCAAGCAGCTTTCTTCGTAGTATTAAGTTCCCCTAGTAGGAAAATGCTCCACCTAAGGGTATTTTGAAATAAATACATAATAAGCAGAAGAAGCAAGTACATTGCTATAGATAAGGAAAGATGACCATAGAAAACTTATATTCATCACGTTGGCATACAGCTTCAATTATAGCATTATTGGGGTATAAGTTTTAATATGAAGCAAAACTTGAAGAATCACTCGTATCTTTTATTTCAAGCTCACTAGCGTAGATAACATTCACATAATCGAATAATTTTAGATTATAAAGCGATAGAATGCCATCTAATATATTTCTACATGGAGTTGAATGATTTCGCGAAAGTCTTCTCTCTAGATTAACAAAGTTCTGCATAAATTCTGCTTTATAAGAATAAAGTAACAAATCAGCAAGCAATGCTGCACAGTTTGCGTTCATTGATATCCTGATTGTTTGTTGGAAAGTTATATTACCTAAACACAACATATGCTGTCTATCAAAAATCTAACATTAGTATATTTTTGTTTGGTGACTCGTATGGTGCTTGAGGAAATAACCAGAATTACTGTTCAGCACTATTGCGTTTAACACTTTGAGTAGCTTATTTGGTAAAGCATTTCAATAAACTGTTGGTGATCTTCTTCCCGTTACATGTGCAAACAATAAAACTAAACTCTGCGCATTGTTTAATTTCACCGAACCAGTTTTTTTATTATTTATCTAATGATACATTAAGATCGCCAGGCTTCTTGGATTCTTTCTTGGCTACGAACATTCGAGAATGTATAGAGAAACAACACTGATCCGTCAGTTTGATTTACCATTAGTATTGTTCATGTAGGAGGGTCCACCCACTACATGGGTAATGTTAACATCCAAGTTAATACACATAGTGTACATGTATACTCTATGAGGTTAATATCTCTCATAAACACTTGTGCTTCCTATACATAGATGTATAGGCAAACACGTTTGACCTGTCCGCTTGACTTTTGATTTAAATATATAATTGTCTAAATTTCCTGCAAGTTAAAATTTGAAATTTCTCAAAAGCTAAGGTATACTCCCTCATGCAAAGTATTTCCTTAGCTTAATTTGGTAAAATATATTTTGGTCTTTTGGGTAGTTTTTCAACAACTTCAAAATAATTTTGGCTTCATAATTTTGGTCCAAGCACTACTGATGAGGAATTGTATTCGAAAATGGCCGTCAAGTGTTGTAAACATAAAACTGGTATAATATGTAATTATCACGACCCAAGTACATCCATTTATAGGGGGCTTAGTTGTTTATTTTGTCTACATGGTGCGAACACTAATCATATACCTTGAGTACAGATTATTACCCATGTATTGGGTAAATCATTCTGTATGTATATTCCTAATGAAAGGTCAAATGGACAGGTCAAAGTTGTTGTCTAGCTATAAACGGACAGGTTAATGTTGTTTGCTTATACTTGTTCCGTGTTAGGTGTTTAAATTAAAGGTCAGGATGACAGGTCTGGCTTCACTTTGTAAATGGTTTACGTCTGTTAGGTCGAATGACATTGCACTTAGTTGTCCGTTTTTGGCTTCCAAAGGACTTAGGTTACCATGCATTTGTTGCTACTTATGGATTTATAGAACCTTTTAAACAACGTAGAGGAATTAATTGTCAGTCTGTCTGCGGTGAAAGTAAATCCGTTGATCAAACGATAATCGACGACTGGAAAACTGAAAAGTTACCCCTTATAAGTTAACCCGTGACTTTGCCCCATGTGACATTTATAACGTTGATGAGACAGGACTCTTTTATAAGCTTCAACCAAGTAAAACATTACACTTCAAAGATGAGGCCTGTCACGGGGGAAAGCGTAGCAAAAAAAGAATCACTGTATTGCTAGGATCTAACATGGACGGCACCGATAAGCTTGCCCCCTTGTTATAGGAAAGTTTGGAAAACCAAGGTGCTTTAAAAATGTAAAAAGTTTACCTGTAACATATCGCAGTGATAAAAAATCATGGATGAACAGTAATTTATACATAGAATTGGTACGATCTCTCGACAAGCAAATGACCAGGAAAAACAGAAAAATTCTTCTTTTCGTGGATAATTGTCCTGCCCACCCAGTCATACATGGACTAAAATCGGTCAAAGTCGTATTTTCCCCAAACACAACTTCAATTTTACAACCGATGGATCAATGTGTTATTAGAAATTTCAAAGTTTGTTACCGTAAGTGCCTCATAGAATAGCTGTTAGACAATTATGATAATGAGAACTTTGACCCCGAGATCAATGTAAAACTTGCTTGTATGATTGGCTACACCGAGCTTGGCACAAGGTCACTGTAAAATGTCTTGAAAATTGTTTCAAAAAGGCGGGGTTTAATTTTGATGCTTGTCAATCAACAGAGATTGACGATCTGGGCGATGATTTACCATTGATGAGGGAATTACAATTAATGTTGAACAGAATGTCCGAAAATCAAAACAATGAACCGATTGATGCTGAAAATTTTGTCAATGTTGATACCGAATTAGTAGTATCAAAAACACTTACGGAGCAGGACATTATTAATGACATATTACATGTGCATTCAAACACTAATGCAGACACTGACATTGACGATGACGACAAGGATGATGAAACCCCCTTACCCGAAAAACATTGAGGCATTAGCATGCATTGAGACATTGAAACACTACATGCAGCGGAGAGACAATGTTCCGTCTTGTGTATTTAATTCCCTTGAGGACATGCGGAGTTTTGTCACATATGACGACATCCACAAAAAGCAAGGACAAATTGCCTACTTTTTTAAAAAATTAAATGTGCTGTACAGTTTGATTTTTATCTGGATGTCATGGATTTTAACTTTGACTACTTATAAATAAACTTTTGCATAGAATTAATTTATGGATTTTAACTTTGCTATCATTATTTGTGAATAAAATGGAATAAACGTTTCTATGGAATAAGTTCACGTTGATTATATAAAGTAAGTAACATTTATAAATATTGGCCGGGAAATTCCGGTGATTTCCGTGACCTACCACTTCCGGTTCTGGATACAACGAAGATCGCTTATAACGGGATAAATTATTAACCCCTTCAACTTCGTTGTATCCGGAGTCAACTTTATATATATATATACTCGTTCATAATATAAATGTTTGAAGGTCAAGCAAACAGGTCAAATTAGTTTGGACATGGATTGGTGTTCGTTTTTTATTTGCATATAATAAGTTCATTATTTTCTTATAATTGTTTCATTCATTTATTTTATTGGCGTATACAGGTATGCTCTATATAACAATCCGGACATTTGCATGGGTTGTTCATGTAATCATTTACTTATAGTGACATTTGCTTGGCTGTGTTGGCTGTTTCAGTGTTTACTTGTATCGTGTTGTGTTTTGTTTGCACGATTTGGTTTTTAATACTTGTCGTGTTCTTGTTTGTGTTTGCTGTTTTTATTGTTTAAATTTTTGCGCCATGTTTTTGGTTGCATTGGCTGTTTTCAAGTACAAAATATTTTCCATTTGCAAATTTCCTTCTTTTTTATTTATACATTATTCGTTTATAATTTCAGACCAGTAAATTTGGAGCTTGAAATGCAAACGAGATGCTATGGCAATGACATCTCGTAATGCTGTGTACAGGGGTAAGAGGCAGTTTGACGTGTTGTTCGCAACCACCACAAGAGATCCCTGTTATAACCAGGTTAGAAATATAGCTAGTTATCTAAGGAGAACCGGATTAACAGTTTGTCTTCCAGAAGACCATGACGTTGGGAAACAAACAACAACAACACTGACAGAAAACATCAAACGGTCCGAATGTTTTGTCTTTCCAATTAGTCGATATAAACCAACAGAAGAGAAAACATATATTGAAGATCATGCCATAACAACAGCACTAAAGTATAAAAAGTGTCTGTTCGTGCCAATGTTATTAGATGACCAAGCTACTATTCCAGACAAGTTTAACCAATACAACTCTTTAGACGCCTGTGATCATACTTCTGAAGCAGGTTTAAAGATTATTGCTGATCGATTGAAGAAGACCATAGAAAGCACTGATCAAACTGGTGAAGCTCAAAATGCAGACATTGATGAGTTATTGAATCAACTTGGAGATGATGGAAAGCAGTACATAATGGATGAGTTGACCAGGCAAGGATATAGGCCAGGATCTATACCTACTGGACAAAGACCATCAAGATTATTTATGTAACAAAGAAGGGTCACTGGTGCCGTCTATTGTTGATGTTGTGTTTCCAAATTATATGATTGTTTACTGGCGGACAATTTCGTATATAAAATAAATAAAATGTCAAAATGAAAATTTAAAAAAAAAATCATACCAGTCAATGTTCAAAACACAATACAAAAACAATGCAAAATTCATGAAAACTGGCAAATTATGTAAAACATGAAATTTACCATTAGTGAAGAGGGACTAGGTCATCAAGAATAATAGTTACAAGCACGGCTATTAATCTCTTAAGTTAGATAAACCCACTACTGGTGTGATTGAGAATAAAAGTAACAAGGAACTATTGATCGTAAAATAATTGCAGTATAATATTGGACACAGAGACATCGTGCTTATCAACATGATACCACCATTAAACTTTTTGAGGACCTTAATAAGCCTAGGCTTACAAAATCCCCGAGATAATCAATTAACTTTATTGTATAAAGTTTTGTAAAGTTTTTACTTTAAATTTGCTATTGTGATTTGGCTTTAATGGTCATAATAAAAACTTCCATCGAAACATTTGCAGCGATATGGATGACAGTATAAATGGTGGTCTTACACTTTTACAAAGATAACAAGAGGCCCAATAGGGCCTGTGATGCTCAACTGGCAGCTAATTTACATTTTTGATAAATAACATGCAAATCTTGTGAAATGGCATTCCCCCTCCATTTTACAATTGCAACTGGAACCAAAGTGGTTGGAAACCAAATCTGCATTGGTTTTTCATGTTATTGCTATGTATAGGAACAGAAGCCAACTTGGATTTTGGCTGATATGCCAGACACAACTTTTGGATTACTGTTACTAAAGGACTTTTCATGCTGTATTAGGTTAGAATTGGCCAATTGAGGAGAAAATTTTCAATGATTTGATTGCAACAAACTTCTTATTTGTACACTGCCTGAAAATTGGGTCAACAACTTTTTTTCAGGAAAGGTAAAACGTTAGGTCATAACCTTCACAATTGACCTTGACCTCATTTTGAAGGTAATTACAAGAATATTTCAAAACTGAAAACCCCATGTCATTATCTGATCAAATAGTGAAGATATAACAATTTCAGCAATTTTTTAACCTTTCTCTATACATCAAAATACTAGTTGAATTAATATCTACAACATTCTAATATATATGCCTATAGAAAAAGTTAATAGTTTTCAAGATAATTAAGCATTTCAGTATTATTTCATATCTGTGACCTTGACTTTTGAAACCCTGACCTTAATCTATTTATCACAATGATCGTTACATCAATATCAACAATATTCTAATATACATGCCTATACAAAACTAGACATCTACTTTCTAATTCTCAAATTTGAACTAAATCGATCCATAACTAAACAGGTAATGACCATTTATAGGTTTTTGCTATTTATAGCAATGGTGGCCATCTTGGATGTAGCAGGAAGTTGATTTGTACAAACTTTAATCTACTCCACCTAAGGACTTTCCACACCAAATTTGGCATCATTTGGGTATGTGGTTTCAGAGAAGAAGATTTTCAAAGAATTGCCTAAATTTAGCATCTAATTTGCATATTCCGCTAATTACGAGCAAACAGAAAAAGTTACAAAAAAACCTGTTACATATATTAAATGGCTAGACATCTACTTTCTAAATCTCAAATTTGAACTAAATCGGTCCATAAATAAACATGTAATGACCATTTATAGGTTTTTGCTATTTATAACAATGGCGGCCATCTTGGATGCCGCACGAAGTTGATTTGTACAAACTTTAATCTACTCCACCTAGGGACTTTCCAAACCATATTTGGCATCATTTGGGTATGTGGTTTCAGAGAAGAAGATTTTCAAAGAATCGACTAAATTTAGCATCTAATTTGCATATTTCGCTAATTACGAGCAAACAGAAAAAGTTACAGAAAAACCCGTTACATATATTAAATGGCTAGACATCTACTTTCTAAATCTCAAATTTGAACTAAATCGGTCCATAAATAAACATGTAACAACCATTTATAGGTTTTTGCTATTTATAGCAATGGCGGCCATCTTGGATGCCGCACGAAGTTGATTTGTACAAACTTTAATCTACTCCACCTAGGGTCTTTCCACACCAAATTTGGCATTATTTGGGTATGTGGTTTCAGAGAAGAAGATTTTCAAAGAATTGCCTAAATTTAGCATCTAATTTGCATATTCCGCTAATTACGAGCAAACAGAAAAAGTTACAAAAAAACCCGTTACATATATTAAATGGCTAGACATCTACTTTCTAAATCTCAAATTTGAACTAAATCGGTCCATAAATAAACATGTAACAACCATTTATAGGTTTTTGCTATTTATAGCAATGGCGGCCATCTTGGATGCCGCACGAAGTTGATTTGTACAAACTTTAATCTACTCCACCTAGGGTCTTTCCACACCAAATTTGGCATTATTTGGGTATGTGGTTTCAGAGAAGAAGATTTTCAAAGAATTGCCTAAATTTAGCATCTAATTTGCATATTCCGCTAATTACGAGCAAACAGAAAAAGTTACAAAAAAACCCGTTACATATATTAAATGGCTAGACATCTACTTTCTAAATCTCAAATTTGAACTAAATCGGTCCAAAAATAAACATGTAACGACCATTTATAGGTTTTTGCTATTTATAGCAATGGCGGCCATCTTGGATGCCGCACGAAGTTGATTTGTACAAACTTTAATCTACTTCACCTAGGACTTTCCACACCATATTTGGCATCATTTGGGTATGTGGTTTCAGAGAAGAAGATTTTCAAAGAATTGCCTAAATTTAGCATCTAATTTGCATATTCCGCTAATTACGAGCAAACAGAAAAAGTTACCAAAAAATCCGTTACATATATTAAATGGCTAGACATCTACTTTCTAAATCTCAAATTTGAACTAAATCGGTCCATAAATAAACATGTAACAACCATTTATAGGTTTTTGCTATTTATAGCAATGGCGGCCATCTTGGAAGCCGCACGAAGTTGATTTGTACAAACTTTAATCTACTCCACCTAGGGTCT
Organism: Anadara kagoshimensis; assembly: GCA_021292105.1. Classification (NCBI taxonomy): domain Eukaryota; kingdom Metazoa; phylum Mollusca; class Bivalvia; order Arcoida; family Arcidae; genus Anadara; species Anadara kagoshimensis. The sequence goes on along the minus strand of CM037874.1, from coordinate 2,189,923 downwards.
TTCCACACCAAATTTGGCATTATTTGGGTATGTGGTTTCAGAGAAGAAGATTTTCAAAGAATTGCCTAAATTTAGCATCTAATTTGCATATTCCGCTAATTACGAGCAAACAGAAAAAGTTACAAAAAAACCCGTTACATATATTAAATGGCTAGACATCTACTTTCTAAATCTCAAATTTGAACTAAATCGGTCCAAAAATAAACATGTAACGACCATTTATAGGTTTTTGCTATTTATAGCAATGGCGGCCATCTTGGATGCCGCAGGAAGTTGATTTGTACAAACTTTAATCTACTCCACCTAAGGACTTTCCACACCAAATTTGGTTTCAATTGGCCCAGTGGTTTCAGAGGAGAAGATTAAAGTTTACGCACGGACGCACGCACGGACGCACGGACGCACGGACGCACGGACACACGCTTCACCATGGCATAAGCTCAGCTGGCTATAGCCAGTTGAGCTAAAAATGAATTCTGAATTCTCTACACAGGTTTTACATAGTTTATTAACAGACTGGAGTTATGTCTGTCGTGCCTTTACATCAAATGATAATAGTAAGAATAGTTTCTACTTTAGTCTGCAACATCCAGGGAAAATTTATAATTTATGTAAATCTAGCCAGCTATATAATTTTATGTATATATTTTTGTTTTGCTGATATTACCTTGCTTTTAGTTTTCAAGTGAACAATCGGTAAAAAGATTGTTTTCACATTATGTAACTCAATGTGGCTTGCTGCTGTACCACATGATCAGTATCCCTAAACATTTTGAATGTCGCAAATTCCCGAATAATGTCGATTTTAAGGTAAATCATGCAATGATATGATATCTTATCCAAGGGAAATAATTGTTCCACACAAATGTTCCGGGTACCACGTGATACAGCAGTAAACTTTAATAGAACTGTTCTCAAGCAACCTTTACTTGCTTACTATACATGTACTATCAGGAATACTATAGAGTCGATTTTTTATTTTTTACTTTTTTATATAAACATTTATGTTTGATTGTACATGTATTAGACTCTGTTTGAGACCAAAGAAAATTACATTTGCTAATGTGACGTCACTCATCTCTTGCTTACGCTTAAATACCAATGACGTTATTGATTGGCTGTTCCAGCAATTGGAATTGCATGCCGTACAGGACAGTGTTTTAAATTTCAGGATTAAAAAAATAAGATTTTCAAAAATTGCAAAATGTAAATTTGCCCATTGAACTGTATAGAAATGGCGTTAGAAATAGTGTCATAACTTCCATTGCCATGCAAAGCAAACTAATCATTACGCGCTAGCGAGCATTATTCAGTTTGCTTTGCAAGTTTTAAATTTTCCTAATAATTAAACTTTGAGGGCAAATACATCGACTAGATCACAGGGCCAGTTTCATAATAAAATTTTAAAAAATACCCATAAGTATATAAAAAAAAGAGTAAAGGGGAATAACGAATCAGATCTTTCACTTGTAGGTGCTCCGACAAAACTCTACTTTTTTTTAATTTGTGTCCGATCATTGTGATCTTGGTGTCATTTTGTTCCCAGATAAATATTCTTTAAGTAGGCATTCAATTTTTGGACATAATTTAAAATCTTAATAAAATGTTCAAACGGAAAACACAGAAAAGCACTGTAATTTTGCCCAATGTAGCTAAGCCCGTCCATGTACAAGTAGCTTAAAATTCGCATAACGATCATGTTTTTCACTACCAGCGTCCGTGTCAACTACAAATGCTGATGTGGATCGAAGAACTAAATAAAAAGCAAAAAATTTCAAAGGTAACCGTCACTCACTTCTTAATCTACAAGCTATTATATCCTATTTTGTTCCAACACGGACCAACTTTCCTCTATCATGCCTCCATTTTGAGCTCATTAATAAAGCAAGTACCGCGCATGTATTATAAGCTGTTATTCGATTGGTTAAACACATTTTAATCCACTCTGTTTTCATGAAAATGTAAGAAAATGATTATACATAAACTTATTTCATATTTGTTTTTAAAGTATAAATCATTATAAAGTCATTTTGATAGAACATTTGATATATTGACAAAATTCTACAAAAGACAACGGAGGGTGTGAAATGTTTTTAACCAATCAAATAGCAGTTTATAATAGCGACAAATATGATAATAAGATGGAGGCATGATAGAGGAAAGTTGGTCCGTGTTGGAACAAAATGGGATATAATAGCTTGTAGATTAAGAAGTGAGTAACGGTTACCTTATCAGTTTCAGAGTTTTTACTTTGCTTCTGGATTGTGATTCGGACATGGATTAGTATGTTTGTTTTTGATTACCGTATATTATAAACAGAATTTTACATGAGTGTTAATGTAATATTGTATTTATTAATTGAGTTGAATATTTTTTATGAAACCAGCCTTTATGTAATAATGAATTTATTAAACCTGTTCAATAAATTCAATTTTAAATAAACACCCATGTAAGATCCTCTATATAAATATATTATATAATTATATATTATTTTGTGAGACTAATATATTGGCTGTTTTGATGAATTGAGGGAGCAGTTATAGTTACACAGTCTATTTCTACATGTATATTTAAGGTAGTTTTCAGTATGTTACAAATTGTTTTGTTTCTTTCAATTTTAATTGAATATAGAGAAGAATCAGAAACACTGACAGAATATACATGTCACACTTTGTGTTATTATTGTGTTAAATCTGTAGGTAAGGGTGGTAGTGAAACAAGTTTCACAAAGTTTATAAGATATCAAAATACTAGAAAATAGTAAAATTAATTGTTGAGCTTGAAATACTATCTTATGTTGTTTAATTCAGAAAATGAAAACTACTGTATGTAGCCATGCATCTATTGTGAAAAAATAATATCAATAAATATTTTATTTGCTTTCTGCAATATATTGAATTCTGAAACAATCACATAAAATGAAAAAAGTATCACTGTGGTATCACATATAAGATACATAATAATTCCAATATATTTCCATTGATGAAATCAAAAAATCTGTAGACTCGAATGTAAGTTACAATTGGAACAACTATAGTGCAAGGTACAAGTGGAACGACTTGAGTGGAATGACTCTGTGCAAGATAAAATTAGAATGACTCCAGTGGAACAACAACTTAACTTTGGTGGAACGACTCTGTACAAGATAAAACTGGAATGACTAGATTGTATGATAAAATTTTAGAATGAGACTAAAAAAGGACCAAAATGATTTAAATTTCACCTGAAATGTGCAGATATGTTGATAATAAAACTTTACACTGAAACATTTTCACCAATATGGATGACAACATGGATGTTACACCTTAAAAGAGGCAAAAATAAATTCTGTACTCTTGTACAATTATATATATATATATATATTATGTGTGTATGTGTGGAATGTTAACACATGTTTTTGCATCTGATAGTAACTTGGTAAAAAATAATATAAAACAGGTTGCTAGTTTCTTCATTTTCTCCACAAGTTTTAAATTGTTCATTAACAAAATTAATTTAGGTCTCTTGTGGAGTTTACTTCAAATGATGCTATTGTTGACACCGTAGTAATAATAATCTGCTTTAATCTGCAAAATATGTAAAAACTAGCAACCTGTCTTTCATCTATATATATATATATTTAAAGTTATGTTGATATTCTCTTGTTTAAGGTTTAAAGTTAACAATCAGTAAAAAGATTGTTTTCATTTTATGTAACTCAATGGGGTTTGCCACTGTACCACATGATCAATACCCTTTAACGTTTGGGAGGGACTTTTTGGAAAAACATTTACACCGTTAATTCATGGAATAACTTATTTTTAGAGGGAACCATTAACTGAAATGATGAAAGAAAAACAAACATATTAATCAAAACAAACATATTAATCCATTGCCAAATCACAATTCATTATAAAAACTTTGAAACTGAAAAATCAGGTAAAACACACAAACTTCCACCAAGGAAGTGAGGTCGGTTCCTCCATAAGGGTAAGCACCGCCTGTTTACTAGCCACATATGTAATCAAAATTGAGAGTAAAAGAAACATGGAACTAAAGGATGTCAAATATATCCATGGGAAATAACTGTTCCACGCAAAGGTTAAAGGGTATCACATGATACATTGGCAAATCCTGTTGATTCACTGTTCTTTAACAGCCTTGGTTTACTTTTATAAATTATAGTATATTGCACTGATAAAAATAAAGAAAATTACACAATGGTTATTTGGTTAACATTCTCTATTGCCTGTCTGGGTAACTCGAAGCTATCTCAACCGTTATGAACATATGTCTCCTATACAATACAAAGAGAATCTATAATGAGTTTCAGACTGAGAAATTCCAGTCGAGTGGTCAGATATATTCATCTCAAACGAGGCTTCATGAGATTGGAATTTCCTGATCTCAGTCTGAAACGAGTAATCAATTTTTTTTCTCGCATATAGATTCTAATTGTGGCCTAAAGGCATCGAAAGTTCCCGCTACAAAGCAAAGATTTTGCTAGCGGATGAATACATGTATGACATATGATAAAACTCATCAATAATGTGTCGCTTAGAGCAGAAATGTGAACCTACGCAATAAAAAAACAAAACAAAAATACATTTTCTTTTTTATATATACGTATTGGTCAAAATTATAATTTTTATAACAAAGAATAACAATAAAATTGAATTAAAAATTATAGAAATCAGTTATTGGGGAATATCTCTAATATGTTATGATATCCCTTGTATCATGAATTACGTCCCTTATTATATTATCAGGTAGTCCCGGGTAGTCATGCTCGCACGGGGTGCGATATGGAAAAAATATCGTACCACCTATCCTGTGAGATTAACCTGTCATATATGCGAGAAATAGGTGTCAAGTATTTATAACTGCTAAGAAAGCTTTCAATTACCCAGCCTTGGTCTATCCAACTGTTTTTTAAAACTTGTTCCTAATTATACGAAGTTTTCAAGCAAATTAATGAAACAAAGTTGTTTAAAATGCTTAAACCCAAGATACCTTACATGTATTGAAAAATATGCAAACCCTAAATAAACATGTATATATCATACACTTAATCTGGAAACATCAAAATGAATAAAAGACAATTTACATGCAAAAAGGCCAATTAAGCAAAAATTTGAGAATTTCGCTTTTTATTATATTTTTGAACCACCATCATGGGGTTATGCAAAAATAACAATAAAAGTGAAATTACCCCAGTAGTTGTGGAGAATTAACAATTGAACTGTTTAGAAATGTGGTTCATAGTCGATATGAATGCAATTGATATGCAAGCAAACTGAATAACGCGCATTAGTGCGTTATGATTAGTTTGCCTTGCATATCAATTGCATTCATATCGACTATGAACAGCATTTCTAAACAGTTCAATTGTTATATTTACGTTTAAACCTATTTTCTTTTCTTTTTCTTGGTTCAAAATCATTTTAGAAAATTTTAATTCCACGCTTTGTCAACGATTTTCGATTAACGGAACAGCTGATGGAACAGCAGATCCAACTGATCAGCTGTGCAGTTTGGCGCCAGAAATTCTAGGACAAAATAGTGCGTGGAAAAAACAACAAATGTACAAAAACAAAAAACAAACAGATTATCTAAAAGAAAATTCTTAGCAAAAGTCTCGCCAAATGACATGAGTAATTCGATATCACAGGATGTAAACAAACTTTATTTTTATGTCAATATAGTTCCGGTTTTATGTATTTCATATTGTGTATTCATACGCCGATTGTTGTGAATGGAATTCCCATGACGTCATCAAGGTAGATCTTGCAGTTCATAGCCGATATGAACGCAATTGCTCTGAAACCTTGTGTAGAAGACAGAAAACAGACAAAATGTAAATATATTGTCATAAACACAAAGTCATGTTGTCGTAACAGATTATATTCATTTTTTTATTTTTTGTATTATGTTCTAGTTGTTCTAAGTGCTTTTTCACTTACAAAACATCATATTCAAACCTACTCAAAACATCAAGTTGAGAATAACAATCTTAAACTTTTTAAATAATATCACAAATCTCTAATTATTTCTACTCTGAGTAATGAAAGACATAAACATTTTGTTCATATTCTGAAAGACAAAATTGGTAACAATTTACAGTAAAACCTCATTATAATGCCTCTCAATAAATCTGTCACCTTGATTATCACCACCACAGTAAAACCTCATTATAATGCCCCTCAATAACTCCATAGTTCCCACACTTGACTTGATTCAATTTCCTCACATTTTCCTGACAGAATTCAATTCTAATTCATTTCAAAACATGAACACCCCTAGACACAGCAAAACAAAGACAATCTAATTTTTTGTCATTTAAATGTTAGTAAAAACAGTTATGATGGCAAAACACAAAGAGACATAAAATATTTGAGTAATGCGAAAGTGATACACGACTAAGGATCTAGTCCAGAATATGTCCTGTTCTGTTCCATAGTGTGTCAGAGGTAAGCCAGTTATGAAAAATAGATTTAAAATTGCAAAAGGACACAACTCTTAAAGAGGTGTAAAATACCCTGACAATTTCTTGACATTTCCTTAATTTTTCAATTTCCCTGACCTTGAAAAAAAATAACAAGAGGCCCAATAGGGCCTGTACCGCTCACCTGGGCTGTTTACAGCACAAAAACACAATAAATACTACATTTAAGGAGCAATAACTCTGATGTGGATATTAAGATATTTATGAAACTCCCTACTCGCATCTGTGACCTTGACCTTCGAACCAATGACCATAATCTATATATTAAAATGATCATTGCATTAATACCAACAATATTCTAATATACATGCCTATACAAAAAGTTCATAGTTTTCGAGATAATGAACCTTTTTGGTATTGTTTTGCAACCGTGACCTTGACCTTTTGACCCATGACCTTTTTCTATACATCAAAATGATCATTGTATCAATACCTACAACATTCTAATATACATGCCTATACAGAAAGTTCATAGTTTTCAAGATAATGAACCATTTCAGTATTCTTTCGCATCTGTGACCTTGACCTTTGAACCAATGACCTTAATCTATATATCAAACTGAACGTTACATCAATACTTACAATATTCCAATATACATGCCTATACAAAAAGTTTATAGTTTTCAAGATAATGACCAATTTTGGTATTGATTTGCTACTGTGACCTTGACTTTTAGACCCATGACCTTTTCCTATACATCAAAATTATCGTTGTACCAATACCTACAACATTCTAATATACATGCTTATACAAAAAGTTCATAGTTTTCAAGATAATGAACCATTTCAGTATTCTTTCGCATCTGTGACCTTGACCTTTGAACCAATGACTTTAATCTATATATCAAAATGATCGTTACATCAATACCAACAATATTCCAATATACATGCCTATACAAAAAGTTTATAGTTTTCGAGATAATAAATAATATTAGAAAAGTAGAAAATTAGGTCATGACCTTCATAATTGACCTTGACACCATTTTGAAGGCAATAATATGTCAAAACTGAAAACCGCATGTCATTATCTGGTCATATAGTCAAGTTATAACAATTTAAAAATATTTTACGATTTTTTTCAAAATTAAACGCAAAAACGCGTAACCTATTTTTAAACCAAATTTCATGAAATGAACAAACTTAAAGTTAAGACTATGTAGAATCCAAATATCACATCAGTTTTTGCCTCCAATGAGTGGTTCAACAGAAGAAGATTTTTTTTAGGTTTTGTCTATTTTTAGTAACAGCGGCCATCTTGGATATTTGACCCCCATGATTTGAACAAACTATAGTTAGACTCTGTCAAGGACCTTCCATGGCAAATTTGGTTTCAGTTGGCCCAGTAGTTTCGGAGGAGAAGATTAAAGTTTACTGATGCACGCACGGACGCACGCCTCGCCATGCCATAAGAATCCCCCCCCCCCCCCCCCCCCCCCCCCCCGACTCTTCCTGGCCACATGGGAACCATGAACTCTTGTCACCTTGCTTATTATCACACTATTTCTTAATCAAAAACATTGGTTTTTTGTACAAATTTTGAACTTGTACTTGGGCACACTAAGGATGGTTTTTATATATGAACCAGAGAAAAAAAATACAATAATTTCAAGTTTGTTTATGAAACTTACTGTTTTACACACCATTAACACATCCCACTAACAAATACTGTAAAGGGAGAAATTTTCCTGTGGGTAAAATTTTCGCTTATTTCGCGCTAAAGAAATTACCAGGAAATTTTTACCCACACAAAAATGACAACTATACAGGTTTATATATCATAATATACAGAATATACACCCACTTACATCGATAACAAGGAAATTACACCCATGCGAAAATGTCAGATTCAGAAATCGCGAAATTTTCACCCACGAAAATAACCCCCTTTACAGTATGTTTTAATTCAATACAAAATTATTTTTAATAATGATAATTATGAAACAAATGACTAGAATAATAAAATGGAAAAAAAATTGTACTTTAACATCCACATGTATTTATGTTTTGTAATTTCAATTGTTTTCTTATTTCCTTGTGGTAAAAAACAATAACACTGTATATTATCATTCAATTTACTAAACAAACCTAAAAAAAATTTCTGTGGTTTACTATAATTTTCACGCCAGATTTTGTTTACAATAATTTCTATATAATGTCTGAGATATATCATGCATATCAAAACAACAATCTAGGACCAAATCAAGTTAGGGTCGGTTGATGGTGACTTGAGTATACAGGGATTTTCTGGATATTCCGGTAAAAGGACCTATTCCCAATACTTAAAACATACATTTTTTCCAATTTTGTAGGTAAAAATTCCCATATTGACTCTGCATAAAAATTGAGTGGGAAACTCAAGAAAAACAATAAAACCCCATATTTTTGGCCTGTACATGTACCGGTATATTAATAATAAACTGCATTTACACTTGTGGTGATGTGTCTTGTACAAGGGATGCAAATATTTTGAAACAAATTCATACACAAAGTACAGAAAGATTATTATTAAAATAAAGCAGAATCTTTTTTTTCATTTAACCCCACACACCCCCCCCCAGTGGATTTTTTCAATTGACCCCCCCCCCCCCCCTCCATTTCATTTCAATATCCCTTTACCAAAATGGCCAGAAAAAGAACCCATGCACATATGTATGTTTACATGATTCAGTTTCTGCAGTTCAGATGAAACCATGGAAATTGGCCAAAAATAGACAACTGCATAAATTATCACTTTGCACACTGCTAGTATATAATGTGGTCCTGTAAGATGTACACAGGAAGACTACATATAAATAACACAGAAAACATAACACAGGAAATGTTCATTATAGATTGATGATTTGATCCCTTATTTTACTAAATGATCCCAAAATATTTACACTTAATTCAGCACTAATAATATATCAAAATAGTTAACAATAAACTTTATATCACAATATACTGGTACATATGTGTAAAATCACAGCAGGATATATATATATAACAGTGGTGTAACACATACACACACACACACACACACACACACACACACACACACAGAGAGCATGGTACATTATACTGGTATATACATATAAAATCACAGCAGGATATATATAAGATTGGTGTAACACACACACACACACCACGATACATATATAAGTGTGGTGTCACACACACACACACCATGATACATATATGTGTGGTGTCACACACACACACACACACATGATACATATATAAGTGTGGTGTCTCACACACACACACACACACACAGAGCATGGTACATTTACATACACGGAGAGAAGTGGGATATGTAACAGTGTGTTTACATACTATATATATATATATATCCAATGGTTTTAATTTTATAAAATTTTGTTTTAGACCAATGATGTAAACATATCTATATAAGCTGTATATGGCATTAATGTACAAAATTTGCATGTGGTTTCTTTTCCCGATAGCCAAAATCATCACTGGCTGGAAAATTCTGAGAAAATCTTTCAAAAACTGTTCAATTTTAGATAATAAAATTTTGTGAAAAATACATTAAAAGTACTTATGTACGGGTATTTATATTACGATGTAAAATTAAAAAATATATTCATTAATAAGCAAAAACAAAAAAATATTGCAAAACCATTGCCGATGTAATATTTGGCAAAATCTTTTAATAACCTGTCAACAACATAATTTCATCATATATTAAAGGAAAGTTTTCAGTTTTCACTATATATGATTGTATATTATGCTACATAAAGATATCAAAAACGAAATGCAAAAATTACATTAGCACTAGTTGAATGAGGTATGTTACTGTACCGTGTGATCAATACCTCTTAATGTTTGTTTTTGTTAACATGTTTTGGAAAATGTTAACATCACAAAGTCCTGGAATAATGTCGCTTTTATGGGAAAATGACATCTTGTGCAATTCCAAATCCATTGGAAATAAGTGTTCCACACAAACATTAGGTGGTATCACGTGGTACATCGGCGAACTCTAATATCCAAAAGGTTACCTTTTCTTTAGTAACTATCCAGCAGTAACAATAAAGTATATATCAAACTCAGTTGGACCTGTTTCAACTGATCCCCTTTTGAGACAGATAATTTAGTTCAGATTATAGGATTCTGGTTTGTACAAGTTATTTTAAGAAAACCATATTAATGGTTTGTCCCGGTAAAATTGATTAGATTAGACAGGTTTTTGGTTTACTCAGGATTCAGTTTTCACATGTTATACTGTATATTTCCATCATTTTCTCCAAAGATAAATATGGTAGACCATACATGCCATTATTCTCCCTTCAAGCTTCATCTCTGTCTATGCTCTCGGTCAAGACCAATGGGCTTACTCTGTGTAGTGATGTATTCATCAATGGCTCTTTTGGTGATGTGCTCTCAGATGATAAACGTTTCTGAATACTTTTACTAAAACACTGCTTTCTTCCACTGCTAGCTACTGGTGAAGTTCCTGGTGAGCTATCACTGGATGAGGAAGATGGACTTTCTTTGTCTGAATTTGAACCCTAGTGAATTTAAAAATCCAGAAATCAATCAACCAGTTTCCTCATGAATTTAAAAATCCAGAAATCAATCAACCAGTTTCCTTGTGAATTTAAAAATCTAGAAATCAATCAGCTAGTTTGTATGAATTTGGACACTCTAGTGCATTTAAAAATCGAAAAATCAATAAACAAGACCTGTAAATATTAGAAATTTTTAGTGTTTATCTAATTATATGAGATTATTGTATCATTTCCACCATAGATGTCTTAATGAAATTTGTACATTATTTTGGCCTAATACAATAAAATCACAAATGTCAATCTACCGGTATTGAAAATGACGATTTCAAAAAGTATCATCAATGAAATAAAGAAGACAAAATTGTGGTTTAAGTATATTTCATATAGCCAGTATAGAGGTAGTGCATCTTACAAACTGAATTTTATGGCTGAAAGTCTATTGGACTCTTGGTTTTAGAAAACACTTAAACTGCTTTGTTTACACTACTACCTTAAACTTTCTCTTTAAAGCTCTGGCTACCATAGGTGTTAGCCCTTGACCATGTTCTCTCCTTCGCTTTCTGTTAACAATAGGGGTGCCACCTGGACTTCTACAACACAATTACATTTATTATAAAAAATAAATATTCTTCAGGGGTTCAAATTTCCCTAGGTCTGAGGTCAAAGACCCATGGATTTTACTATGGGACTCTTCACATTAAAATTGTAACAGCCTGATAGACCTGCTTTTTTTGTTAACAGGATAATATCATTTTATCTACATAATAACATAATTGTACAGGAACCTTTTAATGATGATATTAGACTTCCAACACTTAATGTGAGACCTGCCAAAAATAAAGGCAAAAGGTCCTGGACCTTCCATTACAAGACATAATTTTTAACCACTGTATTCTTTGAAGAAAAATGAAATAAAATTTCCAATAACAGATATCTCCTAACATTACAAAAACTACAGTACTACAGTACCTTAGTTGAACCCTGGCCAGGTCTGACCAAGACAACAGGTAGTGCCTGTTTTTGGGGGTTTTTTTCAGTCAAGCACTCTGTAAATATGAAAATCATGAGATTCTTCAGAAGAAACATTAAAAACTGAAAAACTGATGCTCTGTGTCACAGTAGACATGACATGTTAAAGAACCCACTCTACATGCTGCCCTGGGTGCACAGCAAAGGAAAAAAATTTTGTCACTTCACCTGTATGTGGTGATGTCTGGATGCAAGTAAAATATTCTTGACTGGGACAAAAATATCCATTTAACCAATCATCTACACAAGGTGGGTATGATAATTTAATGTACATGTACCTCTTAATATCTGTAGTTTTTAAACAATTCTTGAAGGAAACAACTTCATGGGCTATTCTGAAAAAGATTTGAAATCACATGTTAGTAATTGCAAACAAAGTTGGCTAGTTGCAAGTTGTCTGTGTAAAAATCAATCATTATTTAGACAAATTAAACATAGCAATTTTTGTCCTGCCCCACAGGTTGGTGGCATTATACTATAGCCATGTGGTTATCATTGTAAATCAGCCACATTAAAATTGCTGTGCAAAGTTTTTGGTTAATCTTTTTGTAAAAAATATGCACAACTTTTAAGTCTATACTTGCGATCCATGAACCACTTTTTCATAATCTAGTGATGCAATATGCTTTATGCTAAATAATAGTTTTACTTGCTGGCACACTCAACATTAACACCACATACTGCTTTGTCATAGTATACTGCTGTGTATCCAATCTAAGTTTTTGAATTATTACCGGTAGTAGAAAAATGTCCAAAATTTGTGAAAATATAGTCCTTGTGAAAGTATTTTTTCACAAACTTTTTAAAACTGGTTACTTTTTAAAAGAATTTCTCAGATGAGAAATAAGTAGACAATGATGATTTCTGGCTATCAAGAATGGAAACATAAACCAATGATAGGTTGTCTCATCAATGTGTACTTCTTATATATGCACTTTATTAGCCAATTCAGATGAAACTAGAACTGTCTCTTGAGATCCATATAACCCCCCCCACCCAACATTTAAAGTTTTCCTGCAACCTTGACCTTTCCAATATGACCTTGGTTCAAGGACATGACACACCTTTGGACCATGAACATTATTCGTGTGATGTTACATGAGAGTTCTCCAAAGCATTGATGAGATATGGCTCGGACACAATTTTACATGGACAGATGGGCAGACAGACAGACAATGGTGATTCCTTTAAACTCCCTCAAACTAGTTTGGGGGGAGGGGGGGGTATAAAAATTGATGGGTCATTCTTCACTGATGGGCTATATATAGAAAAGAATACATCTACATGGAAAAGTTTCAGACATTCTGTTACACAATTCACCAATCTTTTAAACAAATTGAGTACCGGTAGATCAAATTTGTGTCAAAAAGATAATGGGACAGGATTACTCAACATGAGCCATTTTTCATTTACCATATTGCAGTATTCAATCTTGGATCAAATGGGGCCCTATTCAAAAACTTTCATCTAAAACACTGAAGCATTATTATGTTTGCATTCAAATTATGTTAGTTATTACAAACAAAGACCTAAACAATGGGATCATTTGGCAAAACAAGGTGACAATTGTCTCATCTAGAATGAATACTGATTTTGTAATGTCCACATTAACAATTTGACACACTGTAACCATCTAATATTGTACTGACTTTTCTTGTAGATTTTCTTTATTTATCACAGTATGACCGAGCACTCGCTTCAGCAGGATTCTTTTATCTTCATCTGTGGAGTTTGATTCTCCGTCAGTGTCCTATAAATAAAGTACCGCTACATATACATTGTTATAAATTCAAAATCAAGAGTTTTTGCATCAATAATTTTCAAAGAAATTAACAGGTCTGTCTCTAAATTTTTCATGAATGGAGCTAAGGTTGTAATTGTGAAAATTAGTAATTAAATAGCTAAAATCATGAAAATAAAAATTATGGTTACCGGGTATTGTTACAAAGCTAAGATGGACAGATGAAAAAATGTTTGATGAACTTAATTGCTAATATATATACATGTAAGTTTTATAAGCTTAAGACTACTTTCTGACATAAATTTATTTTTATTTTTATTGTACGGCGTTCATGACAGTGAAAGCATACATTGCTATTCCTTTCTCTAAGATCAGGCTTCTTTACTATGAAACAGTATGCATCGGAAGTAGTGTGCCTGGTAAATGAACATGAAAGGAATATATTTGTTTCATCGTGAGATATGTATTCTGAGATGAGTAATGCATTTAGTTACATATGTACATTTGGAATAAATTTTCAGAAGAAGTGAAGAAATGCTAAATTAAAAGAATTGTTCAAAACCGGAAATGCCTGAAAAGCATCAAATTACAGACTTTCCCTGTTTTTCTGGAAATGAGAGAACCTTAACAAAAAGTATATCTACATATATATATATACATACATGTACATTATTTTGTTGTTTCCTGGTCTCTGGTTTCCTCAGTTTCACTTTCTTCAAATCATCTTCTGTTACATGTAGTTTCTGTGATGGTGTCTGCTGTAGTTGCTGAAATATAACAACAGGAAGCGATGTAATATTAACTTTATAGAAAGCATGTTATTTCCTACCTACCAGCTCACCAAACATGAAAGCAGATGCAAACATGTTTAACCACATTTTAATAACATGAAAATTAAGTTTCTATCTGCAAACATTGCTCCTTATACAGTAGTGTTTCTCATACAATTCCCCTATAAAATTGTAAAATTATCATTAGTAACCTTCTGGGTCACGAACAAAATGTTTGAGACCAAGCATGTAAAATTTTTTGTGGATCATAAGCAAAATTGCCACTTATTCCGGGTCATTTGAGAGCCCTGGTGTAGATGGCAGTGTAGACAATGATGTTGTAGACATTGGTAGTTATTTAATCAAAGCACTGATAGTGCTGAACGTAGGAAAGTAGTGATGATGATGGTTATGGTTCTGCTGTTGCCTATGATGATGATGATTATGATTATGATGATGGTGATGGGAATGTGATATGAGTAGTTACTGATGAAGATGGTGATGATGAATATGATTTCATTTTTTGATGTTGATGTGACATGAGAAATTCTGATGAAGACGATGAATCATGATGCTGCTGCTGCTGCTGATGATGATGATGATGATAACAGTGTTGGTGACATGAATTCTACTACTGATGGTTATGATGATAAAGAAGATGATATGACATGAATAGTGATGATGATGGTGGTGATGATGATGATTATGCTGCTGCTGCTGATGATGATGATACAAAACCTTGTTATCTGAAAATAATTAAATTTCCTTGATTTCAAGCAATATTATTGGTCAGAATTTTGCATCCAATTCCCGATAGACAAAAACTAGGACCGGAACTACTTTTTTGTAAACCGGAAGTGAACGAATTTACCGCAATTTCACCTGAATCCTCTTCTCAGACCGTTGTTCATTCCCAAAATTCAGTTTCATTACATCCTAATAATTTTCAAACATCGGGGTTTATGTCCAACTCAACATTCAACCACTGTACATTCCAATTCGCAAATAATTAACTGTTTCAAAGTTGGACGTTTGAGCTGTTTGACGTCGGCGGGTGTATGTCGTCGGCGGTTGCTATGACGGTTGTAACCAAGCGTATGAATTCTTACGCTCTTTAAAATGTAACAGATTAAAAATGTTGAAACATATTTTTTCTTTTACTTGTCTTTTAAAATTTAATTATAAGCAATGATTTCAAAAAAATTTTTGTCTATTGAAAATTGGATAAAATTTTTCAATTTTTTTTCTGCACACTTTTGTATAAACCCGCTTCGCGGATTTATACAGTGTGCAGAAAAAAAATTGAAAAATTTTATCCAATTTTCAATAGACAAAAATTTTTTTGAAATCATTGCTTAAATATACAATGATTTTGTAGTAGCAACAGCAGAGTTATGTTGTTGTTTTGGGTCTAATTTCAGTCAGAAATCATAACCAACATCTTTTACATTAGAACTCTCAATGACAATTTATCAGCATAATCATCATCATCATCATCGTCACTCCTCCTCATCATCACTCCTCATATTACATTATCATCAACATGAAGACATCATCATCATCACCATGCATCATCATTACCATCATCATTGGCAGCAGCAGTAGAACCCATGTCACCACTATCAGCGCCATCATCATCATAATCATTATCAGAAATCCTCATGTCACCGTCATCATCATCATAATCATCAGAAATCCTCATGTCACATCATTAATGTGGTAACAACATCATCATTGTCATCATCATCATAGCTCTTAATGTCAAATAATCATCATGGTGACATCATCATCAGCAGCAGCAGAAGTAATGAATGTCAAAACCACCACCATAAGCATAAATCCTCTTGTCACATCATCATCAACATGAAGACGGTGTCTTTATTATCATCACCATCATGAGTTATTAACATCATAATCAGCTTCAGCAGAACTGAATGTCATCACCACCATCATCATCATCATCTTCATCAGATGATCATTATCATCATCACCACCATCATCACGATGATCATAATGATTATTATTACAGTGTTCATGATAATATGACATGAATAGTTCTGATGGTGATGATGACCACGATGATGACCACGATGATGATAATGATGATGATGATGATAATGATGATGATGAAAACAGCAGGGTTATGTTGTTGAACAATATCTTTAACAGAACTCCAAATGGCAATTCAACACCACCACCACCATCATCATATCATCATCATCAAAACTCCACCTGTTACATTATCATCAACATGAAGACATCATCATCATCATCGTCATCACAATGATCATCATCATCATCAGCAGCAGCAGAACCCATGTCAGACTTTCTCCAACATCATTATCAAAATCATTATCAGAAATCCTCATGTCACATTATAAACATGGTTACATCATCATCATCACAATCATCATTATCATCATCATTGGCATCAACTGAACTCATATCATCATCATCATCATCATCATTGTCATCGTCGTCAGCAGCAGAACTCAATGTCACCACTATTATCATCATCTTCATCAGATCATCGTGTCACATCATCATCAATATAGTGTCATCATCACATTAAACACCTTCACCATGACCAGCTACTTCCTTTGATTTGCATTAGACACATTAACTTAAGTGATTGAATACACAATTAATTTGAAAAAATAAAATAAAATGAAAATTAAAAAAAATCATATAAATGTAGTTAAAATTATTGTTGAATAAATATAAATTGACCAAGTGAGCTTCAAAAGCCTGAATTGATATAATTCTGACACAACCTATATATAGCCCCTAAGCTAACAATTTGCATCTCCAATTACAGAAGTTGTCCAGGCAACTGTCTGTTGACAAGAATGGTGTACAAAAGGGGGCAATATTTCTTAATAATTAATTGATTATTATTTGGATAACTGAAATTCCAATAATCCTCTGCTACAATCAAATTAGATCTACTTTGAATTTAAGTATTATTAGGTGGTCAGATAATTTTATTTTACCAATTTTAAATGTCCAGGTAATTTACACCCGCTGTGAGGCCCACTGAATAAATAGTCTAAAGAACCAGTCATCGTTCTATTTATAGTTGACAGTGTCTACCTGAACTTTACAGAGTTGTTATTCTTTCAGGATTTTATTTTTATCAGCTTCTATTTAACGGATTAATTATCAAGTGGCCACCAGGACTTTTATGAATTAAATATAAGGTAAGAATAACACAATCTCGGACTTTGCCTTTTTTTCTATGCAAGTTTATTATACACGTAGAATTTTTTGATGACTTTTTTTGTTCCCGAAGATGGCATTTAAAAGAGAATGTCTGTTGTAGACACGGGTGGTCGCTAATATAAAATTTGCATTCAGACTGAACTGTCTATACTAGTTATTGTGCTTCTCATAAAGTGGTGAAAATTCTGTCACAATATCCCCGATTGTCCCGGTTAAAAGTAACATGTACGTTTAAAAACTGAAATCCCGATAATGATGCTCAACTCGGTCGTAAATTTTCGATGTGAAAGAAAAAAAATTCTATATTTAGATCGCTGATGTAAAATATTTGTTTACATACGGGCTACTGTAGTTTAACATGCGTAAGATCTTCTAGATCTACTCAATATTTTCTAAACGGACGACGTGAAATAAATTTTATTTAACCACGAAAAAAATTGTTTTTATTTATTACATCAGTAGCCAAAATATTGTTTGAATGTGTCATTTTGGCGTAAAATGAATCTGAAAGTGAAAGTTCTGCCCACTGACCAATCAAATCCATTGCCTAATTATATATGCAAATCTGACTTCACAGACGGGACTAGGTTCGAAATTCCTACTCGCTGTATCAGTGTGTGGATTGTTGTTTGTTTGTTTTATTTTCATTGAAGTTGTTTTAAAATACTTGCCTGAAATTTGGCATTCAAAAACCAAATACAAATACCCAGAAATGCATTTGTAAAATTAAGATCGGGCTCTTCTATATGGGTCTATTTCTTGTAACAGTAGTGTTTTGGTTAAGGGAAGATTTTGTTTACATCGATACGCCGTTAGTAACCAAACGACGACAATACTCTGAAAAGTCTTCGACTTTCCTACGTAAAAAGCCACCTCGTGATATACCGGTATTATTCCACATGTGAACTCGGGCCCGTGTATTATTGGACGATATACCACAAGTAAATGTTGATCATTTCAATTCTAACATTACTTAGATAAAAGGGGTTGAAATAAGCATTGCAAACTCTTTCTTGGGAAGTACATTTTACTATCTATTTGCAAAACAGGGCTCCAAGTGCTGTTTAGTTGGCACCAACCATTTGGCTAGTGCCTTAAAAATTTGCCACTAAAATAAACTAGCCATAGCATTCAGACAAAAAAATCTTTTTTTTTAGATTTTGTATTATTATTTGAAATGATGAACTGACTGCCAGGTATGTTTAAGTGTCATTCTAATCATCACAGTACAGTGTGGTGCCACTTTTAGTTGGTTGCATAACATTGTCACGTGTCTCTGTGCATCTTGCTATTTAAATGTGAAACTAAAAACTCGTTTGAAAGAACAAAACCCGTTGATACAAAGTCAGTCTTTTCGACCAATTAAGGTGATTTTTCACAGAATGTGCAAAACATTCTATCGATCTCACTGTCATAACGAAGCCATGGAAATTATTTTAATCAGTTCACGTTAAATTTCCTTTTAACCAACTTCCTGACACTATCAGCAGACTGGCATTTGGCCAACAGACTTGTGTATGCTACGTCTCTGTTGCCACTTGACTCTCAGTCATTCGATTTAGATATTTTTGGTACAGTAAAGCTGAAGTTGGTAAGACAAATTATCTTTAACATCATGGTAATAAAGAATCAATGACATGGAAGCGCTTGTTACCAGGAAACATTCAAAATTTATGCTTTACAAGCATACGAGTGATATAGTTGGGTCTGTACTGATTTTCACATTGGAAACTGATGCGCTTAATGCATATATTTCCAGAAATGCTGACTTGCCATAAGAATAATATTTTCTCGCAAATTCTGAATTTTACTCGCAACTTGGAGCCCTGCAAAAATGTCCATTCAAACAATTCAGCTGTTGAGATTACCTCCATTGAAATAAATGATTTTATGAATGAAAATTACCTCACAACCATTGTTCCCTACACATATCATGACGTTCATTAGATAAGCAAGGGAGTACATCATTAAAACGGAACAGTGATCGGTATACCTTTGTTATACCACGACTGGCTCTCTTCATGTTTTATATGAAGGAAACCGCAGGTCATGTTAGAATTTATGATATTTTCCTTTTCTTACTTGATCTCCTCTCCTTCTCTCGTTAATAACAAGTATTTTTGGTGTTGATATTGGTGGTGGTGGTGGTGGTGGCGGCGGCGGAGGGGGTGGTGGTCTTGATGTTCTTATGATATTTTTCTTTTCTTACCTGATCTCCTTTCTTTCTCTTGTTAATAACAAGTATTTTTGGTGTTGATATTGGTGGTGGTGGTGGAGGAGGAGGAGGAGGTGGAGGGGGTGGTGGTGTTGCTACTGGAGCTGTCTGTGTCAAATTAGAGAATCCTGTCTGTACTACCGGGTTTCTGTCAATAGGACATCCACACTTACAACATATACACTTACTGCATGAGGGTACCTGAAAAATTACACAAACATGAATAACCCATTGAAAAATATACGAAATAACACAATAGAACTAGAACTGTGTAACCAGATAGAACCAGCTGTTTGACATGTTTTCAATTAATCCAGGTTTAAGACTTGTCTGGACGTTATAATTTGAAATTACAATTATTTGATATGTAAAGAAAGCAAAGTGTTAAGATAAGTAAGCTTACAAAGATTTATGTAAAGATCCACATTTCATTCTCAAATAAGATTTCTCTAGTTGGGACTTCCGGTTCAGAAAGGTAGCATGTAGACGTGTCTCAAGCAGCTCCCGAAATTTTTTATCAAAAAGGCCTTAAAGCTATTCAAAAACGACAAAACTCAATAGGTATGATATATTGTGACTTTTTTCAATTCCATTGCTGAACAAAATTTGAATTCTGAACCGTTTTTTTTAAGTATTTAGTCGTAATTTTCACTTAGAGTGCCACGCCCTTGTGTGCCGGTCAACCGGTCCTTTGTTTATTTACCATAATGGCACAGAATATGGACACTTCCAACATTGATGGCAGCATTCAAAAAATGTTTGAAAAAAGGACATGAGTCAGTGCTTTGCTATGCTATACGCTAAACTAGAAAAAGTCGAGGCGAGTGTTGATAGTGTCAAAGCTGACGTAAAGGCTCTGAGTGGCAGAGTGGATAATCTGGAAAGTTACAGGGGCTTTGTGGAAGATTCGCTAACCACAATAAATGAAAAAACGGTTCCAGCTTTGGAGGAAACAATAAACGGTGAGTCCAGGGAAAGACTGAAACTCGAGTTGTGGGGACGAAAGTGGAATCTCGTCATAAGGGGGGTACCATGTGAGACAAATGAACGCCCCCGTGTTACAGACGGAAAAGTGCGTGATTTCTTAAAAGAAGTACTGCAATTGCCTGCCCAAACTGTTGATAATATACAATTTCAGGCGGTACACAGGTTACCTAGTGGTGCCGAATCCAAAAAGAATATTATTGTTCGGTTCAATAACCTAATTGAGAGAGATGAGGTGTTGCATTTGGCAACAAAATTAAAACCTGGTTCAGGATATGGCGTAAGTCCCGATCTTCCACCAGAAATTAGCAAAATGAGATCATCCCTTCTACATGAACGCGCACAGATGCAGCCAAATGTTAAACGCAAAACAAAATTAGTATACTTAAAAGAATATCCCTTTGTGCGACTCTGGACCAAACATTAAAGATACAATGTATTATATGTACTTTTATACCACCCCTATTATATAGGGTAACGGACTCGCTCTATGGCGTATACGTAATTGACAATTTAGGTCATATTTATGATTGCTGGCTAGTAGCTCTTATAGCTAGATGGTCGTTATACACAAGTGTGTAGATCTACATAATATACTGTCATGTGCTGTTTTTGAATGCATTATTTTAATAGAAAGTCAAAAACAGCACATGACAATACTATTACTATGATTATTTTGTATAGATCGACCAGGGTGTGTTGGCGCACTGTTTGCATATACACAAAATATCAATGTCTATCATTAATCAAAGTATTATATATTTAATATGTGTCTGCATATTAAAAAAAACAACTACAAACAGAAATAGCACGATTTCTTGTGTTTTGTGTTTGATGAAACAGTGCGCTAATTTATCTCGGTCATAAAACATGCATAAAATGTATATCAAAACTAGTTATCTAAGCTGGTCTAACATGTACCCGTCAATTCACACAGATATATTTATATGGTCAGTTTGCACAGTTTATATTAATATCTAATGTAGATAGGTGCCTCATATGTGTATCTTATAATTAGGAAATTTATTTGAATTAATTTCAGAAACAAATACCAAAGTTTATTTTAAAGGCGAAGATAATATTTTATCAAATTTTTTCCCGTGTTGTATAGAATATAATGGCAGAAAATATACAAGTGCTGAACATTTATATCAGTTTATTAAAGCAAAGGAACATGGTAAAAATTATATCGCGGAACAAATATTTCTTTCAAAAAATGCTAGAGTAGCGAAAAAATTATCTAAATCAATAATTACAAATGTGTCTTGGCATAGCAAGAAAGAACAGGTCATGAAAACGATTATTTCTCTTAAATTTGAACAGGTAGAATATTTTCGAAAAACACTTTTATCATCACAAATAAAAAGTAAAATACTAATTCACAATGTGTCAGATAAATTTTGGGGTTTTGTAAATGGAGATGGTAAAAATAAAATGGGATACTTACTAATGGAGTTGAGAGACACATTCTGAAACGTTCCAACTCATTATAACGACACACTACAACTCCCAGTGTATACTACACTGTAGCTCCTAATTTAGGTCACAATGTAGGTCTAAATATAGGACGTCTGGACACCGGGGTTTCATACCCGTGATCTATTTACTATATATACTGCGGGACTGTATCAAAATCATTGATGATCTCGGTACTTATTTTCAGATATAAAAGATTACACAGGTATTTATTTATATACATTTTTTGTGCGTTTAAGTTATTGTGTGTAATTTTGTTAAAATCTCCAAAGCATGGAGATTTTTTTTCTTTTTTATTTATGTTGTGTTATCTTTTGAGTTAAGTTATTACATTTGATATGCATGTTAATTAGTTGATTGTATAAATGATGGTATTTCTAATTTATTTTAAGTTTATGCTGCTCAAGGAATGGGCTAGCTTTTTCCTTTCAATTTTGAACACCGCAAAGACAAGTGCAAACGTGTCTTTTATGTCAGATGTCCGCTGTTTTTATCGGAGTCTAAAAAAACTCTTACTGATTTTAATTTTTGAGTGGTGGATACATTCGGAAATAGTTTTGTCGTGTGCTATTTCCTTTTTGGGGTGGGGGTTACATGGGGGCTCGGAAGTATCACGTGACGCTATCGCACCTCTATGTAAAGAATGTTTAAGCACACTTGCGCGATACCGAGTAACACTTGTGTTTTGCAGTGCATGTATATACGTTGTCTACATATACATTGCCACGGGCACTGTTGATTCTGAGGTCTGATATTTGATTAAGCTACAATTATGTAACTCGTCCTATATTTAGACTTTAGTGTTGGCGGTCGCGTGGTTATTTAATTTTAAATGAATGTTAGAGGCAATGTGACCTAATAATTATAAGGCTTTTCAATATAAATGTCAAGAAAGTTAAGTCGGGAGAAAATGTATAGAAAATGTATTGGAAGTATTTAGAAAATCTTTGGGGAGGGTTTTGGCTGGGGAGGGATAATATATGTCACAAAAATGATCCTGTATCTTGGTTAATTTTCCATACATTTGTCGATGCCACACTTACATTTAGAATATTTCTTATAGCCACAATACTTTTACGATATGATGAATAATCTGTCTATTGGAAGTGTAAATTGCCGTGGGCTCTCTTCTGACAATGTTAAAAGAAGAGATATCTTCTCTCGTTGCAGAAGAGATTATGATATCACATTTTTAATTGATAGTCATTGCAAAAAGGAATTAGAAGCTTATTGGAAAAATGAATGGGGATACAATGCCTATTTTAGCTCTCACACCAGTAACAGTCGAGGTGTAATTATCTTATTTAAAAATAATTTTGAATATAAAGTACATAGAAAGATAATTGATAATGATGGGAACTTTCTACTTTTAGATGTTACAATAGGAGGAAATAGGATGACCCTTGCCGCTATCTACGGGCCTAACGAAGACTGCCCACCTTTCTTTATAAATTTGCAAAAGCAACTAGAGATAATTGGAAATACGTCAATAATAATGGGTGGGGATTTTAACGTACCGTTGGAATATGATATAGATACATTAAATTACCTACACAAAAATAATATAAAATCTAACGAACAAATCCATAATATGATTCATGAATTAGACTTAATAGATGTTTGGAGAGTTCTGTATCCAGATAGCACCCGATTTACTTGGAGGGGACCACATAGAAAACAATCAAGACTAGATTACTTCCTAATTTCATCTAATCTTCAAATGTATGTCGTAGACTCAGATATTGGTACCAGTTACAGGTCAGATCATTCTCCAGTCAAATTGAACTAAAATTTATACAAAGTGAAAGGGGAAGGGGGGTATGGAAATTTAATAATAGCTTGCTACATGATGAAGAGTATATTAATATAATAAAAAACTGTATAAGGGAAACACTCGATCAATATATTATTAACGAAAAAGATGGAAAGGCACATTACTCGATAGATGATCAATTGTTATGGGATACCATTAAATTAATGATTAGAGGCAAAACTATTTCTTATTCTTCATATAAAAAAAGGGAAAGGGATAAAAAAGAAAAACAATTAGAAAATGATTTAACTCGTCTTTATTCACAAAATAAGTATGATGAACTGAAAGATGATATAGGAAAAATTGAATCCGAGCTCAGGGAATTAAGAGAGAAAAAAATTAAAGGGGTAATTATGAGAGCAAAGGCAAAATGGAGTGTTGAAGGCGAAAAAAGTACAAAATATTTTTGCAACTTGGAAAAAAGACATTTTACTGAAAAAATTATCCCTAAAATAATTCTGGACGACGGTACGGAAATAACTGACCAAACTGACATATTGCTGAAACAGAAGGAATATTATGAACATCTCTATAAAACAAAAAACAATACAATATCTCCTGAGCAAGAAAAAACTTTCTTTGATCCAAAAAACCCTTTTTTAAATTTTTTAAATAAAGAAACATGTGACCCCCTGGAAGGAGAGCTTGAGTACAACGAATGTCTTAAAACACTTAAAAATATGAAAAATGGTAAATCTCCGGGCCTTGACGGTTTTACTGTAGAGTTCTATAAGTTCTTTTGGACGGATATTCATGAATATTTAATAAAAGCATTAAATTGTGCTTATGAAAAAGGTTCCTTATCTATTACCCAGAAACAAGGTATTATTACTTGTCTACCAAAGGAAGGAAAATCAAAATTTTACTTTAAAAATTGGCGACCTATTACCCTACTTAATGTAGATTATAAAATAGCTTCTGCTTCAATTGCAAATAGAATAAAAACAGTTTTGGATGACTTGATTAGTGAAACCCAAACTGGCTTTTTAAAGAATAGATATATTGGCGAATGTCCCGTTTAACTATGGACATACTTGAAAAAAGTGAAAATGAAAAAATATCAGGGATTTTGTTGCTTTTAGACTTTGAAAAAGCATTTGACTCGATTGAATGGTCTTTTATCAAACAAACATTACGTTTCTTCGGTTTTGGAAACTCCATCATATGCTGGTTTGAAACGTTTTATAATGGGGCAGTCAGTCTTGTTCAAAACAATGGTTACATTTCAAACTTTTTCTCTGTTGAACGTGGTGTGCGGCAGGGTGATCCTCTATCTCCCTATCTTTTTATACTATGTGTAGAATTGTTGAGTGCTGCTGTTAAAAATGATCCCAATATAAAAGGTATAACTTTGAATGGATCAGAGTATCTGATTAGTCAGTACGCTGACGACACATCGCTTACATTAGACGATAATGAACATTCTTTAAATAGAGCTTTGTTCCTAATTGAAGATTTCGCCGACTGTTCTGGTCTGAGAGCTAATTTTGATAAAACTGAGGCTATATGGTTTGGATCAAAAAGAGGGTTTAAAGAAAAATATAACACTGATATACCAATTTCTTGGAATTTTGAAGGGAAATTTAAATTGTTAGGAATAAAATATAATCTCAGTAGGGAAGGGGGAGACTTTTATTTAGAAAATTACACTGAAAAAATCAATTCTTTCAAAAAACTTTTGAACGATTGGTCCTTTAGAAATTTATCACTATTAGGCAAAATAACTGTAGTAAAAACCCTAGCTATGCCAATACTTATACAGATATTAACAGTCCTACCTGATCCACCAGAATATCTAGTGAAAGACGTTGAAACATCCATTTTTAGATTTATTTGGAATGGAAAGGGAGAAAAGGTAAAAAGAAACATCATGTTTAGCGATTACAGCTATGGTGGGTTGAGGGTACCTCATATTAGATCTTTTGTTCGCGCACTAAAAATATCATGGTTGAAGAAACTTATTGACCCACTCATAGGTTCAGCATGGAAACGTCTCTTACTGGATGATCTGGAGGATGTAGGTGGCGACAAGTTCTTAATGCTAAATGAACAAAGTTATAATATTTGTATAGGCAAATTCAATGTGTTCTGGCAACATGTATTCACAAGTTGGGCATCTATACAAAAACAAGGAACCGCAAATACTGTGAAATAGTATCTCAATCCCTGTGGTTTAACCCACACATTAACATTGGTAACAAACATGTCTTCTATACGGCTTGGTGTGAAAAGGGTATATTCTTCATAAAAGACCTAATAGATGATACAGGTTCTTTCTTGGCTATTGCCGACTTGATGAAAAAATATGATTTGAAAGTAAATTTTCTAGAATATTATAGCTTAATCAGAGCAATTCCTAAGCAATGGAAAAGTATCATAAAAAACGCATGTCCAATACCGCAGGTACACCATCCGCTAATACAATCATTAAAAACTTCGGAAAATATAGCAAAACATTTCTACCGTCTTTTTATAAACAAAATATACCAAAAGCCTAATTCTCAAGAAAGGTGGAGAGTTAAACTGAATATAGAGTTTACAGATGAACATTGGAATAATATATATATTACACCATTTAAAATAACAGAAGATACAAAACTAAGGTCATTTCAATTCAAACTCAACCACGGTATTTACTTTACAAACATCAAACTTATGCAAAGTAAATTATACGAAACTGAATTGTGTACATTTTGTTCAGAAACGAAGGAAACAATTACTCATCTCTTTATTGAATGTTCATGTGTAAAGTCTATATGGTATCAACTCTTAGAAGACATTAGATTACAAACCAATATAAAAATTGAAAATACCACTGAAAATCTGCTATTTGGTATAAAAAGTAATGACTCTAATTTAAATGTTGTAAACTTATGTTTACTTATAGCAAAATATTATATCCATACATGCAGAATGAAAAATATACAACCTTCTTACCAAGCCTGTATAGAAACTATAAGATTTTATCGAAAAATAGAACTTTTTTCTTTGTATATGCATACCCCGGCAAAAGCACAACTTATTAAGCAAAAGTGGCAATTTTTACAATTATAATATACATGTTTTTCATATGATAATATTTGCATCTATGTTAAGAAAATGTACGTGTATATGTGATTTGGATTTGAAATGTATATCTGTATCTGATTTATTAAGGATCGAATAAAAACTTTACAAGACAAAAAAAAAAAAAAAAAGATTTCTCTAGTTTATAAGTTATTAACATGGAGTGTAATGGAGTGTTACACCCAAGTCAAAATTCTTTCACTTATATTGAGGCAATCAGTGGATGAAAATTGGAGTGCCAAAAGTAAGCCAACAACCTTAAGTATGTGAGTGGACAAGTTTCTCATGTTGAAGCTTTGCGCAAAAGGTGCTACATGATTTTGGAAAATTTACTCTGTACAAAAATTGTCTGGAAGGACAGAACTTCAAATTTAATCCCCTCTGTTGTCTTTCTTGGAAAGGCAGGAGATAAAAATATGGAAATTGGAAACAAATGTGCATATGTACATGTCTATATTTACCACTTTGTCTTTCTTATCACTTTCATTTCTGAGTTTATCTACTTCTTTTTCTAAAGCCTCTAACCTCTTCACTGTTTCTTCAAGTTCTTTCTGGCACTGTCTATGGGGTAGTATTTTGTCTCGAGCTGTCTTAAATCCCTGAAAGAAAATCAAAGAAATTAATTAAATTTAACCAAAAACAAACATACTAATCCATGTCCGAATCACAATCCAGAAGCAAAGTAAAAACTTTGGAACTGACAAGTTAGGTTAGACACGTGAACTTCCATAAGCCTTGATAAGCCTAGGCTTGCAATATCCCCAAGTCAACAATTTATTTGCAAGCAGTCTACTTTGTTGTACAAAGTCCCTGTAGTGGGAACAAGCTCTACCATAGCATATTAATTGGGAAACAAATACACCATAAGCAGGAGAAGCAGGTATATTGCTGTATAAAAAAGGAAAGTTGACAATAGAAAAATTGAAGTCATCACGTTTGTCATAAAGTTTTAAATGTAGCCTTCTGTGTGCGTCATAACTACAGCAGTCCCAAACATTATCAAGTTGTTACTGAAAGAGACGCACGTACCTTAAATTTTGTGTATGACATGTTGTCTCATGTTGGTTTATATTTGTGTCAAGTTTGATCTAAATCTGTCTATAGATATGGGAGATATGGAGAGGACATGATATCGGGATGGATAACCAGATGGACAGACAAACAGACAGATGGGGTAATTCCTTAATACCTAGTAAACTTCATTAGCTGAGGATATAATAGTACAACTAATCACAAAATAAATATGGCTGTAACACTTACAGGTAAATAGATTTGTCAAAATTATCGCCAATTCTGATTTTGATTTCAACCCAAATCATTTTAAAACAGTCCAGTTTCACCGAAAAGTCACATACCTAGAGAAAAATTAGCAGTCCTGGACTGGCAACTGGCAAGGAAGCTGTTTTTAACTACAGTGTTTGACCTATACTACCTACATGTGTTCTCGCCATATTGCTTCGACAGATATCTGAGGTTGATGACTACAATAGGTCCATAAGTGAAATGATGGTGAAACTACCGGTAGTGGTAGCATATAAGTAAGCATATAACATCTTGATTCTAGTTTTGTTAAATGACCAAATAATTAAGTTTTTTGCTAAAATTTAAGTTAAATCTAAAATATGTGATTTACAAATATACTAGACTAACATATATTTGGAGTACATGTTTTGTACTAACCTTGCCAATACAATGTTGACACCATGACATAAGTGTTGATACTCCTGTGGCCGACACTACCATCTGACCGACACCTAGCCAAGCTAGAGGGTCTGGTCCAACTGTATCAACTTTACTTCTGTATGGACTCAAACTAAAGCTGTAAATGTACATAGGAAATCTGTATAAAACATAACTGGTTTTACATGTACATTGTTTTATGTAATCAGCTACATTTCAGGTATTTTGATTTATCTCACAATTGTATGTGTAGTTGTCATAGGTCGACATATAGTTGTCATAGGTCGACATGTAGTTGTCATAGGTCGACATGTAGTTGTCATAGGTCGACATGTAGTTGTCATAGGTCGACATGTAGTTGTCATAGGTCGATGGTTTTAAACAGGTACTCTGGTTTCTACCATTATCCCAGAACTGACTATCTTAACAAACTTCAAAGAATCTTGACTGGGGGTGTAACATATATAACTACAGGGGTCTCACTGAAGCAAATTTCGGTCTTATTCCCAATGCAAATTTTGCAATAATGGTTTTTTTTCAATGGTAATATTCCAAATTTATTTGTATGTTGTGTTTACATAAAAATGGTATGTTTTCCAAATCAATTTCTAGACATTCATCTCCCAGAGACACACAACAAGGAAATGGTGTAAATAAATTCAGAGGCATGAAAGATAGCTAAATAGAATTCTAATTTGCATTTAATTATATTTTATGACCAGCAAAAGTGTGAAAGTTATATTTTTAGCCTTTGGTTGACTTCTTCCAAAATGAGTCATAATGCTGCTTAGTTTCCTAATTACAAGGGCCCCTGCCCCATTCCCAAAAGGGATGCTCTTGATGTTAATCTTAGCAATGTCAGTCAGCATCTCAGTGATAATCTTAGCGATGTCAGTCAGCGACTCAGTGTTAGTGTTAGGTGTGGAACACTTACTACACTCTATTTCTTGAATTTCTTTCCACTACAATTATGTCCCACCAGGGATGAAGAGGAGTAGGTGAGGTGAGGTGACAATTAGGACTGCTCTTGAATTTTATGTCACATTTACTATGATTTAGTGATGCTAGTCAGTGACTCAGCATAACATTATGTAATCTTGGAGTTAACTATTTTATTGTCAGACTAGTATTACATACCTTTTAGAGTATGGTGATAAATCTGTATCTGAATCAAGTAAATCTTCCATTCTGCTACATAGCACAAAATATACAACTCAATTATTCAACACTATTCATCTTTCAAAATTCTGAAATCAAAATTGCAATTTTTAGCAAATTTTTTTTTAAATGAAAAAAATTGATACATATCCAATACAGCAGAGTTTCCATGTGTATAAACTGTTAACATAATTTCATTTCTGAATGATAAACTTATGGCATGTAGCTATGTCTCTTTATAGTTGGTTTCAGCAAACTTACCAGAATTCCAAAATTGTGAAATTACAATCTTTTCTAAAGTATCTTTCACAACTATACACAACTAGCAGACCAGTGATGTGTAACCACATTGTTCTTATTACAAATTGTGTTTCATGTGGCTGTTAGCCTTAGAATCTGAGGTATCACGCCTGGTTTACGCATTTCTATAAGGCAATTGATGTGGGCAACCTTAAATGTCGATTAAAATATTAATTTCAATAATTCGTTACTTCAAATATTTTTTAATTAAAAAATGGTTATATAGTTATGTTTTTCTATTATAAAATAACATATTGGTTTAGATTTCAAAGCTAAAATATCATGGGATTTCTCTTTCAGCTTATTATTATCGATATGGCTAAGGCTAGGTTCGGCCTGCTAGCAAGTTTGTTACAGTAGGCCTAATCTGCTAATCGTTTGGGTTGAAGAACTTCAAGAAGGGCGTGTCTAAATAACTAAAGTAAATAAAGATAATCTTATGTATGTTCCTCCATATTACCTGCAGTGGTATAAATACACGTTATAAGCACCACATTCTAAAAGCTGACAGTATTTTCTTCTTTCAAGAACATGATTGTTTTCCATCAATTTGGTGATCAGGAAGTGTATTTAACTTAAGCGCTAAATTTGCTCCAATGAAAATAACTGACACAAAATCCTAAGCCAATCAAAATATCTTTTACAATACCGGAAGTATATCTTTTTAGACTGTCAAGATGGAGCAGACTGTAGATACACTAGAAGCAATGGTAAAAATACGAGATTCATACAAAAAATTCAGATTTTTAAAAACGTTTAAACCTTAAATTATTTAATAGCTTTGTGTTTTTCAACTTTACGTTTCGAAACATTAGCATTCCCATTTGTATGCGAAGGTATCGATATCAGTTTTCATAAAGTCATCCCCCCCCCCACACACACAGACACTGTATTATCATAATTGGACTTCTTGTATCCACATTTATGAATTAATAAAGATGGATACTGCTGTAACTCTTTTCATGGCAGTGAAAGCATTTTGTTATGACATGAACAACCATTCTCAAATGAACATCACCATGGATCTACGCAATATGAAATGTTGTTTCTGTCTTTTAGCTCTATCTTTTTTCTACAGTTACACTATAGGGGACATTCGTCTTGATACGGACGATTTTGCCAGCTTACACTTGGTCACGCTCTCCTTTCAAGCTTATCTCAACACCCCTTACCAAAAACCTTTATGAAAAGACAAGAGGATATTCGGATACTTGTTTTGGATTTGTATTGTTCGTATCTTTATCTGTCTCTAGATTTTTCGTGTTTATGGCACTAGGTATCAAGTCGCATTAATACGGACACGGGGGGTGTTCGGGCGGACGCCTGTAGTGTTGATACGGACAGCTGCCTAATATAGGCGTGTTGGTTCGGACATGAGCAAAGAATATTAAAATATATTTATTTATATGAAGATATCGCACTGTCATATACCATTTTTTGAATTTAATCATAAAATACATTCAAAAAATGGTATATGACAATATATTGTCATATACCATTTTTTGAATGTATTTTATGATTAAATTCAAAAAATGGTATATGACAGCACTGACTGACCTAATACACACTGCCAATAATTCTATTGTACCAGGAAATGTAAAACCAATAATATTTTCATGAAGTTTACCTATATTATCGCCTTTAGAGCCGAGCGCCATGCATTTTGTTGGCGTTTTAGGTGCAATAGAGAACAATATTCAGTAAAACTGAAAACACTTTCGTAGACGCAATTGTCACAGTTTGCTTTACGCGAATTGGGTTCAAACACTGCTCCATCAAATGAATAATTTTCTGTTCTTAATCAAGCAATGCGGAGACATTAAAAGGTTAGCAAAACGACTGTCTAGCACAGTAAAGCCAAACATTTAGACATATGGACAAGAAAAATAATTTTCATGCAACGTTAAGTATTTTATTACACCCTGCAGCAGTTAACAGGTTAAACATATTAATTATTATAAGTAAACTTCTCTTTAAGACCTTTGGTGATTGTATGCTTGTTCCGTATGTGGAGGTCACGGATAAAGCTTAGGTTTGCTGACTAAATGCTTGAAAATAGGCAGTGGTAATCCTTCAGTCAAGCCATCCGCATTCAGAAACTGAAAGTCACAAATCTTTTGGAACCGAGACCACTTTTCGCCATATGCATTCGACATTTAATGATAATAATAATAATAATAACTTTTATTGGAAAACTGAAATATACAGTGTCATCCATTACATGATATAAAACATAGAAATCAAATATATAAACATAACAGTACATATAATTGTGACAATCACTCTCCGCAATTTAATTAATTACAAACATTTCTGATTTCGGTCCATCAGTGCAATACTGGATTAGCTAGTGAAAAATTATCCTTCATTTGTATGTGTTAAATACATGTAAAATGTTTTCATATACATACACTCATATATATGTGTATATACATATATACCGGTACCTATCCATATTTCTATATAAAGTAAAATTAAAATTATATTATTATATTATATAATGACTCAATGTTGTGAGGGTCCTCCGTGTCCGAGTTGTCTAAAGCGTGCACATACGGTCCACAATACCTCTCATCGTCTATATTGAAATCCTACTCGGAAACGATGTTAATGTGAGAAAGATTGTCAGTTCGGTTGGGGGGGGGCAGTTATTTTCTGAGGGCAATTTGGTTTCCTCAATCACCCCAGAACGGACCGTCTCGATGTAAGTGCAGAATCTTGAGGGTTTAAAACACCATTACCAAAATGTTGAATAAACTCGCTTATTAATAGCTGGTGACATCTTAATAATATATGTTTGAGTGAAACATTCTTGTAACATTTAATGAAATCAAACCAAATCTGAACTCTTTTTCTTTTTACTCATTTAATCTAAGTTATCTTTTTATCGATCGAATGATTACCACTAGCTCAGTACAACTCATATAATATATATATATAGACTGGACTTTGGTTTTTATTTAGTTAAGCTTTCAGTTTCTGTTCATTTGTTTCATTAATTTTTGTTTCTCTTTTTCTTCCTTTTTCCTTTCTTGCAACTGTTTCCTTTCTTGTGCTTTCTGTTTCCTCATAACCTTTTCTCGTTCTTTTTGTTCTTTTTTCTCTGCTACCAACTTTTTTTCATTTATTACATCAGCGCTTGTCAATAAGCGATGGCATGGGATAACTTTAGACGTCTTAACTTTAAAACTAGGAGAAACAACACTATTGTTAAGAGCAGGAAGAAAGAGTTCCTCAATTGATGTATTCCACATTTCTGATGCCGGCAGGGTTGCTATACCGTTGTCATCGGCAGTGGCGACAACTTCGGCGTTAAAGACTACTTCATGGAGATCCGGATCAGAGAAATTTGGTTCCAGTGGCACAAGCATAGTTGACGCTGAATCTATTCTGGTAAATATACTTTCATCAGGTAGTCTATCTATACTGCTTCGTGGACTATAACATGTAGATTAACTTGACTGGATTCCGATGTTGAAATAGGCTCAATCGACTGTTCCTCAAGTGGCACAACTGAAACGGTGGCACTTGTAGATGTATTGATTGTAACGGATGCAGTCGGACGGACTTCGGTGTCTTCAGAAAAACATTCAGTCAGATTACTTGGTAGAAATGCAGATTCTGGTATAGCATTTGGATTGTATGGGAAAATACCACACGCACGAAACCCGGACTTAATGTTGCTT
Source organism: Anadara kagoshimensis (assembly GCA_021292105.1). Taxonomy (NCBI): domain Eukaryota; kingdom Metazoa; phylum Mollusca; class Bivalvia; order Arcoida; family Arcidae; genus Anadara; species Anadara kagoshimensis. The sequence goes on along the minus strand of CM037874.1, from coordinate 2,155,788 downwards.
GCTGTGACAGCAGTATCCCATGCAGTTTTCAACAATGCAGGAAATGTCCATTTGTTTACTTGGTGCATTTTGTTTTCATTTAAAAATTCACTGCATGCTTGGTCATATGATGCGTTGAAAGGATTAAAAACCGTCCTGTCCAGTGGTTGAAGAAAATGTGTTGTGTGGGGCGGAAGACAAAGAAGTTCTATTCCGTTTTCTAGTGCCAGCATTATTATGGCCAGTGACTCATGAGATGAATGGCCATCCCAAATGAGTAGCTGGGGCCTCTCTGTGCCACAGTTAGTAAGAAAAATATCCCTAAACCATCTTTCGGCAATTCTATCATCGATCCATCCGTTTTTCTGGAAATCCCACATGGTTCCTTGTGGAGCTGCTTCCGTATTAAAACCAAAGAGGCAGCGCTTTGTTTTACCTTCTGCGATTACGAGTGGTGGCATTCGAACACCAGCGGCATTACCACATGCCATTACTGTGACATGAGTTGAATTTGCAGATGTTCTACTTACTACGTTTTTTGCACCTTTTTCCGCGATAACCTGCCCCGGAGTATGTTCAAAAGATTTTCCATTTTCGTCACAGTTCCAGATTAGGTGGGGCTTATCCATGAGATTGAGGTCATTTAAATATTTTCCGAGGTCGATAAAGTAGTTTGATACTTTCTCTCTATTCATCATGCGGCATCTAACCGAGCCAAGTTTTTCCGTTTTTCTGATGGATAATGAAGGGTGACGCCTTTTCATACCCTGCCACCAATCTTTTCCAGGGATGGAGTTTTTAAAGGGAGTTTTTATACCCATTCGTTTGACTAGGGCCCCTGTTCTTAAAAAGAGTTGCTTACGAGTAACCCCAACTCCTAGTTGTGACGCCTTTATAGCCGTGTTAGCAATTCTTGTTTCCATTTCAGCAGGGAGGGCTGTTGTTTTACCCTTTACCACATACATTTTGGAGGTTTTCCCTGATATTCGATCACCGATAGTTGATCTCGGCACCCCGAAATTCAACGAAGCCTGGCGAATAGAAAATTCTCCAGCACGTACGCTTTCAACAGCTTTTACAAGATTTTCATTTTCGTACTTGGTTTGTTTCCCGTATGGCATTTTCTGAAATGAAAACAACACCGAATTTTAATATTTTTATTAAGATTTTATTGAGAAATAACTTTGACATCATAAGATATGGATATGCTATCAAGATACATTTTAGCATAATCTAACGATTCGCTTGAAGTTATTACACAACCCACGTTACACCTTTGTTGTGGACCAATACGCCTATTTTTGTCAAAGCTTCTTCTTTAGGCTTTAAGCGCCAAATTGTCGATATTTTTCTGTCCATCAATTTTGAAATAAACACTGCAGAGTCTCGTTTTAGATATGCACAGGGTTTCCCTTCAAAGAGAATAGTGACAGCATTGACATCTTTAGGGTTGTTTGGTTCTCTTTTTAAGATATAACCGTGTCCTACAGATAATTGTTTTGGACCCCAGTGGTGCATTCCCACTACCCAAACAGATGGAATGATAAGATGACACTTCATTCTGAAATACACATTAAAATTTTTCAGTGTTTTTTACATGTTATGTTATAATGAATTCCCTGTTAGTGCTGATTATTGTGGTCACGGAGGATTTAAAAGACACAATTGTAGATTTGTGACGAGCCAAATGGCTTTGATCAGTGATTGTGTTTAACGTCACAGCCAAAATTCTTGTCTAAAATATTGAGTTCAGTTTTGGGATGGTGGAGGAAACCAGGGTACCCGTAAAAGCAACCGACCTTTGGCAATCCCAACAATTTTTTTACACTAGGATATGTCCATTTTGGATTTCAAATTAGGAAATGAGTGCTCTTTAAACCTCTTGGCCACTTAGGCCCCACAAACCAAATACAAGAATACTAATCCATGTCCGAATCACAATCCAGAAGCGAAATAAAAACTTTGGAACTGACAAATTATGTTAAACACGTGAATTTCCACCAGGGAAGTGAGGCCGGGTGCTCCAGAAGGGTAAGCACCTCCTGTTTAGCTAGCTACATCCACCACGTGTGTAATCAAAATTGAATGATAGGAAGATGGAACTATTGGATGTCAAATATATCTAGGGCAATACTGGATACAGAGAATTCTTAATTGCACTCCAATTGGAGCTGTATCAGGAATTTTTCATACTTAATACAACAGATATTTCTTTCATCAACTTAACAGTGAACATGTTAACATTATTAGACTGTATGAGAACTCGATCTTATTTTTATCAGATACGATCCAGATCAGACTATGCATATATATAAATTTATTAAATAGTAGTCTACATAAAAAATTAATCTTTATCGTAAATAAACCATTTCCGGGTAAAGATAGATGTGTTATTATAGACTTTTAACACTTGATTCTGCAATTTTTGACTGTCCGTATCAAAACTACCCACTCTACTTTATGTAGCTTTGGTACGGACAGAGCAAATTTTATGTTTTTCCGTTGTATTAATAAGAAATCGTAATACAGCTCATATTGTAAATGGTCTTTAGCACCAAAAGACCAAGATAAAACATCTACACAGTATATATTGTTATCACATACCTCAATATTCAATTATAATTTCGGTTTGGTCTTCCTACTTTCAACTTCAAATTTCCCGGTTTCTGACCTTGACGCAAGAGAGAAAAGTGGAAGTCGCGATTTGCGCATGTCGGTGAATAAAAATAAATGATGTGCATAGGATAAAAATAGAATAGGTGTTTTCCTAATTTTCCGGTTAAATATAGTAGACGGGGTTTCCCATCATTCGACAATCTGCTATATTTATGATTGATTTTAATATGACGTAATGATAGAACGTCCGTATCAACACGCTGTCCGTATCAAAGCGAATGTCCCCTACCTACTTGTTATTCTTTTTCAGTTTATAACTTCATTAAGTGTAAATTTCTTTATTCTAACCGCCCATGCCTCTGCGCATTCCGAAACATAATGGTCTAACAACAGTGTTTCGTACCATGTAGATGTAGATGCCAAGAACTTGTTGAAGTTATTCTTGAATGGTTGTTGAAACCAAAGTCTATTTACATCTACTTCTTCATTAAGTCTCTCCTTCATTCCTGAGTATATTCACTTCGCCCGCTGCATAGCCATGATAGCAGCAATCTATATACAATGGGGTTCACCACTGTACCACGTGATACCTTCTTACGTGTCCCCGAAACGCTTGTTTCCAGTGGACATGGAATCGCACAACATGACAGTTTCCTGTAAAAATGGCATTATTCTGGGAATTTGTGACGTTGACGTTTTCCAAAAAGTTCCGCACAAACGTTAAGAGGTATTGACCACGTGGTACAGCTGTGAACCCCATTAAAAAATTGTCACTTAGAAGGTGCTCTGGGTTGTTGACAGAGCCTGTCTGGAAGTACATGTATATGACCGATACCTGTTCTTTATCAGTCTTGGTCCGCCCCAATTAGATTTGTACTCAACATAATCCACCCAAACGGACCAACCTCAATAAATTTAGGTTGATTGTTAAGGTTCTCAACTAAAATTTAGTATTTTAATGATTATGATAGATATGTTAATAATTTATTTTACAATTACTTAACCTGATATTCATGTACATGTTTGTGCTGTTGTGTGTTTTCTTCCAACTTCCAGTGTTTTTGGTTACATGTTTAACCCTCTTGCTGCAAAATTAATTTTCAATGCAACGTTGGCAGTGCCAAATTCAAGTTCACAGTGCGAAATGATATGATGTCAACAATAGATTTTGACATCAGATGCACTTGTAGTCATATGACGTCATTAGTTAATTGTAGATAATAATCTCAATAGTCAACATTTTGCATTTTTGCTTACTTTTCAAAAGATTATGAGTACCTCTTGGTCTTTTAACCAAGAGTTGTCAATTCCATTGAAAGGACATATGTGTCCGTATGGCAGGCTGTCGGTAGAGTACACATATGTCCATTTAGCAGCAAGAGGGTTAAATGATTTTTTGATTAAGATGAAATACAGTACTGGTATACAAAACATTAGTGTTTTTTTCTCATGTTTTGTATAACTTGGTAGTTTAACTTTTTTATGTTTTGAATTAAGTTTCAGAAGGCCAATTCTGATTTGAATTATCTCTCCAGGAAGATTGAATTTGAATTTGAACAAGGGAATCAAGAAAATCAGGTACTAGTAATTTGAGAATAACTTTATGTTTGAGTATACACATACATAAAACTATGTTTAATTTTGAATCTACTTGTAATTTTTTCCTCCCGCTAGTGTCAAATCCCACTAGGACATTTAGACACATATTGTAACATGAAAATAATGAAGCAATCGTTCTTTGTGACACAAATGATATGATACATTTATACGTACTTTAAAAAAATGATAAGAAAAAAAGCTATATTACATTCTATACCTCTATACTCTTGTTATGCTTGTAGATTGTTCAAGAACAAATCTGTCAACTTTTTGTGGTAGAACCAGTGCTAATATAGAAAAATCTTGCAAAGAGTTTGGATTTTGTTTTTTGGTGGTTTTTTTTTTGGGGGGGGGGGGGGAGACTTGGTTTTTTTTTTTCTTGTTGTTTAAAATTAAAATTAATGTTATTGTTGTATGTGTTTGTGTTTCTTTTCTTATTTAGACCACAAACATGTATTCAATTTAAATTTATGTTTTAAGGACAGAAATAAGAATGTGAATTAACCTTATCACATCTACTTGTACTTCTTCATTGTCTTAGTCGGTTGTATTTTGGTGTCCAAAATTTCTACCAATAAATCTAAAAAAGTCACTGATCTAAGACAAATTTGTACAAATAGTCTTTCAATAAATGTTTAAGTCTTTAAATGTTAATTGTATTAACTTATAATTTAAATGTGCAAGATTTTATTACACTACAGGGAAATCCAGTGAAAATGTTACAAAAAATAACAGATATCAAAAAAGAATATGCAAACTTAGTTAAAGAAGTGGCAGCTATACAGGACGCACAGAAAGTAAGTCAGACAAAATAAAGTATTTCATCCATTATTACCCGTGGCATGGTCTAATTATTGGAAAAAAGATACTGAAAATGTAATTGTATTTTGTTATTGATAATTGATTGTTCTAATCTTACTTATTAATCTATACCCCCTCAAGTTCTTATCAGTTTATATTAGATGAGGTTGTAAAGTGCTTCTTTATATATAGAGGATCTGGATTCTAAACCTTTCTGGGTCTGACCATGACTGAAAATAGGTAGTCACTGGTTTTTTCCCCTCAGCATTTAGAAAGGAAAGTCACATGGTCCTTGGGAAGACACCTTAAAAGCCAATACCCTGTGTCAAAGAAGTTTCAGCACTTAAAAAAACACTCCCTGCACAGCACCCAGAGTACAATGCAATTCACAGGTCCCACATAAAGTTTTGATGGTCCAATATCAACATTGAAAGGTCCAAAGGTACAATTATGTTGTCATAAAGAAAATGTAAATTATTCTGGGGAAAAATCTGCAGGTCCACCAGACTTTTACAGTTTAATATCCAAGGTCCCAATGTAAAATTAATAGGTCCATGACATTGGACCTGGAGGATTTTGAATCCCTGCCATGTCCTCCTGTTTTAACTCTCTCAATACTTTAATGGTTTGTAGGAAGCAGTAGAATTTATAAAGACACAGTTAGTTATATTGTGTGAGTTGGTACAGAAAGCAGCTGAGAAATCACAGGAAGAGGTAAGTCACACACAGTTAGTTACATTGTGTGAGTTGGTACAGAAAGCAGCTGAGAAATCACAGGAAGAGGTAAGTCACACACAGTTAGTTACATTGTGTGAGTTGGTCAGAAAGCAGCTGAGAAATCACAGGAAGAGGTAAGTCACACACAGTTACATTGTGTGAGTTGGTACAGAAAGCAGCTGAGAAATCACAGGAAGAGGTAAGTCACACACAGTTAGTTACATTGTGTGAGTTGGTACAGAAAGCAGCTGAGAAATCACAGGAAGAGGTAAGTCACACACAGTTAGTACATTGTGTGAGTGGTACAGAAAGCAGCTGAGAAATCACAGGAAGAGGTAAGTCACACACAGTTACATTGTGTGAGTTGGTACAGAAAGCAGCTGAGAAATCACAGGAAGAGGTAAGTCACACACAGTTAGTTACATTGTGTGAGTTGGTACAGAAAGCAGCTGAGAAATCACAGGAAGAGGTAAGTCACACACAGTTAGTTACATTGTGTGAGTTGGTACAGAAAGCAGCTGAGAAATCACAGGAAGAGGTAAGTCACACACAGTTAGTTACATTGTGTGAGTTGGTACAGAAAGCAGCTGAGAAATCACAGGAAGAGGTAAGTCACACACAGTTAGTTACATTGTGTGAGTTGGTACAGAAAGCAGCTGAGAAATCACAGGAAGAGGTAAGTCACACACAGTTAGTACATTGTGTGAGTTGGTACAGAAAGCAGCTGAGAAATCACAGGAAGAGGTAAGTCACACACAGTAGTTACATTGTGTGAGTTGGTACAGAAAGCAGCTGAGAAATCACAGGAGAGGTAAGTCACACAAGTTAGTTACATTGTGTGAGTTGGTACAGAAAGCAGCTGAGAAATCACAGGAAGAGGTAAGTCACACACAGTTAGTTACATTGTGTGAGTTGTACAGAAAGCAGCTGAGAAATCACAGGAAGAGGTAAGTCACACACAGTTAGTTACATTGTGTGAGTTGGTACAGAAAGCAGCTGAGAAATCACAGGAAGAGGTAAGTCACACACAGTTAGTTACATTGTGTGAGTTGGTACAGAAAGCAGCTGAGAAATCACAGGAAGAGGTAAGTCACACACAGTTAGTTACATTGTGTGAGTTGGTACAGAAAGCAGCTGAGAAATCACAGGAAGAGGTAAGTCACACACAGTTAGTTACATTGTGTGAGTTGGTACAGAAAGCAGCTGAGAAATCACAGGAAGAGGTAAGTCACACACAGTTAGTTACATTGTGTGAGTTGGTACAGAAAGCAGCTGAGAATCACAGGAAGAGGTAAGTCACACACAGTTAGTTACATTGTGTGAGTTGGTACAGAAAGCAGCTGAGAAATCACAGGAAGAGGTAGTCACACACAGTTAGTTACATTGTGTGAGTTGGTACAGAAAGCAGCTGAGAAATCACTGGAAGAGGTAAGTCACACACAGTTAGTTACATTGTGTGAGTTGGTACAGAAAGCAGCTGAGAAATCACAGGAAGAGGTAGTCACACACAGTTAGTTACATTGTGTGAGTTGGTACAGAAAGCAGCTGAGAAATCACAGGAAGAGGTAAGTCACACACAGTTAGTTACATTGTGTGAGTTGGTACAGAAAGCAGCTGAGAAATCACAGGAAGAGGTAGGTCACACACAGTTAGTTACATTGTGTGAGTTGGTACAGAAAGCAGCTGAGAAATCACAGGAAGAGGTAAGTCACACACAGTTAGTTACATTGTGTGAGTTGGTACAGAAAGCAGCTGAGAAATCACAGGAAGAGGTAAGTCACACATAGTTAGTTACATTGTGTGAGTTGGTACAGAAAGCAGCTGAGAAATCACAGGAAGAGGTACGGTAAGTCACACACAGTTAGTTACATTGTGTGAGTTGGTACAGAAAGCAGCTGAGAAATCACAGGAAGAGGTAAGTCACACACAGTTAGTTACATTGTGTGAGTTGGTACAGAAAGCAGCTGAGAAATCACAGGAAGAGGTAAGTCACACACAGTTAGTTACATTGTGTGAGTTGGTACAGAAAGCAGCTGAGAAATCACAGGAAGAGGTAGGTCACACACAGTTAGTTACATTGTGTGAGTTGGTACAGAAAGCAGCTGAGAAATCACAGGAAGAGGTAAGTCACACATAGTTAGTTACATTGTGTGAGTTGGTACAGAAAGCAGCTGAGAAATCACAGGAAGAGGTAAGTCACACACAGTTAGTTACATTGTGTGAGTTGGTACAGAAAGCAGCTGAGAAATCACAGGAAGAGGTAGGTCACACACAGTTAGTTACATTGTGTGAGTTGGTACAGAAAGCAGCTGAGAAATCACAGGAAGAGGTAAGTCACACACAGTTAGTTACATTGTGTGAGTTGGTACAGAAAGCAGCTGAGAAATCACAGGAAGAGGTAAGTCACACACAGTTAGTTACATTGTGTGAGTTGGTACAGAAAGCAGCTGAGAAATCACAGGAAGAGGTAGTCACACATAGTTAGTTACATTGTGTGAGTTGGTACAGAAAGCAGCTGAGAAATCACAGGAAGAGGTAAGTCACACACAGTTAGTTACATTGTGTGAGTTGGTACAGAAAGCAGCTGAGAAATCACAGGAAGAGGTAAGTCACACACATAGTTAGTTACATTGTGTGAGTTGGTACAGAAAGCAGCTGAGAAATCACAGGAAGAGGTAAGTCACACACAGTTAGTTACATTGTGTGAGTTGGTACAGAAAGCAGCTGAGAAATCACAGGAAGAGGTAGGTCACACACAGTTAGTTACATTGTGTGAGTTGGTACAGAAAGCAGCTGAGAAATCACAGGAAGAGGTAAGTCACACACAGTTAGTTACATTGTGTGAGTTGGTACAGAAAGCAGCTGAGAAATCACAGGAAGAGGTAAGTCACACACAGTTAGTTACATTGTGTGAGTTGGTACAGAAAGCAGCTGAGAAATCACAGGAAGAGGTAAGTCACACACAGTTACATTGTGTGAGTTGGTACAGAAAGCAGCTGAGAAATCACAGGAAGAGGTAAGTCACACACAGTTAGTTACATTGTGTGAGTTGGTACAGAAAGCAGCTGAGAAATCACAGGAAGAGGTAAGTCACACACAGTTAGTTACATTGTGTGAGTTGGTACAGAAAGCAGATGAGAAATCACAGGAAGAGGTAGTCACACACAGTTAGTTACATTGTGTGAGTTGGTACAGAAAGCAGCTGAGAAATCACAGGAAGAGGTAAGTCACACACAGTTAGTTACATTGTGTGAGTTGGTACAGAAAGCAGCTGAGAAATCACAGGAAGAGGTAAGTCACACACAGTTAGTTATTGTGTGAGTTGGTACAGAAAGCAGCTGAGAAATCACAGGAAGAGGTAAGTCACACACAGTTAGTTACATTGTGTGAGTTGGTACAGAAAGCAGCTGAGAAATCACAGGAAGAGGTAGGTCACACACAGTTAGTTACATTGTGTGAGTTGTACAGAAAGCAGCTGAGAAATCACAAGGAAGAGGTAGTCACACACAGTTAGTTACATTGTGTGAGTTGGTACAGAAAGCAGCTGAGAAATCACAGGAAGAGGTAAGTCACACACAGTTAGTTACATTGTGTGAGTTGGTACAGAAAGCAGCTGAAAATCACAGGAAGAGGTAAGTCACACACAGTTAGTTACATTGTGTGAGTTGGTACAGAAAGCAGCTGAGAAATCACAGAAGAGGTAAGTCACACACAGTTAGTTACATTGTGTGAGTTGGTACAGAAAGCAGCTGAGAAATCACAGAAGAGGTAGTTACACACAGTTAGTTACATTGTGTGAGTTGGTACAGAAAGCAGCTGAGAAATCACAGGAAGAGGTAAGTCACACACAGTTAGTTACATTGTGTGAGTTGGTACAGAAAGCAGCTGAGAAATCACAGGAAGAGGTAAGTCACACACAGTTAGTTACATTGTGTGAGTTGGTACAGAAAGCAGCTGAGAAATCACAGGAAGAGGTAAGTCACACACAGTTAGTTACATTGTGTGAGTTGGTACAGAAAGCAGCTGAGAAATCACAGGAAGAGGTAGGTCACACACAGTTAGTTACATTGTGTGAGTTGGTACAGAAAGCAGCTGAGAAATCACAGGAAGAGGTAAGTCACACACAGTTAGTTACATTGTGTGAGTTGGTACAGAAAGCAGCTGAGAAATCACAGGAAGAGGTAGGTCACACATAGTTAGTTACATTGTGTGAGTTGGTACAGAAAGCAGCTGAGAAATCACAGGAAGAGGTAAGTCACACACAGTTAGTTATATTGTGTGAGTTGGTACAGAAAGCAGCTGAGAAATCACAGGAAGAGGTAAGTCACACAGTTAGTTACATTGTGTGTGTTGGTACAGAAAGCAGCTGAGAAATCACAGGAAGAGGTAGTCACACAGAGTTAGTTACATTGTGTGAGTTGGTACAGAAAGCAGCTGAGAAATCACAGGAAGAGGTAAGTCACACATAGTTAGTTACATTGTGTGAGTTGGTACAGAAAGCAGCTGAGAAATCACAGGAAGAGGTAAGTCACACACAGTTAGTTACATTGTGTGAGTTGGTACAGAAAGCAGCTGAGAAATCACAGGAAGAGGTAGGTCACACACAGTTAGTTACATTGTGTGAGTTGGTACAGAAAGCAGCTGAGAAATCACAGGAAGAGGTAGTCACACACAGTTAGTTACATTGTGTGAGTTGGTGCAGAAAGCAGCTGAGAAATCACAGAAGAGGTAAGTCACACACAGTTAGTTACATTGTGTGAGTTGGTACAGAAAGCAGCTGAGAAATCACAGGAAGAGGTATGTCACACACAGTTAGTTACATTGTGTGAGTTGGTACAGAAAGCAGCTGAGAAATCACAGGAAGAGGTATGTCACACATAGTTAGTTACATTGTGTGAGTTGGTACAGAAAGCAGCTGAGAAATCACAGGAAGAGGTATGTCACACACAGTTAGTTACATTGTGTGAGTTGGTACAGAAAGCAGCTGAGAAATCACAGGAAGAGGTAGTCACACACAGTTAGTTACATTGTGTGAGTTGGTGCAGAAAGCAGCTGAGAAATCACAGGAAGAGGTAAGTCACACACAGTTAGTTACATTGTGTGAGTTGGTACAGAAAGCAGCTGAGAAATCACAGAAGAGGTAAGTCACACATAGTTAGTTACATTGTGTGAGTTGGTACAGAAAGCAGCTGAGAAATCACAAGAAGAGGTAAGTCACACACAGTTAGTTACATTGTGTGAGTTGGTACAGAAAGCAGCTGAGAAATCACAGGAAGAGGTAAGTTACACACAGTTACATTGTGTGAGTTGGTACAGAAAGCAGCTGAGAAATCACAGGAAGAGGTAGTCACACACAGTTAGTTACATTGTGTGAGTTGGTACAGAAAGCAGCTGAGAAATCACAGGAAGAGGTAAGTCACACACAGTTAGTTACATTGTGTGAGTTGGTACAGAAAGCAGCTGAGAAATCACAGGAAGAGGTAAGTCACACACAGTTAGTTACATTGTGTGAGTTAGTACAGAAAGCAGCTGAGAAATCACAGAAGAGGTAAGTCACACACAGTTAGTTACATTGTGTGAGTTGGTACAGAAAGCAGCTGAGAAATCACAGGAAGAGGTAAGTCACACACAGTTAGTTACATTGTGAGTTGGTACAGAAAGCAGCTGAGAAATCACAGGAAGAGGTAAGTCACACACAGTTAGTTACATTGTGTGAGTTGGTACAGAAAGCAGCTGAGAAATCACAGGAAGAGGTAAGTCACACACAGTTAGTTACATTGTGTGAGTTGGTACAGAAAGCAGCTGAGAAATCACAGAAGAGGTAAGTCACACACAGTTAGTTACATTGTGTGAGTTGGTACAGAAAGCAGCTGAGAAATCACAGGAAGAGGTAAGTCACACACAGTTAGTTACATTGTGTGAGTTGGTACAGAAAGCAGCTGAGAAATCACAGGAAGAGGTAGTCACACACAGTTAGTTACATTGTGTGAGTTGGTACAGAAAGCAGCTGAGAAATCACAGGAAGAGGTAAGTCACACACAGTTAGTTACATTGTGTGAGTTGGTACAGAAAGCAGCTGAGAAATCACAGGAAGAGGTAAGTCCATCTAACATTGTCTCGTATTTCACATGTGTTTTACGGAATCTTGTTTTATGACCCAGTCAAGATTTTTTCCACTTATGTTGGAACTGCTCAGTTTAGGAATGATGGAGAAAACCAGAGTGCCTACAGAAAACTACAGAACTTCGGTGAGTGAACTGACAAACCTTCTCACACTTGGATCTGTACTCAAGGAAATTCAAACCTACTAGGCAGTGAGAGGCACTTTAGTCCACTTGGTCACCAGTCTCATGAAAACTGTAAGTATTGGTAGTCACTTTTGTCTTTAATTTACATTATCAGCCATCTTACTTTCGCATTGAGTAACTTTTTGTCTCAAAATTAAAGAGGTCAATCTATTTCCTGGGAGAGAGAAAAGAATCCAAAATCAATCACTGTTTTGCGGTGTAGTCAGAAATATCAATTAACGGCATAGAATTCTCTATGTTCCAGTCTTCAGAAAAGCCTCAGTCTTGCCCAAATAGAAAATATTACCCCACAAGTTGAGATATCTCTGCGTACACTGCCAAGTAGGAATTGATTTCATTATTCTTATTTCCTTGGTCATCATCACATAGTTATTGATAGGTATTGTGTCTCTTACCGACTTACTTATCCTCTTTGCTCTTGGTGGAGCATAAGGTCGACACAAGATCTCGCCACCCAGCTCTATTCTTGGCTTTGGCCTCTGTCTTTCCCATGCCATGTTCATTTCTTTTAATTCTGTTTCAAAGGTTCTGCACCTGGTTTTTTTGGCCTGCCTGTAGTCTTTTTCCAGATGGTGTCCATCTAAGGGCAGCTTTAGTGATGTTACTTCTTGCCATTCTAAGGACATGTCCTAGCCATCTAACTCTTTTCTGTTTTATTTCACTGATGATGCTTTTTGAATTTGTAATTTTAAATAGATTGAAGTTTGTGATTGTATAGGGGCAAATATATTACAAATTTGAGGGAGACAGCTATGGTGAAAGCTAGACAGTGATCTCATATTGTTTTGTAACTCTCCAGCTTCACTTCCATACATCAGTACTGATTTCACATTGCTCTTGTATAATGTCACTTTGGTTTGTCTACTACATTGTTTTGATCTCCATATTGGTTTTAATTTGTAGAATGCTGTTCTAGCTTTTGCTAACCTGTTGTGTCTCTGTATCCAAAATTACCCTGGATATATTTGACATCCCATAGTTCCATATTCCCGAGTTTTATTCCCAATTTCTATTCCACAGGTGGCAGGTGTAGCTAGCTGAACAGGGGGTGCCTACTCTTCCAGAACACTCAGTCTCACTTCTTTGCTAGAAGTTCATGTCTTTAACCTGATTTATTAGCTTCTAAGTTTTTACATTGCTTTTGGATTGTGGTTGGACACTTGGTGTACGTTTGTTTTGGATTTCACCAAACCTTACTATTTGACATGTTGTATATTTAACATGTTGACTTTATCTAACTAATAGATGTTTGTTTTGTTACAGAATGGTAAAAAACCTGAAGAAATGGACAAGTTAGTAGAAATACTCGGCATTAAATTACCTCCAAGTTTAAATGAAAGTACGTCAGGTGCTGTGACGGACAATTCTGAAGGAACTTCAGATATAGACGATAATACATTCACCTTAGATTGATTACCTGACCAAACTTTATACAGTTGTATATTGTATCAAAACTACAACTTGATGACATCAAGATAGGGACCTATGTCACTATCACTCCTTAAGTAAGATTGTCCTTATCTTTAATCTGGCAATGTTGTAAGTTTTTTCTTTTCTACAAATAAAGAAAAACAACAAAAATAGAATATAGAGGTCATAATCTTAGAGTGATCTAAAAAATTACACCTTACATTTAAAACAATTTTGAAAACTGACAAAATTATTTATATTCAAATTTGCCAGATTTAAGTTACGGAAAATCTTAGTTCAGAAATGAATGTGAAACTAGAGCCTGGTACTGTTGACAGTATAAAGTTTAGGAATATGTACACTACACATCATTAAATAGTTACCGTACATACACACAGTTGTGGAGAAATGGAGAACTAATCTGAAACAGAATGTATTTATTGTAGATATGTTTTTCATAGAAAGGTTCACATTTTAGTAAGATCAATGGTATACTAATGAAAGAAAAAAAGCAATCACCAATTATTATAATTGTTGATCAATTTGCGAAATTATTTGACAAGTTAATGAAATAAACCTGTGTTTTATTGTCAAATAATGCACAGACTGAAGTCCTCTTGTATAATAAATCTATTTTGTGGAATGTGCATAATAGTTCATGCATTATTGGATGTTAAAACACAAGTCAGAGTTGATAATTTAAATTACTTACCATATTTAAATCAGTTTTCCCAAACTTTTTCCGTAGAGCTACAAATTATAAAATGGTTGTGACTTGTTGATTGGTAGTTCCTTGAACCAAGTACGCAACCTAATGAGATATTTTTTAATAACAATTACATCACAATACAAAGTCAAATGATGTCTATTAAATGATGTAAAACAGGTAATGGAACTGAAGAAAATAAAAAATCATGCTATAGTTAATTTTCTTGTAAAAAAAAATATTATTTCCATTGAAGTTTGGTGGTGCTATTCATTCTAGACTTAGCTGTGCAATAAAACTTAAAACATATACAGTAAAACCTCAATCCATCAACATGTTTGGTCAAATGTTGGCATTATAAAGGTGTCTGGCTATAGATCAAGGGCGACTTAACAAACACAATACAGAAATAGACTTTAGGATGTCAGAGAACGAACATTATTGTTAGTGACGTCAAATGATGTATGGTTATTTAAGGTCATTTATCATAGTTTCTGATCAAGCCAGTTGTTCTTGTACTGAGATATCACAGATTCACTCTGGACATATGCCAGTGTCCTTTAGACATACATGTATGATGTTCACTCTGGACACATGGCAATGTCCTTTAGACATATAATATTCTAATATTTTGTCTGCCTCTTATTGATTGAGTCATCTGTTTAATTGCAATTTATGCACATTAGTTATTAAATTTCAGTCTGTTTTAACAAACAATGTTTACCTCACCTTACAAAGAACAGAGGAGTATATTTCATACTCTAGTCCAGGTGTGAATATGATAATTGGAGATTAGTGTTATAAGTTTGTAGTTACAGTTGGACTAGTACAGTGCAAACAAGCTCTTGACAACTCTAGTTCCATTTTACAATGATATAACTTGTATATATATAGATACAAGTTTTAAAAAAAGATAACATTCAGACAAACTTCAAATTCAGGGATGAAGCTTAACTACTTTGAGTTAGGGGCCCAGCTTACCTCAGAAAAGAATTGTAATAGTAATAAATAGCTAAAACGTGTAAACATTAAGGGGCCCAGACTGATTTTTAGTACCCATTGGCTACTGGGCCCCAGTTAATCTTCATCCCTGAAATTGAGACAGGCCATTATGACAGCCTGTGATGTGTAACTTTTCAGTTGAGCATGAACATCACTTGTTTATTAACATTGTGTTGTTAAAAGTCTTTACATAAGGCCATAAAGAACAAGTTCCTAGATTTCCATGCAGTTG
This sequence comes from Anadara kagoshimensis, assembly GCA_021292105.1. NCBI lineage: Eukaryota > Metazoa > Mollusca > Bivalvia > Arcoida > Arcidae > Anadara > Anadara kagoshimensis. Next base: position 2,140,418 of record CM037874.1, on the reverse strand, counting down.
TTATTATATTTAAATTCTGAGTAAGGCATGAATATCCAGGAATTCATTAACTGTGGTCTGAAGGCCAGAATTCCTTAGCTGGTCTTTATAGAAAAGTATTGTTGTTACTATAATTTTTTTAGGATCATGTGTTCAGAATTGTTGATTGTTTTAATAAACATTTTAATACTGGAATATTTGTTGATATTTTTATATGTCCAGGTACCAAAATCTTGAGTTAAGGTAAACCAAAATAACTGTTTGACCTGTGATCAGGACATACCATTTATATTGTCTGTTAAATTCATATGTGTAAACTTATGTAGGAGATCGGTGTCCAACCCCTGGCCTGGGTCTTACCCAGACTTGAAAATAGGTAATGACTGTTCGCTAAGCATGCAGCATTAGAAATAAAAGTAACTGTTCCTTAGGAAGAGACCTTAAAATGTAATGCCATGTGTCGCGGCAGGAAATGACACGTTAAAGAATCCTCCCTTCACATTGCCCCCAACACAAGGTCAATATTTCTGCCACTTTACCTATAGCTGGTGTTGTCCAGATATAGGTGAAATATTCTTGACTGGGCCATTACACCACAATCAATTAATCAATGTTTATTGTTTGGCTATAGTTCCACTATACATGAGCCTCAGCTTTGGCTTGATAGAAGTGTGCAGTTTTCTGTTTGGATAAATGACATCATTAAGGATAATTCAGGACTACTAGTTATAAAATAAATGGGATGGTTATGGTCATACAAAAACACTTGAACGACACTACAACTTGGCCTATGTTTGTGACATCATCAATAGTCATCAGTATCCATGGATCATTATTAGAATTTGACTCTCACTTCTACTCAACTTGTATAAGCATTGAAATTTGAACTGCTCCACTCTAATCAGTCATTATGTTAAGTACTTGTCCATAGTCGGTAGTTTTCGTAATTTTTGCTTCTGAATCAAAATGAGTTTATGGCTGTAATATTATTGATATGGTTTAGATTTTACTCCATGTTAATATGTCAATATCTTTGTCTAATACATAAAGGCAATTAATGAATGCTCACGGAAACCAGAGCATCCATGTAAAATTACAGACCTTTGTCAAGAAAACTGATAATTTTTCACAAAATCTGATCAGAGTGTGATTCTGATTCTGGAGGCAGAAGGCACTGCCTTGTCATATACGTATCGGCCTATGTTTAATTGATTAATTAATTTTAAAGTTATTAATGGAAGTGTTCTAATGGACAAGATATTCCAGTAAATTACTGCTATGACTAGTCCTCCAGACTGATTTTAGGTCAATGGAACAACTAGAATGAGTTGAGGTCAATGGAACACCAAGAATTAGTTGAGGTCAATGGAACACCTAGAATGAGTTGAGGTCAATGGAACACCAAGAATGAGTTGAGGTCAATGGAACAACTAGAATGGGTGGAGGTCGATGGAACAATGAGTGGAGGTCAATGGAACAACTACAATGAGTTGAGGTCAATGGTACACCTAGAATGAGTTGAGGTCAATGGTACACCTAGAATGAGTTGAGGTCAATGGAACAACTAGAATGAGTTGAGGTCAATTGAACACCTAGAATGAGTTAAGGTCAATGGAACACCTAGAACGAGTTGAGGTCAATGGTACACCTAGAATGAGTCGAGGTCAATGGAACAACTACAATGAGTGGAGGTCAATGGAACACCTAGAATGAGTTGAGGTCAATGGAACACCTAGAATGAGTTGAGGTCAATGGAACAACTAGAATGAGTGGAGGTCAATGGAACACCTAGAATGAGTTGAGGTCAATGGAACACCTAGAATGAGTTGAGGTCAATGGAACACCTAGAACGAGTTGAGGTCAATAGTACACCTAGAACGAGTTGAGGTCAATGGAACACCTAGAATGAGTTGAGGTCAATGGAACACCTAGAATGAGTTGAGGTCAATGGAACACCAAGAATGAGTTGAGATCAATGGAACAACTAGAATGAGTTGAGGTCAATGGAACAACTAGAATGATTGATGCCTCTGGTACACCTTGAATGATAGAAATAGATTCATGGAACATCTACAATAACTTGAGTATTAGGGGACATCTAGAATGGCTTGAGGTCAATGAAACAACTAGAATGACTTGAGGTTGATGGAACACCTACAATACCTTTAGGCCAATAGAACCCTATACTTACTTATGTTCCATGGAACACATAGAATGGGTTGAAGTCCATGAAACAAATATAATAACTTGAGGTCCATTGAACACCTAGGATGAGCTGAAATCCATGGAACAACTAAAATGATTGAAGCCTAAGGAACACTTGACTTAGAATAGCTTAAATTACATGGAACATCTTATGATTTATGGTTTAAAGAACACCTATATAATGAGTTGAGTTCCATGGAACAACAAATGATTGAGGTCCTTAAAACACCTAGAATGACTTGAGGTCTATGGGACATCTAGCATAGGTTAGTGTCCATGAGCATCTAGAATGACAAAAATGAAGCCTCCAACTCAAATTCTGCACACAGGTGAGCTATACACTGGGCCTATTTTAAGTATTTCATGAGTTATCTACCCTTTCACTGTCCTTTTTTTTTCACCGGTCACGTGATAATTCCAATATGGCAGCGACCAGGCGGCTTCAGAAAGTAAACACTCCTTTATTATTCCTTAATTTTGTACTTGAAGTCAAGTAGTCTATGTATTGAAAATATATCGGATAGCTTGTTTTAATTTGAAATTTCAGATTTTGTAATTAGAAGTGTCTGATTGACGAACTAGTGAAGAAATTATATAGATTTCAGAAACCATGGAATGGCGTCAGCGAAAAAAATATCTTCTGTTTATTCAGGACAGGAAGTCTTGGTTTCTACGACAATGTTATACAAAATATGACTAAAATCAAATACAATTTGTCGTGAAATTATCAGTTGTTATTGGAATTGGAGTTAGAAATGTGTTTCTAATTATTTCGAGTCAATTATTTGGTCATTCAAATCGGCAAATATTTTTTTTATCCCCCCCCCCCCCATTAATTTAGATGATTTTTTTGAAAATATAATTTTCATGTTTTCCTTTCTTATTGGTTTATACAAACACTGCAAAGTATATATCGGAAAGGACCAGGATCCGATAGATCATTTAAATTATTTAGGTGTAAAAGAAAAATAACTTTCACTTTCAGTTTCTTGATTATTCCCCAAGGGCAAGGACTATATTTTCATGGAACAGCCTACAACTGCTTCTTCCTGAAAGTCACAAGTCAAATTTAATCTTGAACCTATAGCCTCTTGACACACTAAAGTCTTTTACTTCACTGTTTTATGTATGCATGTATGTGAAGCGTTGTAACTATCTGTATGAATTATATCTTCTGTAGGAGTTAGCAGACTTGAGAAAGCAAGGTACAAAGGTATACCGTGATATAGAAGTTGATGATGCTAATGTACTAATATGGACTGTATTATTAGTTCCTGTAAGTACATGTGTATACAGATTTGTAATATCTTATCTCATCTACCACTATGGTAGCTTGGTTGGTAGAGTGCTCACTTCATATTTTGGAGGTTGACCGGTTGGTGGATCCAACCCTGACTGTGTCAGGCTAAGACTTGAAAATAGGTAGTGACTGTTCTTTGGTTAAACACTGCATTTAGAAATGAACGTCATGGAGCCCTTTGGAAGAGACCTTAAAACGAATGTTTCGTGTCATGGTGGACATGACACTTTTAAGAACCCTCCCTGCACGTTTCCCTGAGCACACTAAGGTAAAAATTTCTGCCACTTCATCCATAGCTGGTAACAATCTAAATAGTGAAATATTTTCGACTAGGACATAAAACCACATTCAATGAATGAACCAATCTTGCCTTATCTTACAGTATGTCTGTAAATATGTCATGTATTCTTCATTTTAACTCATTGTTTCTGATAGTATTTAGAATTTAGGTTGGTTGGTTGGATGTTGCTTAACGTCGCATCAGCAATTTTTCAGCTATTCGCGACGAGAACTATTTAATTAATCTCTATGGATTAATCTATGACAATTTTGTGTATGCATGTGAAGTGTGAGTGTGTTGTATGGTCTGCCTTGTACTAGCGCGCATTTAGGGCGACTTTATCGTGCTAGCTCACAGAGTCAGTACGCCGCAGACAAGCGTACCACTCCCCCAGTCCATTATACTGATATCAGGTGAATCAGTAAAGGCCAACGGTAAGGAAAATTCACTTTCCCACATGTGGTCCGAGCGAGACTCGAACTCACAGAGGTGAGAGACCCTGGATTTGAAGACTAACGTCTTATCCATTAGGCCACCGCGCCCTCTTTAATTTATTAGAATTTAGGCCTGTACCCGTTGTAGCTTTTCTCTCAAACTTGAAATATTGTGTAAATTCATTATCTTACATGTATGTGTCATAATAGGATCCATTGAAATTAAGAGATATGGGTCAGTTAGATTTTCAACATTGATTTTTGACCAGTTACATTTGAAATATTGTAGCCCAAAACAAATGTCCTGTTGTTCAGAATCAGTGAATTGGTAATTTAATCTTCAAGTTCTGTTTTTAAGATAATTTGCATGTTTAACATTGTTAAAAAAAATTACTGACGTAAGGGTCAAAGTGAAAATAAGAAGCACCTGTTGCTTACAGAGAATTAACATTCATATTTTGTTTTATAATTATTTATTTTGTTGTATTCTTTTGTAGGACAATGTACCATATAACAAAGGCGCTTTTAAAATACAAATTGATTTCCCTGCAGAATATCCTTTTAAGCCACCGAAGATAACTTTTAAAACAAAAATATATCATCCAAATATTGATGAAAAAGGACAAGTATGCTTACCTATCATAAGTGCCGAAAACTGGAAACCTGCCACAAAAACAGATCAAGGTGAGCAGAATATACAGTCAAACTTGTCTTTAAAGGCCACCCAAGGGAACCAGTAAAAGTGGTCTGTATGGACAGGTGGTCTTTATATACAGGTTCAAATAATATGAATAAAGAACAATTGGGATACAATTCTACTTGCCTTTATAAACAGGTGGTTCTTATATAGAGGTGGCCTTTAAGACATGTTGGACTGCAGGTATGCTAAGTTTTTACCATTAAAGCTCAGGTACAATGAAGTCAGACCCCTTACAATAAAACCTGATAACTTGACACTCGCACATTCACATCAAGTGATCTAAAATCAGAGTAAATGGCTCAGAGTGCATTTTACAACCTAGAGTCAAATCCAACTTGGACAAATTCTAGCTTGAGAAAGTATATCAGTTTGCCTGTTAAAAGGTCAATGGTTTTTACTGGTTATTGTGGTTTGGATCAACCATTCACCATCCAAGATATTTATACCCCTACCCCCACCCCTGCAAACAAAGTTTGGGGGGGGGGGTGTATATAGGAATCATCCTGTCTGTCTGTCCCAATATCATGTCTGCTCCATATCTTTCATGTCCATTGATGGATTTTGATAAACTTGGCACAAATGTAAACCAACATGAGATGATGTGTTGCATACCAAATTTATGTACATAAGACAAAGGTCAAGGTCAGGAGGTCAGTGTTGGGGAGAAGGGGGTATTTGGCTCTCAACAGACAGTTTCAGTTTTATTCTTTTATCATAAACAGACATATGTTAATACAAATATATTTATCTGTCTGTCCTTCATCTACATGTTGTGACATATCTGGAGAATACTTTCTTAAAACTTCACAGAATTGTTTGTTATGTATGGCAGCCGTATGAGTAAATTGTAATGTTAGTGACATTAGGGATTTAATACATATGCAAATGTTTTTATTGTCAATCAAGATGCCCCAATGGGTGCTGAACACCCAAACAGAATTTATAAAATGAGGATTACCTGTAATATAAAATGATGATTACCTGTTATTGAAATCATTATTGCATACAGACTAGATTTCTTCAAAACTCAAACACACGCATAAAGAAAAAAAAGATATGAAAGTTGGCATTTTACACTATTAATCACCAAGGCCCTGCATTTATTTTTACTTCCTAATATCAACAAAGTTTGGAAGAGATATCAATTATAACAGAGTTGTTATCAGTTTTATTTGAATATTTTCAGTTTTAAATGCCTTAGTAGCTCTTGTCAATGACCCTGAACCAGAACATCCGTTAAGAGCAGATTTAGCTGAAGAATATTCTAAAGATAAGAAGAAATTTTTTAAACAGGCGGAAGATTTTACAAAAAGACATGCAGAAAAAAGACCAAGTGATTAACTTCAGTGAAATGTTAAAGAGATAATTATTATAATAATAAATGTTACATAAATTAATCTACATACCTACTTGTGTTTGTATTGTTTCACTTCTACTTCTTCATTGGATAATAAATTGACGTATTGCCGGCCATGCCTTTTATGTTCCAACACTGGCCGCCATCACGGCAACGAATGGCGTACTCGTGTCAGTGACGTCATTAAATGGCACAATTCAACCAGAGTTTTCATTCTCTTTAGTGTGTAATTCAAGCATGCTGGGTCTTTGTGGGAACATTTTGGGTGTGGTCGGCGATCCGTCAATTATATGTATATTGTCACAGAAAATATCAAAACACTGTTTTTATGTACTCATGAAGAAAAATTAAACATTAAAAACATTTGAAAGAAATTACATAAAAATTAGATACCTGAACATGACAAAGAATGGACTCTTTTTGTCTGAAAACTTAAAAAATACTGCTATTTGTGGTCTTGAGTTTTCATTATGAAAATGTAATTGTTCATTATACATCAATAAAACTACAGTTATTTCTGATAAGTTATCTTAGAAAGGTTTATTTTCACAACAAATGCGTTAATTGTTTTTCAAGAAGTGTTATTGTTTAATACATTTGGTAAATATAGAGATGATTTGTTAATATTGAAAATTGTATGCAAATGTGTGTGTAACATGTGTCAATGTTAAATACTTAAATATGTGTAGCATAAATATAGAAATATGACTAGAGTAAATGTATAAATCATCTAAAGCTTAAATGTCTTTGTATGCCTTTTGTCTTATTTCATTTTTTGTTAACCTTTGCTTATGTCACTTTTTGGAAAATTTTGCTTCTCCCCCTTAATTTTCTCTAAATATTTGAGTTTTCCCTTCCCAAAAAAGTTTTCAGATATTTCCATGACATGAACATTTTTGTTTCAGTTTTATGAACAAAACATTTGTTTACTCTGTATCATTATAGATTCAGAACAAATAGATAACAGAGTTTCCCAGTTAACTTAATAAGATTACATAAAACAATTCAGGAACTTGATTTTTTGTGGAAACTTTTTTTTTTTTTTTGGTCACAAGATTTTCCAAATTCTGTTAGTTATTTGTTTAGGTTTTACAGATTTTAGTTCAGTCAGCTTTATGATAAATCTAGAGTTTTGTTTGATTGAGATTGAGCACAGTTTGTATATCTCTGGCACTGGTATTTGATTTGGTATTGTATATTTATATTTATTTTGTTATTATTGTTTTGTACATTTATTCATCGTTACGGTTGGATAAAGGAGTGGATGTGAATGTGTGTGATGAAAATTCAAACTTTTGTTGTTATATATGTGATACTAATTCTTATATCTTCTCCAGAGTGCTATAGAGACTGAACACTTACTATTTCCTCTCTTGTATGTACAGCAAGAATGAACACTTACAACTTCCTCCCTTGTATGTACAGTAAGAATGAACACTTACAACTTCCTCCCCTGTATGTACTATTGAGACTGAAAACTTACTATTTCCTCCCTTGTATGTACAGTAAGAATGAACACTTACAACTTCCTCCCCTGTATGTACTATTGAGACTGAACACTTACTATTTCCTCCCTTGTATGTACAGTAAGAATGAACACTTACAACTTCCTCCCCTGTATGTACTATTAAGACAACACTTACAATCCCCTCCATTGTATGTATCAAACGGCACATCTGGCCTTGTGGTATACAGTATGTAGTTTAGCTTCAAGACTGAACACTTACCATATATAGTACCTATTAGCTTTTATTCTTGTTCTAAGTGAAACAACAGGCTTCAATATATATATCAACTTACATTTGCTTTGAAAAACCTACAAATAGAAGGTTTCAAAGGATGATATTTACCTTTAGAAGGTTATTTAACATTGTTATATGTTGTAGTGATGATGCTACCTAAGTATACTGATGATTTTTGCAATTTGTCGGGACATTCTGTCAGTTAAAAATAAAACAAATAATTTCTGGTCAACAAAAATTTTTTTTAAAAATATATGAAAAAGTAATCAAAATTTAAGTTCATGTCAGCAGAAAGTTTAGTTTATGAAGTTAACATTATTTCCCAATTTAAGGGAGACAACTAAAACCAATGCCATCATACTTTTGTAACATATTTAAATAACATTTAAAACAAGATTCTATGTTTTTAAAAAAGCCACAAAATCAATTAAAATTTTGATTAAGAACTACATTTATTAAAATACTCTCTCAGTGAAAAAAACACAGAATCAATTAAATTTTGGATAAAGAATATACAGGTATTTTAAAGTCATTGTTTTTATTGTTGTGTTTTTTGTTTTTGACAATCTGTGATTGCTGTCAACTATTGTATAGATTCACAATAATGAGAATTCTCCGTATATATGTAAGAGTATAACACCAAGAACTTAACTGACTTTATGTTAACAGGGACAAAGCATGAATTCTCACTTTCATTTTTCTTCCTTTTTTTCACAAAATAGAAGAATTTAATTGAAAAAGTTTTCTTAACCAAAATACAAAAAAAATAAAATTGCAAATACCTTTTCAAGCATGTTATTGAAATTACAAATGTATCCAATAAAATGGTGTCATATTTCATGTCGGTACAACATGTTGTAGTAGTAGTTATATTTGTCATGATATTCTGTTATAATGTCTGAAATACTACATGTAGTATATTTTGGGGTTGAATATTTAAAATACTTGTTTTAATGTTTGGTAGTTAAGAATGCAATATTATAAGTCAAAAGTTTCGAAGGATTCCTTATAAACATTAAATGTGGCGATTTATGATAGAAGGGATTGTTTCAACATTGTTTTATAATGTTACAAAATGTTTACAAGTTGATAAACTTATGATTTTTCAAGAGTTCTAAAAGCACTCACTGCAATTTTCTAAATAAAGAGAATTTAAAGTTTTTAATTGTTTCATTAATTCTTCTGAACTTCGGGTGTGTGTGATATTGCAGATGCCTATTTGTTCATAGCTAACTGAAAAGACAAATTTCTGTAACTTCACATAGTGCAATAGTTGCCACCTGTCTTACAAGGAAATAATTTTGCCCTTTGATAGGTTGGGGTGCAACAAATAAAAATAACATTGCATTGGTAAGACCTGCTATGTCACACAAAACCACACTCATTCATTCTTCTGTAGTAACTTTGTTCAAGAGTCTGTTGTTAGAGTTTTTAGCAGAGAGTATGCTACAGATCATAGATCAAAAGATGGCTTTCTACATGTAGGTTTGAATCACAGTCGGTGTGAATCCTAGTATAGTTTGCTTGTCAAAGGTCACTAGGCATTACGAAATGAAAGTCGCAGTTCTTTTGGCTGGGAACTTAAAATAAGCGATGTCCCGTGTCATGGTGGGCTTGGCACGTTAAAAAACCCTGCTGTATAATGCCATCAGCTCAACGCACAGGCAAAATTTCTGCACCTTCACCTATTGCTGGCGATGTCTCGATATAAGTGAAAATTTCTTGACTGGGACGTTAAACACCATTACTCAACTCGAACTTTACTGTGCATAAAACAACATTACTTGACCTCCTCTTTGACATATATAGTTGTGCAAGCCTTCAAGATCACTTCCATATAAGCTTTAACTGTTTATAAAGGTTAGTGGGATTAAATCTTGATGTTATTTGAAGCTGTATAAAATGTAAAGTTTTCATATCAACCCCTTTTCCAAGTTATGTCAGGTGACATAACTGCATGCATAAACAGCCAAATTTTGTTCATGTAAATTTCACATGAATTAATAAATATACATGGAACTGATTTATTACTGTAGACAGATTTATCTACAAAAGTCTATTATGCTATTCTAGTATTGTCCTGATAAAAAGACATGATGAAGACTGACGTTGACCACATTCATTTGAACCCTGTTCATGCCTGACCAAGATTTGGAATAGGTAGTGACTTTTTTTGTAAAATATTTGCCATTTAGTAATGAAAGTCACATGACCCTTGGGAACAGACCTTAAAAACTTGCCCCTTGTCAAGGTAGTAGCCAATCTAAAGAACCATCCATGCATATTGAACTGAGCAAAGGTAAAAATTTCTGCCACCTCAGCTCTAGCTGATGATGTCTTAATATAAGTGAAATATTCTTGACTGGGATATAAATCAAATAAGAAAGATCTTTACTGTAAAACAGCACATACTAGTACAAATGTATATCAACCTTGATACTGTATAATGCTTATATTTTCGCTGTAGATTTATTTTCACTATATCCGCGGTCAAGTGTATTCCTGCGAAAATTAAACCACAGTGAATAGACACTTGTGTTACCACCTCATTAATCTTCCTAGAGTCGTTTTCCTTTAATCAGATAAGACCGCAAAAATATGACACCATGAATACACTAGTCATCGTTAAACCGCGAAAATTCGACACCGTGAAAATACAGCAATATACAGTAGAAAATTCAAATTAATCAATTGATCAGCTTGTTGAGGGTACATAGATCAATGTACTAGTACTTCTGATTGGCTAAATGGGGTAATGTACCTTGCTAGACATGTACAGCCGGTACTGTACAAATGACACCTTTGGTACTGACATTTTTTATACCATGAAGTGTAGAGAAATAATGGTAGCAAAAGTAGATCAAAGGCTATTATTAAATCCCAGTTTCAGAAAAATTCCTTACCTAAGGTCTTCATACTTGATTTTTTGCAAATTTTGATATTATTTATGGTAACACAAGTAAGAATTCCTGACAACACCTGACAACACCTGACAACACCAATCCCAAAGTCTTTTGCTGTTTCAGTCTCCTTTGATTTATCATCAACCCTTTTGGCAATGAATTGAGATTTTACTTAAAGCTGCAGGAATAACAAGGAGCCAATAGGCCTTAACACACAGAAGACAATGCAGGGAAGACAAGATGAATATCGCAATTTAGCTCAACTTGGCCAAAAAAGTTCATACTAACAACCACACCATCCGAGTGTATAATCAATTGAAGAAGTCATTCTGGTAAGTTTTCTTGTTTTTTATTCCTCAAAACAATATATATGCTCATGTATACATATATACATGACTACAAAAAACATTTTTTTTTTAAAAAAACAAAATAAAAGTTAAAACAAAGAAATAGTACACGTATATGTGTTAGGGCAGATAAACTAGAACAGCTTAACCTGACCATTCATGGATCTATGGAGTATCTATCTCAGCACAATGAGGGGCTTAAATAGGAAACATTTCACTCACCAACACCATTTTCCTGTATGGTAATTTATGCATTTTCCAGAATTGGAAAGGAGCATTAGTCAAGAATATTTCACTTATGTTGAGACTGTCTGTTCAGGTATAATGGAGAACAACTTTCTGTATAAAATCTGGTAAACTTTTTACTACTAGGATGTGCCTGAAAGGCATTTAAATCTAAGTGATGATTATTTAAATCTAAGTGGTGATTGCAGAGAATTACAATCAAAATTAATTATGTTACATTTAACTGTTTTGTTATTAATAGTCAATCTATGAGAGATAAGTGATGTGTTGTACAATACTATAAACAATATTCTTGCTGCTAGCGCTATTTGTGAAGTACTTCCAAATAAAATGTGTTTGTTGTTGTTAAATAAGGCTCAACGTCACATCAGCAATTTTTCAGCTATTTGCAACGAATACTACATGTACTTTATTAATCTCTATAGATTAATCCATGAATAAGTTTGTGTATGCGTGTGAAGTGTGAGTGTTTTATGGTCTGCCTTGTACCAGCGCACACTCAAGGCTCTAGCTCACCAAGTCAGTTCGCTGCAGAAAAGCATACCACTCCTCCAGTCACATTATACTGACACCGGGTGAACCAGTAAAAATCCCCTTTCCCACATGTGGTCTGAGCGGGACTTAAACGCACAGCAGTAAAATGTATTTAAATCAAAGCATCTAAAACATGTGTAATAAATAACTGAACATTGATTTATCATATATAATCATACCTCATACAACTTTCTGAGACTCAAAATATCAATATAATAATATATTATACATATTAACTCTGAAGTTGCCATTTATCTATCAAAACAAACCAGCTACAATGAGCTGATAACATTTCACAGAAAAATAAACAATTTGTAGAATATTAATCAGCATTTCTACACAATAACATAAAAATAACCAAATTTAAGACAAATATGTTAAATCTGATGAAAAATAAAATACATGAACAATCAGATGCAATCATGCAGAACCATACCATAAACACAATCATTTACAATTTTGATTGACTTAAAAGCTACAGGTCATAGGTCAGCTGACTGGCCTCTTTTTTTAACCCTGGATGTTTTTCACAGCAAGATGCATGAACAGTAATGGGCACACGGAAAATCACTATTACAGAATAAAGCTGATTACTCATACATTTTGGTGATTTTAAATACGGAGACGTTTAATGAAATCTATACAGGAAATGAACTGACATTGTCTCTGCTCAGCATTTTTTAAAATTCATTCCATTTAAAAAATGGAGAATTCTGACACAAATTTCTAGTTTACAACACGAAAATAATAGGATATCCAAAATACCAGTATCTTATATACTAGTACGTTATGACTATCTTCACCGTTTATAAATGCAACAGTACGTCACAGGGCATAAAAACAATACAGAGACATCCTACTCCTGGAGCAGCTGTTATAGGCAAACAACATTAACCTGATCACTTGACCTTTAATTTTAATATATTTAGTATAGACTACTTTCTTTACCTATAAGGAAACACAGGTGTTTATTTGGTCTACAGCATGGGTTTCTGTATCAAATGAGAATCCTAATGTTGCCTATATGTATTGACTGGATTATCGTATATGAATATTTCTTTTGAAAGGTCAAATTGGCAAGGTCAATGTTGTTTGCCTATTATATACTAATCATCTACCTTTCATAAATACATGTAGTTTGTAATGTTTTCTTTAATTTCTAATTGCACTTTAAAACACTAGGACCTGTCTAAACTGAACTCCTTATATTGGATTTACTTGGTCTACAGCATGGGTTTCAGCACTAACTGAGAATCCTAATGTTACCTATAAACTGGCTGTATAGCAGTGGAACCTGTCTAAACTGGACTCCTTGTACGGGATTTTCTGATTAATTTAACAATAATAATAATGGTGTGTACTTTTTAAACTACTAGCAGTTCAGTTTAGACAGGTTTCTACTGTGAAATCATTTATTTCCAATTTTTGTGGATATAAGAACAATTTTTATTTGGTAAGGTGATATAAATTTATTTATGGTTAATATTTTGTTATACATACTAATCAATCAACATTTGAATTTGTGGGTCATGGTGTCCACAGAAACACAGAAAATTGGGACACCTTGAAAATGAATGATTTCACAGTAGATCCGTTTAGACAAGTATTTGGTCAAGCGGTACTCTTGGTTCCCTTTTCACAAGACCCACTGTATAAACACCCTAACTATAGGAATGTTTATAAAATATTCTTCTTTGTATTTATAATTCATTAATTGACCTCAGTGCACAATGACAACCTTTAAATGGTCAATCATATTTGGTATATTCAATAGCTCAACATGTCCGCTACAGTTCATCCTCGATTCTGATCATCCCGGTTGCCGGCCACTTGTCCATTCCCCCAGTCAAAACCCCCAGGCCTGTCCTCTGGGAGTGGGTTATAATTTGGATCTTCAGGAGCTCCATCAAATATATAAGTTCTGTAAAATATAAAATAAAACGCAATTTAAATAATATGTATGGTAATTCTCAAATTATAGGTCTTGCCTTCCTTTTATTAATCTACTGTAAAATATTGATAGAGAAATATACAAAACAGTCTATACAGAATAACCCAAAATTGTATTGTTCATCATCTTGAATAGCTGATATAACTAAATTCTAGAAATCACTTAAGGGATGACATTAATTTCCTGTTAATCGGGCTGGTATCTAGACAGTCAGAAAAAGCAAATTGTACAAGTGGACAAAGCATATATGTACGATTCAATTCATCTTATGTAAAAATGTAGTCTAAAAATTATAGACATACACTGAAAGGCAAAATGGTTTACACAGAACAAAAGTAGATGAATATGTTTCATGTTTGCAAGTAATACATTTATAATTTGATCATTTGGAAAAGCAAATACAAAGTCCAAACCTGCCTGAAAGGTTACCTTTATTTAAGGGCCACCTGCTTTTAAAAGCCAGTAAAATTTTATCCAAAATGATCTTTACTTATGTTATTTGAACCTGTATATAAGGACCACCTGCTCATAAAGGCCATTTTACTGGTGTGGACATTATAGACAGTATTGACAGTATAAGAAAAATGACTTACAAGAACCAAGGTGTTTTTAGAAGTCTAAATCCTCCTCTCTGTTGTGGGAATACATCTTCTAGGAAATAATATATGTGTCCTACAGCAATACCTAAATTAGAAAAGAATAATTTTTTAATACCTAACTACCGGTACTTTAAACCTGATCAAACCTTTATCTAACAAAGAAGCTTCATTAGTAGAAAGTTAAACCTAAAACTGCTTGTGTTTTATCATAATTATTCATAATTATCAATTTCATTTATCAAGACCCTCAAAAAGTGATAAGGATATCATCACAATATATCCAAAGTTTTTCTTATTACATTTGACATTCCATAGTTCCATGTTCCTTTCATCCTCAATTTAAATTTCACACATGACAGTTGTAGCCAGCTAGACAGGTGATGCTTACACTTCCAGAGCACCCAGCCTCACTTTACTGGTGTAAGTTCACATGTTTAATGTAGCTAGCTAGACAGGTGGTGCTTACACTTCCAGAGCACCCGGCCTCACTTTACTGGTGTCAGTTCACATATTTAATTTGCCACTTTTCAAAGGTTTTCATTTTACTTTTGGGATTGTGATTCGAATGTAGAGCAGTATGTTTGTGATTGATCAAATGTAACTAAATGCCTTTTAGTGTCATAACCTATGATAAACAGAGTTATAACATGTAGAAAGATTTAATGATCAAGTAAACAAATAAACTGAAATAATATGGTTTTATTAACAAAATACTTTATGTAGCTATGTCTATTTTCTATTTTGTCTCTTGTTGAAGTTTTTCTAAAAATAAATAAAACTTAATACTTACCTAAAATATCTACTAATACCGAGTTGCCTAGTAACACAGAAAATCCAAGTAACACCCATGGTAAATAGGGAGCATGAAATGTCATCAGACCAAAGAAATTCATCCTAATATACGGATTTCTTCTACTCCATAAATATACCAACATAATTGTAAAAGCACTACCAAGGAATACAATGTTTACAACAAGTCCTAATAACTGTAAAATGGTTAAGGATCATAATTAATAATTAATTATAGTCAATTGATTGATTGATTGATTGATTGATTAATTAATTAATAATTAATTAATTAATTAATTAATTAATTTATTATTTATTTATTTATTTATTTATTTTGATTGATTGATTGATTGATTGATTGATTTTTTAATGGATTGATTTATTGATTTACAGTCAAACCTGTCTAAAGGCCACCCAAGGGAACCAGTAAAAGTGGCCTTTTTGGGCAGGTGACCTTAATATACAGGTTCAAATAATATGAATAAAGAACAATTAGGATACAATTCTACTGGCCTTTATAAGCAGGTGGTCCTTATAAAGAGGTGGCCTTAAGGCAGGTTGGACTGTATTTATTTATTAATGCAATAAATTAATCATTCTTCTATTACAGTGATATAAGTAGAATGGCCAAATGATCTTTTCCTTACCCAAGCATCTAAACATAACAGCAATATCTTCCATTCATTGACTATTTTAATTAATTTTAAATGAATTTATCAAAAGTATCAGTAATTTTGGCTGCTGCTGGTCAAGCAATTCCTTAACTGGGAAATTTTAATCTGAATAATTTTGATATTTTTCAAGATATTCATGATTTTAGGATGTCATTTTGAGGATCACTCTAAGCTTATTACATCTATATTCCAATTTGGTAGAAACTTTTAAGTTGTAGTACCACTGTCAAAATTTGTTAGATTTCGTTTAAGGAAAATCTTAATTAAGGATGATTGTGAAACTGGAATCAGATTTATTATTTAATTGTAAATTTGTAATCATGTTACAAGGATACAGTCATTAGAAATCCTCCAAATATAATCATATATACAAAGTCAGCTGTCTTATTTCTGAATGATCCTTCTTCTAACATCCTACAATATCTGTACGCAAATATCATGTTGAACAGGAAATTAAATCCTATCGGACCAAAGTACATGAAATTTGTAATCAACCTCCATACCTACAAAATACAAGATAAATGAATGAATCAACAGTATCATTATACCTCCATACCTACAAAATACAAGATAAATGAATCAACAGTATCATTATACCTCCATACCTACAAAATACAAGATAAATGAATGAATCAACAGTATAGTATCATTATACTTATAATTATTGTGCTAACAGTTTGTAGAGAACATCTGATAGTCTAACAGATGAGATACCAATCCGAGTTTCATCACAGGGACAACAGTGTAGTGGAGTAATGGTGCTCTGAGTTTTATCACAGGGACAACAGTGTAGTGGAGTAATGGTCCTCTGAGTTTTATCACAGGGACAACAGTGTAGTGGAGTAATGGTGCTCTGAGTTTTATCACAGGGACAACAGTGTAGTGGAGTAATGGTGCTCTGAGTTTTATCACAGGGACAACAGTGTAGTGGAGTAATGGTGCTCTGAGTTTTATCACAGGGACAACAGTGTAGTGGAGTAATGGTGCTCTGAGTTTTATATCACAGGGACAAGAGTGTAGTGGATTAATGATGCTCTGAGTTTTATCACAGGGACAACAGTGTAGTGGAGTAATGGTGCTCTGAGTTTTATCACAGGGACAACAGTGTAGTGGAGTAATGGTGCTCTGAGTTTTATCACAGGGACAACAGTGTAGTGGAGTAATGGTGCTCTGAGTTTTATCACAGGGACAACAGTGTAGTGGAGTAATGATGCTCTGAGTTTTATCACAGGGACAACAGTGTAGTGGAGTAATGGTGCTCTGAGTTTTATCACAGGGACAACAGTGTAGTGGAGTAATGATGCTCTGAGTTTTATCACAGGGACAACAGTGTAGTGGAGTAATGGTGCTCTGAGTTTTATCACAGGGACAACAGTGTAGTGGAGTAATGGTGCTCTGAGTTTTATCACAGGGACAACAGTGTAGTGGAGTAATGGTGCTCTGAGTTTTATCACAGGGACAACAGTGTAGTGGAGTAATGGTGCTCTGAGTTTCATCACAGGGACAACAGTGTAGTGGAGTAATGGTGCTCTGAGTTTTATCACAGGGACAACAGTGTAGTGGAGTAATGGTGCTCTGAGTTTTATCACAGGGACAACAGTGTAGTGGAGTAATGGTCCTCTGAGTTTTATCACAGGGACAACAGTGTAGTGGAGTAATGGTGCTCTGAGTTTTATCACAGGGACAACAGTGTAGTGGAGTAATGATGCTCTGAGTTTTATCACAGGGACAACAGTGTAGTGGAGTAATGGTGCTCTGAGTTTTATCACAGGGACAACAGTGTAGTGGAGTAATGGTGCTCTGAGTTTTATCACAGGGACAACAGTGTAGTGGAGTAATGGTGCTCTGAGTTTTATCACAGGGACAACAGTGTAGTGGAGTAATGGTGCTCTGAGTTTTATATCACAGGGACAAGAGTGTAGTGGATTAATGATGCTCTGAGTTTTATCACAGGGACAACAGTGTAGTGGAGTAATGGTGCTCTGAGTTTTATCACAGGGACAACAGTGTAGTGGAGTAATGGTGCTCTGAGTTTTATCACAGGGACAACAGTGTAGTGGAGTAATGGTGCTCTGAGTTTTATCACAGGGACAACAGTGTAGTGGAGTAATGATGCTCTGAGTTTTATCACAGGGACAACAGTGTAGTGGAGTAATGGTGCTCTGAGTTTTATCACAGGGACAACAGTGTAGTGGAGTAATGATGCTCTGAGTTTTATCACAGGGACAACAGTGTAGTGGAGTAATGGTGCTCTGAGTTTTATCACAGGGACAACAGTGTAGTGGAGTAATGGTGCTCTGAGTTTTATCACAGGGACAACAGTGTAGTGGAGTAATGGTGCTCTGAGTTTTATCACAGGGACAACAGTGTAGTGGAGTAATGGTGCTCTGAGTTTCATCACAGGGACAACAGTGTAGTGGAGTAATGGTGCTCTGAGTTTTATCACAGGGACAACAGTGTAGTGGAGTAATGGTGCTCTGAGTTTTATCACAGGGACAACAGTGTAGTGGAGTAATGGTCCTCTGAGTTTTATCACAGGGACAACAGTGTAGTGGAGTAATGGTGCTCTGAGTTTTATCACAGGGACAACAGTGTAGTGGAGTAATGGTGCTCTGAGTTTTATCACAGGGACAACAGTGTAGTGGAGTAATGGTGCTCTGAGTTTTATCACAGGGACAACAGTGTAGTGGAGTAATGGTGCTCTGAGTTTCATCACAGGGACAACAGTGTAGTGGAGTAATGGTGCTCTGAGTTTTATCACAGGGACAACAGTGTAGTGGAGTAATGGTGCTCTGAGTTTTATCACAGGGACAACAGTGTAGTGGAGTAATGGTGCTCTGAGTTTTATCACAGGGACAACAGTGTAGTGGAGTAATGGTGCTCTGAGTTTTATCACAGGGACAACAGTGTAGTGGAGTAATGGTGCTCTGAGTTTTATCACAGGGACAACAGTGTAGTGGAGTAATGGTCTTCCTAGTCATCTAGATTGTCTTCATTTACATTTAGGTAGACAGTTCTAGGATAATGGAAGAAACCAAAAAATCCATGAACTTAGCAAGCCAAATGACAAGTTTTGTTCAGGAGGTGCCAGATTGAGATTTTGTCACAATTACCTAATAATAAAAGTGTATATATACACAAAATGCGTATCCATGCGTGAATACTGATCGATGTTAATCACGGGTGGCGTGATATCGGGTGTATATATCGTCTGTACACGTGTATTAATACTATTATGTATTAGCCTTGGTGGCATATTTAGTACCTTAGTGGTGTTTTCCGCCTTTGTGGCAATTCATAACCTTTGTGGTGTTTAAGCTGTAACCTTAGTGGGTTATAACCTTTGTGGTAACATAATAGATATGCTGTAAATATTTGGAGACTATTGTTGGCCATGGTATGGCATATGGATACTCTAATGTAAATAATTATTTATTCGTTGGTTGTTTTGATAAATGTGTAAATATGTAAATACTGTTTGGAGTATTATTTCGGCACGTGACAAACCTTGATATTGAGAGGTATGTAAGATTAGATTGCTTAGCCACAGAGGATAGATGTTTTAAAAACAGAAATACAAATTATGCAATAACAATATTACATGGCTGAGATTGAGAGCAATAGTGACACCTCTTATAATTTCATACATTCTGACCAAATTATATCTGTTTATGTTTAAAGTAATGTTAATCTAGGTTTCCATAAATTTAAAATAATTAGTAGCCAATTTTTCAAAATTTGTGAAAATATAGTCCCTTTTTAAAGTATTTTTCCACAAATTTGCTAAAATAGGTTACTTTTTGAAAGAATTCCTCAGAAATTAGTAGCCAATGGCGATTTTGGCTACCAGGAATGGAAGCATAGGTTAATTTATGTGCAACATCAGTATATTTGAACCATACCTGAAATTTTCTGAAGATTAAATCTGGATTGAAATATATCTGGAAAGGCGTTATAATATCCAATTGCTGTAAAAAAAAAAAGAAACACAAAACTGATTAGTGATTACCGGTAATGCAAGTTCATGGACCGTTGGATCAAACACAAACATATATATTAAACAAAAAAATGGTGGATATTTAAAACAGGAAAGTTTGCTGCACATAATACTTAAAAGAGGATGTTGTCGTATCTAAAGATAGAAATGAATCTTGGTAACTTGGTGTTGCAGCAGCAATCCCCACTTTTTAAGAAATTTTAAGATATATCATTCTACAACTAAAGACCAAGATCACAGAGCTGCCAACTGACCCACAACCTGTGGGTCCATCCCACATTTACACATAAATTCCGGCTAACCCACAAAGAAGGGGACTGACCTGCAAATGACCAGAGATTGAGGATTTGCAGTGTTAATTCATTACCACTGGAATCCACATACACGTAATCACTGGCGGGTTATTACATGGGTGGACTAAGGGTGTAATGGGTATTATAGTGGTATTTACTTTGTGCAGGTAGCATGTGAAAAATTTCAAAATCACCATACAATTTTCTCTGTGAAATCACACCACAACTAACTATTTTAATTTCATTTTCATTTTTTTTGCAGGGTGGTGCACCCAACTTAGCAGTCCATGACGCCCCTTAATTTGGTAGATTTCCGTCGGACCAGAATTACACAAAATAGGGTTGGCAGCTCTGAGATCATTATTGCGTTAATGATGATAAATGTAATAATGATGTATGATAAAAATGACTCTACAACTAAAACCGAAAGAGGAAACATTCGACTCTATCAAAAGCCTTTGGAAAATCAATAAAAATGGTGATTTCGGTATTGTCATTTAAAGAGACACTTTACCACTGCTAATGTTGTTAAAACACATGCTGTTGTATACCCCCTTGTCACAGGAGGCATCTGCATGTATTCTTGTTGAAATGTTTGAGCTGCCATCCTGAGTGATGATGTGTTGATTAGTGTGTGTTGATTACGGAAGTTATATGCCAAGTGTAATACACATGCGTATACAGACGATCACATTTATCTCCCCTGTTTATTCTTGTGTACATAAAATGCCAAGCACCTGTTAGGACAACAAGAGTTACTTGGGTTAGCATTTTGGATGTCAAAGGTTCAACTAAGTGATAAAATAAAATATTTCAAATCAAATTTGTTTTCATTTTTTTTGGCCCTTTTGAAATTAATTGCAATATAATTAATTATCATATGTTCGCAATTGCTTTTTTCATACTGATCATTTTAATTTAACTTGTTGTATATCTTATTTATTACTTACTTGACACTTATTATTGTTTACAGGTTACCGGAAGCGGGTCTTTGAGATGGCTGCATCAAGCTTCACGTCGTCTCCACGATATCTAAATGATTCTGATAATGACGACGAGGCCGATAGTTTTGACTATGATGATGACAGAGATTTAGATGATAACTTTACGGACGAAGGTATGGTTGTTTTATTTGTTTTAACGTGAAAAATTACAAGTTAACCAAACACCTGTTTAGCTAGTGTTCTGTAAATCTGTCTGCGATTTTAAAACTTCTTTCCAGTTTTCTCGGAACTAAGGAATTTGTTTACTCTTATTCACATTTCATTTAAAAAACAAAAAGGCTTCGTAAATATGTTAAACTACATTATAGTGATAACACAGTGTAGCCTTTTCTTGCACAGTTTATCCATCCAGTGTTTTGAGCACCGTCCATAATCAGGGCACAGGGGCCTGTTACAATACGTACGGTCAAATTACCATAAAACTAACATGGTCCCTGTGATCAGGGTCTCATTGATACCAGAGTATAAATTAATCAATTGAATTCCATTAAACACGTAAATTATGTAACTGTCTCGGAACTCTGACTACTGGTAATTGAAAATTTAATTATGACTGACTGTGTAGCGGTCTGGGTAGCTCAGTGGTAGAGCACTCGCCTATAATGCGGGAGGTCCCGGGTTCGATCCCCAGTCCAACCTTGCATTTTTCTCTTTCCTGTTACAACTGTAAGGAAAATGCAGCAGACCACTATTTTTTTTTATATTTCTTAGGGAAAACCCTGAATTCATTAAAATTGTTTTTTTTTTAAATCTATTGTTATCTTGAAAGATTCTGTTGATAAACCTTTAGTCGTCTTTCAAAATGGTAAGGCAAATTATGTGGGGAATTTCCATGCGAATTTGATACAAATTTTTACTCACCAGTGTATGGAATGTTGTGTTTTAGAATTATGTACACACATTATCTGTGGTGATATACTTGATATACTTGGAACAAAATATCACTATGATTATTTTTGTTTACTATACAATGTATATGTAGAAAGGATTGTGTTGCCACTAAATAGTGGCACCGATTCAAGAAAATATTCCATGATTAGTTAGTAACATAAAACCAACTAAGCAATTGGTCAACATATTGAAAATCTAATACATCATTAAACATGTACTAATAGTAATGAAAAAAATTTCTGTACCCAAACACAATATTTGTAACCTGAGCTTTTGGTCATAACTTATAAAATATATTGAAACTGAAAGGTAGAAAACCAGGGAGAATTATCATTTCTATTGACTGATACATGGTTGAAAGTCTCCATTGATCACTTAAACTGAAACAGTCAATGGTATAATGATGGTGGATGGACAGGAAAAACAAGAAATGCAGCTGAGCAATTATGACTTACCGGTACTTTGACTTATGTCCATCTTTCCTTGTGGAGAATTGGGCCAGATATCTTTCTCCTCCAAGAATCTCTGTTGGCAGCTATTTTAGCAGCTTCATTCCATGTCCCAAGTCCAAAATCGGATCTTTCCCTTTCAGCAATCCTGCGCCAGGTCTCCTTTGGCCGCCCTCTTCTTCTCTTTCCTTCTGCTGGTGTCCATTGCAGAGCAATCCTTGGATGTTCATCTGGCTTCTGTCTTAATATGCAATTATGACCTGTTGAAAAATACTGTGAAAAGATCTCTCTCAATATCACATGTTACCAATGGAATCACTTTGAGCATAGATATATAAAGATGCTAATGATGATATTGTTTAAATAATGCCGTAAAAGGTTCCTTGCCCTTTATAAAAAATTAAATATAAAACATTTCCTAATCTGGACATGTGCTATTTTGGATAATCAATATGGAGCAGGGAATTTAGTGTATTTTATTTTAGCCTATTGGCTAGGTGATTCATATACGCATAGGGCCTCCATTAGACCCTTTACACTATGCATTTGACTCTAGAAAATGTAATTTGCCTCCATACTATCGGACAGAAGTAGTCATGTTTCATGGAATAACCATGTTGATTTGACTACTGTGTATGAGTTTTATGTATTTCCTCTTCAAAAGTATTAAACATCTTCTTCTTCTTGATATATTTTTCTGAAGAATTTGACATTCTTTTTTAAAAAATCGACTTTCAAAAAATCCCATTCCCATAAATAATATTATTCTAATTTCACTACTTTATTCAATTAATTCAGAAATGTAGTTACTTTGGTCATCCTGTCCTTGATCATTCAAAAACGGGGGGGGGGGGGGGGGGCATTTATTTATTTATTTATTTTAAATGAGGTTAAAGGTACGGGTACATTTATTGATGCATTTTATTTGAAAAATTCAGTATTTCAGTATTGAAACATCCACACCTTTTTATCAATACATGTCATTTATTTTATGGCATAATTCAAATTATACTAGTAAAGTTTAAATGAAAAAAGAACTAGATCTGGATTTTCTCAAAACTCATCTATTTTTTTAGTAAGAATTTTAAAAAATGAAACAATGATTTTCATTCATAGTTGGGACAAAATTATTATTTTGGTGAAATGGTGCAAGGACCCCTTCTAGATTGAACTCTGGCATAATTTCCCACTAGAATTATGAATTAATACCTGTTAAGTGATAAAATTAAATTTTATCTTGTTAAGTTTTCTTACCCATTGTAAATATACTACTGTCAATGAGTCATTCTCTTAGGAAACAGGAGTTGTCTCTCTTATCTAATGAAGAGGGGATTTCCCATAATTTGTGATGATTCAGTAAATTTATATACATGTATATCAGTTACTTAATCAGGTAGAAATGATATAGTGTTATCTTTTATATATGTACTTTCATTATTGAAGCGGTTACTTAAGCAGACACGTTTAAAGTACTCACACATGGATGCAACAGGTTGTATTTATAATAATTTAAATTTTGTGCATTTTAGATTTAAGTTTGTATTGGGGCTCCAGACAGGAAGTTGATCATTAATGTCTGATTTGTGATCATGTTGTCCGAGTCTCAAGATGATTATTATTGTTTTAACATTCATTGTTATATTAATGTTGTAATATATCACCTAAATTAATTTGTTTTAATTTTAATTGTTGGTGTGTATTGTTGTAATTTCTGAAATTTCCCCATCCAGAAAAAGCCTCGTGTTCACTGTTCAGCGTTATTATGTTGCAGGGACCCTGAACAATAATTACAGGGGCCTCTTAACATAAAATAAAACCCTCTTATCTTTAAAGTGTGACTGTATGATTACCCGTATCTGTAGTTGTCACAATTGATTTTAACTATATGACGTGGACAGTCTCTCCCCTCCATCATGGAAGTGTTAAAAATTAGAACTTTGACAATTATTCCAGTTAGCATAATACACACATGGGCAGTGTTCAGTCTAGGAGTATGATCGTCCTTATGCCAATGTTCCTAAAATATTAATACAGTCCCCAGAAAATACTGTCAGTAGGTCGATTCTGTCCCATATCTTCAATATTGGTTAAGTGTCAAGAAAATATTGTTCTATTCCCCTTTTAATTCTGTTCCACTCCCCATTTAGCTTTCATTTATTTATAGATTTTACCGGTATTCATTAAATCTTTAACAATCACAGAAAGATGTAACATGTTCAGGTAACACAGTATATACATGTATGCGGAAATTTTTAATTTAATTTTTACCTTGCCTGCAAAATGAAATTTCCAGTAAAAAATATGTTGAGATTCACTGATGCAGGATTACTAGATTTTTGTTTTTTGTGGTCAAAATAATAAAGTATTCAAAAAAGTTTTTGTGTTTTCGCTTCTAAAACAGACACAAAGATTTCCTGATTTACAGTATTTCAGCTCCTGAGTATTTATTTAAAAAAACGTGTTAATGTTAAAGTTTGTAAACATATATAAACCAGTTTCTACTTTTGTTACATATACAGATGATGTCACTGGAACAAATATGGCCAGTTATACCGGTACATTAACTCCACTGGTTCTAGTCATAGCAATCCTATTACTTGCTCTACTCTCCTAACGTTTTCAGTTTTATTAGCTCACCTGAGCCAAAGGCTCAAGTGAGCTTTTCTGATCACAATTTGTCCGTTGTCTGTCGTCGTCGTCGTCGTTGTCGTCGTCGTCGTAAACTTTTCACATTTTCATCTTCTTCTCACGAACCACTGGGCAGATTTCAACCAAATTTGGCACAAAGCACCACTAGGTGAAGGGGATTCAAGTTTGTTCAAATGAAGGGCCACACCCTCTTTAAAGGGGAGATAATTGAGAATTATTGAAACTTTGTTGGTATTTTTCAAAAATCTTCTTCTCAAAAACTATTCGGCCTGTAAAGCTTAAACTTTTGTGGAGGCATCCTTAGGAAGTGTAGATTCAAGTTTGTTCAAATCATGGTCCCCGGGGGTAGGGAGGGGTCACAAGAGGGGGATCAAGTTTTACATAGGAATATATAAAGAAAATTTTTTAAAATCTTTTTCTCAAAAACTATTAGGCCAGAAAAGCTCAAATTAAAATGGAAGCATCCTCAGGTAGTGTAGATTCAAGTTTGTTCAAATCATAGTCCCTGGGGGTAGGGTGGGGCCACAAGAGGGGGGTCAAGTTTTACACAGGAATATATAAAGAAAATTTTTAAAAATCTTTTTCTCAAAAACTATTAGGCCAGAAAAGCTCAAATTAAAATGGAAGCATCCTCAGGTAGTGTAGATTCAAGTTTGTTCAAATCATAGTCCCTGGGGGTAGGGTGGGGCCACAAGAGGGGGGTCAAGTTTTACACAGGAATATATAGAGAGAATCTTTAAAAATCTTCTCCTCAAAAACTATTAGGCCAGGAAAGCTCAAATTAAAATGGAAGCATCCTCAGGTAGTGTAGATTCAAGTTTGTTCAAATCATGGTCCCCGGGGGTAGGGAGGGGCCACAAGAGGGGGATCAAGTTTTACATAGGAGTATATAGAGAAAATCTTTAAAAATCTTCTTCTCAAAAACTATTAGGCCTGAAAAGCTCAAATTAAAATGGAAGCATCCTCAGGTAGTGTAGATTCAAGTTTGTTCAAATCATGGTCCCCGGGGGTAGGGAGGGGTCACAAGAGGGGGATCAAGTTTTACATAGGAATATATAAAGACAATTTTTTAAAATCTTTTTCTCAAAAACTATTAGGCCAGAAAAGCTCAAATTAAAATGGAAGCATCCTCAGGTAGTGTAGATTCAAGTTTGTTCAAATCATAGTCCCTGGGGGTAGGGTGGGGCCACAAGAGGGGGGTCAAGTTTTACACAGGAATATATAGAGAGATCTTTAAAAATCTTCTCCTCAAAAACTATTAGGCCAGGAAAGCTCAAATTAAAATGGAAGCATCCTCAGGTAGTGTAGATTCAAGTTTGTTCAAATCATGGTTAAATAATAGTGTATTTTCCATGCTGTATTCTTTTATATAAGTATTTTGATATAAAGTTAAATATATTGTTCATGAGAAATATATTAATTGTACTTGTATTTAAAAGCTAATTTTTAATGTAAATCCTGCTGTATTCTATAATTTCTATTTGCCATTTCCCGATTACAGTATTCGGCCTATGCATTTTCTCTCTTTTGAGATTGGTAGATTGCATGATGAAAATTTTTTTAAAAATTATTTCATTGGTTGAAATGCTGTAAGAAAAAGGTAACGGAATAAGCCGAGGCTTGTCGAAACATCAACCTTTTACGGTACATAGAAATACTTACAAATTGTTTAGTGAAAAGCATCGGTAGGAAGTATAGATTTCAGTTTGTACAAAACCTCCCTCCCCTGCACTCACTTCAATACTGAACTCATTTCGGCTTCTACCTAGCAAGTTGCTCAGGTGAGCGATGTGGCCCCTGGGCCTCTTGTTTAATTTAAAACTCATTGACTGAGTAAGACAACCAAGTTACCTTATAAACATTCTTTATGTTTATTACAGATACAGAAGATGCCGTCAGTGAGACAGATATGGCCAAGTAGATCATTAACTCCATTGATTCTAGATCAGTCTGGCTCATTGTCCTTCCCCCTAAAATTTTTATTTGTGAGTAAGACAACTGACTGTCTTCATATATAAACAATTTTTATGTTTATTACAGATACAGAAGATGCCAGTGAGACAGATATGGCCAAACAAGAAACAGAATACACAGAGATTAAAGAACAGTAAGTCTTTGTTAATAACTGATTGTGCTGGTATGTCCAATGGGGTCAACCAGTACACCATATTATATCCACAGGGCTAAGAGAACAGTTAAGTGTCTCAAATAACCATTGACTTTTTAGAATCAATCTGACAAACTTTCTGGCACTAAGATCTACCTGAGTGGGGTTTAAGCCAAGGCAGTGTATTATACTGTGATTTGTAAGTGTGTGCATTAGACCACTTGGCTGTTGAGACAATATAAAGAATGCAGACATCTCTGAAATAAATAACAAGAAAACCTCCTGGGAAATAACTTAGGTTGCAAAGTTATTGTGGAGCATGATAACAAGGACTTACTGTATACCTTTGTGGATATACTTATAAAACTTCTGATTATTTCTGTTATATAGGATGTATCAGGATAAACTGGCTCACTTGAAGAAACAGTTACAACAGTTAGAGGATGGAACATTACCCGAGTTTATAAAGAAAAGACGCAAGATAGAACAGCAATACAAGGAAAGGTTACGTATTAATGAAATCTGGAGAGAATATGAGGTAAATTTTCTGTGCAAATATATACAATATACCAAAGCATCCCCATTAATGAAGAGACCATGAATAGTATACCATGATAAAATGAACCACTATATAGGGATTTACCATGATAAAATGAACCACTATATAGGGATTTACCATGATAAAATGAACCACTATATAGGGATTTACCATGATAAAATGAACCACTATATAGGGATTTACCATGATAAAATGAACCACTATATAGGGATTTACCATGATAAAATGAACCACTATATAGGGATTTACCATGATAAAATGAACCACTATATAGGGATTTACCATGATAAAATGAACCACTATATAGGGATTTACCATGATAAAATGAACCACTATATAGGGATTTACCATGATAAATGAACCACTATATAGGGATTGACACTGTAGTTTGTTTAATACCATGGTACATGTACAAAATATATTTATCTTAAACTGTTGTCATCTTTGAGCTCAGCACATGATATTTCTATTGAGATATATCAAGCTGTAGTTAAATGTTCAAAATGTTTGCTGAATATAGAAATAAAATATGTTGTTTGCTGACAGAGTATAAAGGCGGGGGAATGGGCCGAGCACTGATTTGTTTTCATATATCCTTGTGTCCTTTGACCTTTGACTAATCTATCTAAGGGGTTAACCTTTGATCTTGATTACTTTTTATATTTACAGCTTGAAGTTGTTGAAAGAGAATTTATAAATGAAAAAAAGTTAGCAGCTAAAGATTTTGAGGTAGGATTGTAACCAAGTTATGTATATAAATTAAAAATCAACTTTATACAATAAAACTTTTTAACCTAATACAGATAAGACACTTGGAAGCATAAACATGCCTTATATTTAGGCACTTGAATGCTCATTATTTACTTAGCTATAATATAAGTCACATAGTTACAGAATATCATTGTTATCTATGCAACCTTCTAATTCCAAAGATGAAGAGCATATGTGTGTGGAGTGGAGTTGAATAATGCTGTTTGATACCCTAGTTCAGATAAAAAAGACCTTTGATAATGAAGCACTCACTTTAGGCTACTTGGACACAGAGACCCCTTGACGGAGCAATAGAGCTCTGACAAAACACACTGCACATTTTACTGCACATTTAATTTTACTGTTACAATTAATATCTACAGTAAGGTTCTGGTGAGTAGAGTGAAGTGATGTAATGGTGTTTCAAGTCCCAGTCAGAATTATTTTACTTATATCAAGGCAGTCTGAGTCAATACTGAGATGGTGGAGAAAACTGGTGTGCCAGAATAAAAGCACTGATCTTAACTCTTAAAAACTGGTGTGCCAGAATAAAAACACTGATCTTAACTCTTAAAAACTGGTGTGCCAGAATAAAAACACTGATCTTAACTCTTAAAAACTGGTGTGCCAGAATAAAAGCACTGATCTTAACTCTTAAAAACTGGTGTGCCAGAATAAAAACACTGATCTTAACTCTTAAAAACTGGTGTGCCAGAATAAAAGCACTGATCTTAACTCTTAAAAACTGGTGTGCCAGAATAAAAACACTGATCTTAACTCTTAAAAACTGGTGTGCCAGAATAAAAGCACTGATCTTAACTCTTAAAAACTGGTGTGCCAGAATAAAAGCACTGATCTTAACTCTTAAAAACTGGTGTGCCAGAATAAAAACACTGATCTTAACTCTTAAAAACTGGTGTGCCAGAATAAAAACACTGATCTTAACTCTTAAAAACTGGTGTGCCAGAATAAAAACACTGATCTTAACTCTTAAAAACTGGTGTGCCAGAATAAAAGCACTGATCTTAACTCTTAAAAACTGGTGTGCCAGAATAAAAGCACTGATCTTAACTCTTAAAAACTGGTGTGCCAGAATAAAAACACTGATCTTAACTCTTAAAAACTGGTGTGCCAGAATAAAAACACTGATCTTAACTCTTAAAAACTGGTGTGCCAGAATAAAAACACTGATCTTAACTCTTAAAAACTGTATGGTGGTGCCAGAATAAAAAACACTGATCTTAACTCTTAAAAACTGGTGTGCCAGAATAAAAGCACTGATCTTAACTCTTAAAAACTGGTGTGCCAGAATAAAAACACTGATCTTAACTCTTAAAAACTGGTGTGCCAGAATAAAAGCACTGATCTTAACTCTTAAAAACTGGTGTGCCAGAATAAAAGCACTGATCTTAACTCTTAAAAACTGGTGTGCCAGAATAAAAGCACTGATCTTAACTCTTAAAAACTGGTGTGCCAGAATAAAAGCACTGATCTTAACTCTTAAAAACTGGTGTGCCAGAATAAAAGCACTGATCTTAACTCTTAAAAACTCGTGTGCCAGAATAAAAGCACTGATCTTAACTCTTAAAAACTGGTGTGCCAGAATAAAAACACTGATCTTAACTCTTAAAAACTGGTGTGCCAGAATAAAAGCACTGATCTTAACTCTTAAAAACTGGTGTGCCAGAATAAAAGCACTGATCTTAACTCTTAAAAACTGGTGTGCCAGAATAAAAGCACTGATCTTAACTCTTAAAAACTGGTGTGCCAGAATAAAAACACTGATCTTAACTCTTAAAAACTGGTGTGCCAGAATAAAAACACTGATCTTAACTCTTAAAAACTGGTGTGCCAGAATAAAAGCACTGATCTTAACTCTTAAAAACTGGTGTGCCAGAATAAAAGCACTGATCTTAACTCTTAAAAACTGGTGTGCCAGAATAAAAGCACTGATCTTAACTCTTAAAAACTGGTGTGCCAGAATAAAAGCACTGATCTTAACTCTTAAAAACTGGTGTGCCAGAATAAAAGCACTGATCTTAACTCTTAAAAACTGGTGTGCCAGAATAAAAGCACTGATCTTAACTCTTAAAACTGGTGTGCCAGAATAAAAGCACTGATCTTAACTCTTAAAAACTGGTGTGCCAGAATAAAAGCACTGATCTTAACTCTTAAAAACTGGTGTGCCAGAATAAAAGCACTGATCTTAACTCTTAAAAACTGGTGTGCCAGAATAAAAACACTGATCTTAACTCTTAAAAACGGGTGTGCCAGAATAAAAGCACTGATCTTAACTCTTAAAAACGGGTGTGCCAGAATAAAAGCACTGATCTTAACTCTTAAAAACTGGTGTGCCAGAATAAAAACACTGATCTTAACTCTTAAGTAAGAGAACTGACAAATTTTCATGCACTAGGATCTGAACAAGTTGGATTTAAATCTAGGCAGTGACAGTGGTTCAAAATTCCCCAGATCTGAGATCAAGGACCCTTTGATTTTATAAAGGGACCCTTGATATTTTAACTGTTAAAGTCTGATTAACCTGTCATTTTTTATCAGGATAATACTGCTTTTTATATGATAACATAATTACACAAGGACCTTTCAATGTTGACATTGAACTTTCAAAACTTTTTATGGGACTTGCCAAAAATGAATGCAAAAGGTCTTTGTCCTTCCATTACAAAACATAATTTTGAACCCCTGTATTGAGAGGCACCATGACCCATAAGCACGTGTTTTAGACCACTCTGTCACTGAGGACCCTATAGAGAATTATCAACAATGTATTATTTCTTTTTACAGGAGAAGAAAATTGACTTAAGGGAAAATTTAATAATAGAGCTAGAAGACAAGAAAAAGAATATAGACAATGAGAGAAATAGCATGGAGTTAACAGGAGGTATAGGTAATTTACGAATAAATGTTTTGTTAACAAAGCCCAAAAATGTTTACAAAAGTGGAATTTTTTTCATTTAAATTATCTGGAGATATTTAAAATTACTTTGTTTCAATATGATAGTCTATACCCTAAAACTTCGATTCATCGCTACCATTTGTTCAGTCAAGTTTTGGCGATAAATTGGTGGGGAGGCAGATAAAGAAAAACATAAACAAAATGGATTTTGGGACTTCAAAATAGTGTGGCGATAAGCAAGGTGGCAAAAATATCGATGGGCATTATAACGAGGTTTTACTGTATTTAAAAACACCTAATTTGTGAATTTTTTTAAAACTAACCCTTTTTCTCATTGATAATGGGAGATAATTCTAAGTTGCTTTATTCTAAGATTATTTGATCTTTTCTGTATTATACTTTGTTGATGATTTTTTATGGAATAATGTTTTAATTGTTGCTTTTATTGATTCATTTTATGGACTATTGTACCAGACATTTATTTTTATGTTTGAACAGGATTTTTGTTGTCAGATTCCATGGAAGTTAAACAAATAAGTACAAGGAAACTACGACGAAGACCAAATGATCCAATACCACTTCCTGAAAAACGACGGAAACCCTCACCAGATATCCTTTTATAATGAAAATGAAACAAAAATTCAGTTAAAAAAATCAGAGGTTTTGTGTGGCAAAAAAGTGAATGGAACTCTGTCACTTGAATGGAATTTCCTTAAATGTTGGAAACATTAAGTGCCACAAAAACACTAAAGGTTTTGTGTGTGCAATGAAAACCCGAAGACCACTCAAGAGACCTAAGTAATTTGGTTATTGTAGACAGGTTGTCTTCATTTTAACTTTATATTTGGATGAAATATGAAGCAAAGTGACTTCAAAATGGTCTTAATAGACAGAACAGTTGGCAGTATATACATACATGTAGATGTGGTCACTATAGCAGGCATATATTTGTTAGGCCCGAAAAGGTATGCTATTTGTTCTAATTCAGTTAAGTTAGCTATAATCAGAAAAAAATGGTTCTCCTTAACTGTTTTCACCTCAGATAAATTATTTCCTGGATGAGACGGACATCATGGAAGATTTACGTATAATTAACAAGGTCAGCGGTAAACCGTTTAACAAAAAACTAAGCAGTAACCCATCCCCTAATCCTATACAGAGTATGTCAGAGATTAAGATTGATGATGGAAGGCTGTTTTATGACAAGAGATGGTGAGTGATAAGATTACATTCTTACTTTACTTTGATTAGTCTGTTTCAATCACTTTTTACTTGTAAGCATCCTATGTAGCGGCCTATTTATTTTTTCAACTCTACAGAGGTGTCTTAACGTGCACCGAGACACAGGACCCACAGCCATTGATATCAAAACCCAGTGACCACTCAGCCATGTCAGGCCATAACATGTTATAGTACAACGAAATTTGTATTTCCTGTTTAAAATTAACAAATATTGGAAATGTGGCCAAGTGGTTAACATTTAGGTATTAGTTACTTATAATTCAAGTCTTGGATTCAAGAAATTAATTTGATAATAGAAGGTTGTTTTATGACAAGAGATGGCAAGTGTTAGGATCATATCACTGGTAACAGTACATAGATATCCGTCTTTACCGTACATCAGTTACTTGGTTATAATTTGTTGCCAAGTGGTTGACATTGATTACTCAAGAAACCAAGCTTGGACTCAAGGATCAAATGGTATGTCCCTGAGACAGACATATAATATTGTTTAGTCTATCCCATCGATAAATAAAATGGTGTCACCAAAAATGTTAGATACCTGTTAATCTTTCAATGGACTGATGTGTCATCCAAGAGGCAGTCACAGCCACATCATACCACTGAAAGGCATACGTAACATTTATACCTATTTTCAATGAAATGTAATTTATAAATTTGGAATCCATTATTCTTCTATGTGTTCTTTATTTCATTCATAATTTTACATAAAATTACTGTAAACCGCTTTATATTGGCGCATACTTATTTTAGCGATTAATGATTGGTAAACATATTAGCGCAGTTTAATTTTAGCGTAATCAATTCCAGTCTGAACTGTTTAATTCGCCTAAAACCCACCACTTTTAGCCATAGAAATAAAATAAAATTTGAGAAGGGGATGCCTTAATAAAAATAACTATGTAATGTTTGACTTTTACCAAGAGAAAATCTCCGTAACTGACCCAGGAAGTCACTAGACAGACAGATGTCTGCAGGAAGCTTTCATCATAATTTGGCCCTCTCGTCGATTAGATATATTAAAATCAAAAATAACCTATTTTGTTTTTATTTATTTAAATACCAACTGTTTTTTTTTTTTAAATACAAATGTTTCGACACATTGTCGATGTATCCCTGATAACAGCCGCTTAGATCATTATAGAGGTCAATAATTAGGATTTATATTATGTTGCCGACATCACAGAAAAAATAAACAATTTTCGCATAACAACCCTAATTTGTTGATATAATTGTTAATATTTTAATGAATGAAGCCAACTACTGGTAAATTAAAATTAATTTCCTGAAAAGGAGACGTGTCAGATGGTACGTATCACATACAATGGCCAGTAATTAACAGCTATGCCAGTATTCCCTAATTTATCCGTTTGTCGGTGGTCAGTCTACGGGTCTGGGTAATTAATCCCTAATTACTTATCATAACCGGGTATATTGATGGAAGCCATACCAGTGTCATTCAGAACTATTATTAATTTAACACTGACTATATAACCATTTAACGTGCGTCCATACCCATTCATAGTCACAGCAGCGCTGTTCAGTACTGCCCTTTTATTTTGTAATTTTAGCGGCAGTTTTATTTTAGCGCTTACACTCTTATCGCCAATTGCGCTAACATAAAACTGCCGCTAAAAAAACACGGTTTACAGTATTGTATTTGTCTTTTTATACAGGTTTCATAGAAATCAGCCAATATTTGTAGAATCTAAAGATACAGGAAAATTTAGTGCTGTAATCACAGCTGTAGGAACACAAGAGGTACTACAAATTATGTCTCTTGCTTATTTATTTTAGAAACTTCAGAAATATTTTTTCCCTCAGCCGTTCAAATATGAAAATTAACAACAGCAAAAGTTGGCGATTACTATAGGTGATGGAGGGCATTGTCATTTTATGTTAAATTTTGCATGTTAAAGTTTTCAAAATGAAATTAAGTTTTTTGTCAGAGATAGGGCAGCAAGACAAATCATTTTGATTTAGCTCTGATTGTTACTTGCCTCTTGCATCTAATACTTTTCTACACAATTTGATACTAATTTTCCCATGATCCCTTTGCTCCTCCCATGATCCCCTCTGCTGCTGACATTGCCCCTTTACTGTTCCCATGGTTTCGTTATTGCTCCCATGAATCTTTGCATTTCTAAATTGGCAGGCTGTTTGTCTTTACATACTTTATCAGACCTGTTAATCTTGTCAATGTGACCAGCATTAATCTGTTATATCTGGTCACTAGATACTTCAAACATTTAAGGAACAAATGATGATTTTACAAAATCAGCAGCAATATTTGTGTTCTTACATCACATTTTGATAGGTGATTACAAAATCAAAGGTATCAAATAAAATTCACAAGATCCCTTAAGCATAATATGCTTTTAGAAGATAGAATTTAGTTAGAAATCCAGTACATACAGTAAAACCTCTATTCATTGCCACTATTTGATGATTTGTCCAGTGAGAGTTATAGAGGGATTTGATGATAAATAAACAGAAACTAATAAAGAAAAACATAAAAGTAATATACTTTGGAACTAAAATTTCAATTTTCTATTTTTCTTTCAGATCTGGGTGAGGAAAATCTCTGATAATCAAAAGTTAAGGATCTATGTATCTCAGTTACAGAAGGGTAGATACGTACTCCGACGACGACAGACGTGACAACGAAAGTTTTATTTATTTTATCATATAACACAGTCATTTGTATATAAACATTAAATATCATATTATATGTACTGATATTGTTTGTTAAATAGAAGTAAATGTTTTATAAGCTGAAAGTTGTTCTTGTTTTGCATATTGGTAACAGAATTCAGCATCTACATGTATTAACATGTGATGTACTAAATTATTATATATATAATATATATATGTTGTATTAAACATGTAGGTTTACTGTGGTTATACATGAGATTAGCAAAGTTATCAAGCAACATTATAACAAGGTTTTACTTTACAGTCAAACCTGCCTTATAGGTCACCTCTATATAAGGGTCACCTGCCCATAAAGGCCACTTTTACATGTTTCCTCAGGTGGCCTTTATAGACATGTTTGACTGTATTTTGTTACCCTTCCAATGTACAAATTATCCTGTGGTATATAGATCATAGCTCCTATGTTCAAATTCCACTCCAGCAGTGTTAGTTTAGTCAAATCACTTGCCTTAAGTTGATGGTTTTTTCTGGATAATCTGGTTTTATTCACCATACCAAAACTGAACTTAAATCTTGCAAATTTGAAATCTTAATATTTCTGTTACCTTTCAAGATATTTTAAGGTGTTATTTTGAAAACCAGTCCAAGCTTATTACATATATATATATATATATATATATATATACTCTAAATTTGTTGACACTTCTTATTTGTAGTATTGTAAAGCATTGCCAAAATTGTCAGATTTCTTAATAAATGATTGTGAAACTGGGGAAAGGCGATTCCTTAAATTTATACCCCTATAAACGTTTGCGAGAGTATAGTTAAACTAGAGCAGTGCCGGATCCTCAGCGTCATCTTTGTGACTAATTAAAGATTTGACCCTGTGACCTTGATCTACACACCTGGATTTGGTATGTGACATACATCCCATGTTTGTATATGTTTGTACCAATTTTTATTAGAATCAATATATATAGATGTTGGGAGTTATGTAGTGGACACAATGTGGATTGGAAGCACTGGGTCAGCCACTGATTGTAGAATCCCCGACTTTGAACAGTCAGGCACTGGATCTCATTACTTATACAATGGCGTGCAGTAGTGTAACACTAGTTTAATTTTTAATGGAGACCTACTACCGGTATTAACATTTTACGCCATGATGTCCTTACAAATCAAAACAGCAAATGTCATTACATTTTTTGTATTAAAATACATGTAGTTGTAGTTTTTTTTTTTTTTTTTTTTTTTTTTTTTTTTGATATCGTCAATACTGAATAGATTGCAACTCAAGTATTTCTCTGATTTACATAATCAAGTGTCACATTCACAGAGATGAGCTGAATTATCAGTGACACCAGACCTTAGATATTGATGTGTAGGATACTCTACCCGGTTAACTCCCTTTACCCCACGTTGGTTTAAAAATGACCAGGAATGATGGTGAATAATTTCACAACTGGTATAGATATATCTATCTATACATGTATCAGGATCGACATTGAGACGGATGTTACATATTGATTTTAAAAAAAACTGCGAAAAAGCTCTTTAAAGTCTATCTGTTAGGGTAATATGTATATGGATTAATATGAAGCCCCATAAAACTGCTTGTATTTATAAAATATCAAAACAAAGATAGCTATATTAAAAATTGAAAATGCCTAAAGATGTGAACATATAATGTCAATTTTTTGTATAATGGATAATAAAAATGATGTAAATGTTCATAACTTTGTACCATTAATCTGAGTCATATATCCGTTATTAAACAAAGATAAAACATTTATATCAATCTTATTTGTATTACAAATCACTCAATATTATCAACTATAATATCAGAAATTTCAGCAATCTCTATATTTTTTGCTTGGGGTTATGTATCGTTTCTTCAGTAACCATTGCATTAATAAGAATGCCTTTTGGCTTTGTTAACAACAAATATCTAATTTGAATAAAGGAAATTTATTGTGAATGAAAAATATGTACTTGGCAATGTTAATGTAACCAAGAACAGAAAAAATGAACCAAAACATATCCAACTTAAAGCTTAAGATAATTTTTTAAAAATAATAAGGTTGTAGAAAAAGTTGTTGTGTTGTTGCTGCTGCTGCCCAAAGGTTGTAGAAATCTACCTTCACATCTTATTGTCATTTATGAGTCGTTGTTTCTGCTGTTATTATTGCTCCTCTTGTTTTAATGGTTGCTGCTCCTGCTACTGTTGTTGTTACTGCTACTGCAGTTGGTGGTCATTGTTGTGTTTGTTGTTGCTACTGCCCAAAGGTTGTAGAAATCTACCTTCTTTTAAAGATCAGTGCCATTCATGAGTTGTTGCTGTTGCTGTTGTTACAGGTTGTAGAAAGTTATTTTCCTTTAAAGATCGGTTTTATTCACGAGTTGTTGCTGCTTTTGTTTTTGTTGTTTTTCTCGAGCTGTTGTTGTTGTTACTGGTGCTGTAGTTAGCGGTCGTTATTGTGTTGTAACTGCTGCTCAAAAGTTGTAGAAATCTATCTTCACTAAATAATTATTGTCATTCATGAGTTGTTGTTGTTTTTGTTGCTGTTGTTACTGTTGTTGTTGTATCTTCTTCAACTAATATTGGTGTTACTTCTGCTGTTTTGTTGTTGATGTTGCTGTTGTTGCCAATTCTGTTGATGTTTTTGTTATTGCTGTTGCTCCGATAGTGGTGGTGGTTGCGTTACATTGCTGTTTCTACTGTTGATGCGTTTACTGTTGTTGCTGTTGTTGGTGGTGGTGGTGGTGGTTGTGGCGGTGGTTACACTGGCTATGGTCTTAAAGTTTTTATCAACATACTACATTTGCTATGTGACAGACAAAAGTATGCACTTACATCATGTCTCATGAATATCTGAAAATTTATGAAAAAAGTATTAAAAATGTCCACATGCCATTAAGAAATGAAATGCGTTTGTATTGTGTAGACTGGTGCCTTTAACATTTCTGTGTCCTTACAACAAACACTATTATAAATAGGTTACTTATTATGCCTTGTTGTAAGATTTATGTAATCCATGCACCGATATATATCTGACTCTTAAAATCATAATGAAACTGCTGACTCGGGATATATTTCAATGATCAAATTATTTACACTCTCATATGAAAGTGCTTTGAATTAATTAATTTAAATTAAGTAGGTTTGTATTATAAAGCTGTCCTCTTACGAATGTCTTGACACAAAAAATTGCCGCACCTGTCTCTTGTGATCGTGTTAGAAAATATGTTAACGTGAAGTTGTTGTTATTGTCAACTCGACAATATGTTAACGTGAAGTTGTTGTTATTGTCAACTCGACAATATGTTAACGTGAAGTTGTTGTTATTGTCAACTCGACAATATGTTAACGTGAAGTTGTTGTTATTGTCAACTCGACAATATGTTAACGTGAAGTTGTTGTTATTATCAACTCGACAATATGTTAACGTGAAGTTGTTGTTATTGTCAACTCGACAATATGTTAACGTGAAGTTGTTGTTATTGTCAACTCGACTATATGTTAACGTGAAGTTGTTGTTATTGTCAACTCGACAATATGTTAACGTGAAGTTGTTGTTATTGTCAACTCGACAATATGTTAACGTGAAGTTGTTGTTATTGTCAACTCGACAATTTGTTAACGTGAAGTTGTTGTTATTGTCAACTCGACAATATGTTAACGTGAAGTTGTTGTTATTGTCAACTCGACAATATGTTAACGTAAAGTTGTTGTTATTGTCAACTCGACAATATGTTAACGTGAAGTTGTTGTTATTGTCAACTCGACAATATGTTAACGTGAAGTTGTTGTTATTGTCAACTCGACAATATGTTAACGTAAAGTTGTTGTTATTGTCAACTCGACAATATGTTAACGTGAAGTTGTTGTTATTGTCAACTCGACTATATGTTAATGTGAAGTTGTTGTTATTGTCAACTCGACAATATGTTAACGTGAAGTTGTTGTTATTGTCAACTCGACAATATCAATGCTTATTTTCTGATTTTCTAAATTTGCGACTCTGGTAAAAATTGTAGCTTCAATTTACCATGCATTTGTTCACTTTTCATCAAGCCGGGAAACAGTAAAGCTATAAAGTGGCACCATGGAAGAATATAACCAAAATTAGAACGCTTGTCAAAACGTCACGTAACTGATTACAATGAAAGCATGAATAGTTAGCTAAATGGTTCGAGCTTTTTTTAAATGTGAGATTTACATTTGCCGAGTTAAATTACATGTAACTGAAAATCGATATGAATTTCATTGACACAAGTACTGCAATGCATTGTGTTTGACATTCACTTATTAAAGACGGGTTTTTTTATACAAATTTGGAATTTAAAAAACATGTTAAGATAAACACACATGTATAGAACCCCGTTTATGGCCAAAATGGATTACAGATTTGATCTCTATAGATAATCGACTGTCGTCATCAATACCCTGTCCCTGAAAGACTAAAATACGTAACAATTGAGTGTGCGCATTTATAATGCAGCTCTTTCATTAACCAGTAATCACGACAATTTTATAGCAGTTGATAGGTCAACACAGAATTTGTTAGTGGAAATACTGACCAAAATCCTTTCGGCAAACAATTTTTTCTACTCCAAAAGTTCCAAGCTGCTCATACAAATATAAGTTGTTAGTAAAACCATGGAGAGACACTCTCTGGTAAAACTATAAATGGACTGGTTAGTTGAATGTTGTTTTACGTATCAGCAATTTTACAGCTTTTCACAAAGAGACGTTTTTCTTTTTAATCTAAATGGCTAATGTATAATTACTATTTACAATTTTAGCTTAAGTCTAAATAGCCGACTGAGCGAATGACATGGTGACGCGTGCGTTTTTAATATTTTCTCTGAAACTACTGGGACAATTTGAACCAAATGGTGTAGAAGGTCCCAATTTGATGCAAATCAAAGTTCCTACAAATGGAAAAAGTGAAGTTATCTATTCAGGTTTATCAACAGATTTGGTATATGAAACCCGTTTTTGATGGGCCGTTCTTAGAGGAATATGCAAATAAAGTGTTATATTTTGTCACTTCTTTGACAATCTTCTGCATTGTAGCTACTGGTATGGAATGTCTATAGGTGATGCAGATAAGAGGTTCTAAATATATCAACTTCCAGTGCCACCCAACAGTGGCGGATTTAGGCGGGGGTTGCAACCCCCCCCCCCCCTTTGAAAAAGAGAGAGAGAGAGAGATATTGACTGATTAAAGATTATTTTCTTGGCACCCATCGGGGCTCTGCCCTAGACCCCCAGTCTCTGGAGCTTGCGCCTTCGGCGCTCGCACCTAGCATTGATAAAATGCTTACCCTACCTTTAAAAAAACCTGGATAATTCTCAACCCCCCCCCCTTTAAAAAGACTGGATAATCCTCACACCCCCCCCCCCTTTAAAAAAATCCTGGATCCGCCCCTGCCCAAGACGGTCGCCATTGCTATAAATAGTTTAACGTATTATACTGGATATTTTGAAGTTTTCTATTGTCTCCATTGTAACTCATACAGTGAGTTTCAAGAGTCCCACAGTTCCTATTGGGTATTTTGTTTATTCAAAACAATATTTCAAAAAGTTTAATGCTGTATTTTCACAGACTTCTTTTCTCATATGTGAAACGATTTGAGCTTCATGTTTAAAAAAGTATACCAACCCGCTTTAAGACATTGGCTACAATATATGCTGTGTTGGACCTGAGGACCAAATTGTTGTCTGGGATTGTTGTCTGCGTTTTGTTATACCTTTTCAACATTTGAGTAATGTTGTAAACGTTTGCAGAACGAGCACTTGAAAAACTGGACTTTTTACAGCAGCGTTTTTATTGGGATTTATACAGAGAGTAATTTATATAAAGGTTTTACAATTGACAGTAATGGTCAACAGTTGTCTTACTATCCTAAATAAATCATGGTACTTTCTGGTGGATTTTGTAAAATAGGTTTAATCTATTTTTCTATGCATTATGATTCGTGATCATTCAAAGTCGGTAGTTTTATCCCATTGTGTTATATGAATTCATTTGTTATTCTCTTGGAAACTTATCTTTATTTTTCGCCAAAACAAAATTTTTGTTAAACAGAAATACAAATGCAAGTATAAGTCAATCATCAGTACTTGTAAACGAACACGTACCTAGAAAAAAAGCTAAAACTCACCAAAGGATACAAGTAATTACGATTATGATACACTGCAACAAACTTTAAAAACAAGAAGAATCAAAGATCTGTCCAGCTATTGCCAGCATACATTTTGTCACCACAATAAAGGCGACACAACTGTAGATATTGTCACCACAATAAAGGCGACACAACTGTAGACATTGCCACCACAATAAAGGCGACACAACTGTAGACATTGTCACCACAATAAAGGCGACATAACTGTAGACTTGTCACCACAATAAAGGCGACACAACTGTAGACATTGTCACCACAATAAAGGCGACACAACTGTAGACTTTGTCACCACAATAAAGGCGACACAACTGTAGACATTGTCACCACAATAAAGGCGACACAACTGTAGACTTTGTCACCACAATAAAGGCGACACAACTGTAGACATTGTCACCACAATAAAGGCGACACAACTGTAGACTTTGTCACCACAATAAAGGCGACACAACTGTAGACTTTGTCACCACAATAAAGGCGACACAACTGTAGACATTGTCACCACAATAAAGGCGACACAACTGTAGACATTGTCACCACAATAAAGGCGACACAACTGTAGACATTGTCACCACAATAAAAGCGACACAACTGTAGACATTGTCACCACAATAAAGGCGACACAACTGTAGATTTTGTCACCACAATAAAGGCGACACAACTGTAGATTTTGTCACCACAATAAAGGCGACACAACTGTAGACATTGTCACCACAATAAAGGCGACACAACTGTAGACATTGTCACCACAATAAAGGCGACACAACTGTAGACATTGTCACCACAATAAAGGCGACACAACTGTAGATTTTGTCACCACAATAAAGGCGATACAACTGTAGACTTTGCCACCACAATAAAGGCGACACAACTGTAGATTTTGTCACCACAATAAAGGCGACACAACTGTAGACATTGCCACCACAATAAAGGCGACACAACTGTAGACATTGTCACCACAATAAAGGCGACACAACTGTAGACATTGTCACCACAATAAAGGCGACACAACTGTAGATTTTGTCACCACAATAAAGGCGACACAACTGTAGACTTTGTCACCACAATAAAGGCGACACAACTGTAGATTTTGTCACCACAATAAAGGCGACACAACTGTAGACATTGTCACCACAATAAAGGCGACACAACTGTAGACTTTGTCACCACAATAAAGGCGACACAACTGTAGACTTTGTCACCACAATAAAGGCGACACAACTGTAGACATTGTCACCACAATAAAGGCGACACAACTGTAGACTTTGTCACCACAATAAAGGCGACACAACTGTAGACTTTGTCACCACAATAAAGGCGACACAACTGTAGACTTTGTCACCACAATAAAGGCGACACAACTGTAGACATTGTCACCACAATAAAGGCGACACAACTGTAGACATTGTCACCACAATAAAGGCGACACAACTGTAGACATTGTCACCACAATAAAAGCGACACAACTGTAGACATTGTCACCACAATAAAGGCGACACAACTGTAGATTTTGTCACCACAATAAAGGCGACACAACTGTAGATTTTGTCACCACAATAAAGGCGACACAACTGTAGACATTGTCACCACAATAAAGGCGACACAACTGTAGACATTGTCACCACAATAAAGGCGACACAACTGTAGACATTGTCACCACAATAAAGGCGACACAACTGTAGATTTTGTCACCACAATAAAGGCGATACAACTGTAGACTTTGCCACCACAATAAAGGCGACACAACTGTAGATTTTGTCACCACAATAAAGGCGACACAACTGTAGACATTGCCACCACAATAAAGGCGACACAACTGTAGACATTGTCACCACAATAAAGGCGACACAACTGTAGACATT
Source organism: Anadara kagoshimensis (assembly GCA_021292105.1). Taxonomy (NCBI): domain Eukaryota; kingdom Metazoa; phylum Mollusca; class Bivalvia; order Arcoida; family Arcidae; genus Anadara; species Anadara kagoshimensis. The sequence goes on along the minus strand of CM037874.1, from coordinate 2,096,814 downwards.
GTCACCACAATAAAGGCGACACAACTGTAGATTTTGTCACCACAATAAAGGCGACACAACTGTAGACTTTGTCACCACAATAAAGGCGACACAACTGTAGATTTTGTCACCACAATAAAGGCGACACAACTGTAGACTTTGTCACCACAATAAAGGCGACACAACTGTAGACTTTGTCACCACAATAAAGGCGACACAACTGTAGACTTTGTCACCACAATAAAGGCGAAACAACTGTAGACTTTGTCACCACAATAAAGGCGACACAACTGTAGACTTTGTCACCACAATAAAGGCGACATAACTGTAGACTTTGTCACCACAATAAAGGCGACACAACTGTAGACATTGTCACCACAATAAAGGCGACACAACTGTAGACTTTGTCACCACAATAAAGGCGACACAACTGTAGACTTTGTCACCACAATAAAGGCGACACAACTGTAGACATTGTCACCACAATAAAGGCGACACAACTGTAGACTTTGTCACCACAATAAAGGCGACACAACTGTAGACTTTGTCACCACAATAAAGGCGACACAACTGTAGACTTTGTCACCACAATAAAGGCGACACAACTGTAGACATTGTCACCACAATAACGGCGATACAACTGTAGACATTGTCACCACAATAAAGGCGACACAACTGCAGACATTGTCACCACAATAAAGGCGACACAACTGTAGATTTTGTCACCACAATAAAGGCGACACAATTGGAGACATTGTCACCACAATAAAGGCGACACAACTGTAGACATTGTCACCACAATAAAGGCGACACAACCGTAGATTTTGTCACCACAATAAAGGCGACACAATTGTAGATTTTGTCACCACAATAAAGGCGACACAACTGTAGACTTTGTCACCACAATAAAGGCGACACAACTGTAGACTTTGTCACCACAATAAAGGCGACACAACTGTAGACATTGTCACCACAATAACGGCGATACAACTGTAGACATTGTCACCACAATAAAGGCGACACAACTGCAGACATTGTCACCACAATAAAGGCGACACAACTGTAGACATTGTCACCACAATAAAGGCGACACAATTGGAGACATTGTCACCACAATAAAGGCGACACAACTGTAGACATTGTCACCACAATAAAGGCGACACAACCGTAGATTTTGTCACCACAATAAAGGCGACACAATTGTAGATTTTGTCACCACAATAAAGGCGACACAACTGTAGACTTTGTCACCACAATAAAGGCGACACAACTGTAGACTTTGTCACCACAATAAAGGCGACACAACTGTAGTCTTTGTCACCACAATAAAGGCGACACAACTGTAGACTTTGTCACCACAATAAAGGCGACACAACTGTAGACTTTGTCACCACAATAAAGGCGACATAACACAATGCAAAAAGATAGAATTTCAATAAATTCACTAGGAATACATATAGACTAGTGCAATTCTGATTTGTTCGTGGCGTTGCCATGGCTGTCAAGAAGACATAGGGTGCAACTATTTTATTAAAATCTCTGAAACCGATGATGGAGAAAAAATCTGATGTGACATTTGGCTTATCTATCTTTCTTTGCCTACCCTATCTTTCTTTGCATACTCTATCTTTCTTTGCCTTAGTTTAGTTAAGTTTTGAAAAATTCGTAAAATGGCACCTCATTGTTATGAACGTGGCTATTTTAATAGACAATAGCATGATATTTTCAGCATTAACAATTAGTTGAAATCACCTTTAAAATGGGATAAAGGCGACACAACTGTAGACTTTGTCACCACAATAAAGGCGACATAACTGTAGACTTTGTCACCACAATAAAGGCGACACAACTGTAGACATTGTCACCACAATAAAGGCGACACAACTGTAGACTTTGTCACCACAATAAAGGCGACACAACTGTAGACTTTGTCACCACAATAAAGGCGACACAACTGTAGATTTTGTCACCACAATAAAGGCGACACAACTGTAGACTTTGTCACCACAATAAAGGCGACACAACTGTAGACTTTGTCACCACAATAAAGGCGACACAACTGTAGACATTGTCACCACAATAACGGCGATACAACTGTAGACATTGTCACCACAATAAAGGCGACACAACTGCAGACATTGTCACCACAATAAAGGCGACACAACTGTAGACATTGTCACCACAATAAAGGCGACACAATTGGAGACATTGTCACCACAATAAAGGCGACACAACTGTAGACATTGTCACCACAATAAAGGCGACACAACCGTAGATTTTGTCACCACAATAAAGGCGACACAATTGTAGATTTTGTCATCACAATAAAGGCGACACAACTGTAGACTTTGTCACCACAATAAAGGCGACACAACTGTAGACTTTGTCACCACAATAAAGGCGACACAACTGTAGACTTTGTCACCACAATAAAGGCGACACAACTGTAGACTTTGTCACCACAATAAAGGCGACATAACACAATGCAAAAAGATAGAATTTCAATAAATTCACTAGGAATACATAGACCAGTGCAATTCTGATTTGTTCGTGGCGTTGCCATGGCTGCCAAGAAGACATAGGGTGCAACTATTTTATTAAAATCTCTGAAACCGATGATGGAGAAAAACTGATGTGACATTTGGCTTATCTATCTTTCTTTGCCTACCCTATCTTTCTTTGCATACTCTATCTTTCTTTGCCTTAGTTTAGTTAAGTTTTGAAAAATTCGTAAAATGGCACCTCATTGTTATGAACGTGGCTATTTTAATAGACAATAGCATGATATTTTCAGTATTAACAATTAGTTGAAATCACCTTTAAAATGGGATCAAGGTCAATCGTCAAGCTCATTGAAGAAGATTTTTTATGAAAAATATTTTACTACACAGTTGCATTATTTTTATGCAATCTACACTATGCAATTTTTAAGGATGTGATCCAGTCTCGATGAGATCTCGCTTCCCGGCAAAATTTGAAACACTGGTGGAAATTGTTTAAATGGATTTAGCAATACTTATGGTCTCATCACGATATGCGAAAAAATATGTATTTATGATAAGCAGTTTTCGAGTATTGTCATTTTAAATGTAGATGAAAAAGCCAATGGTATCAGCCAAAATATGGAAAAAATGGCGCGAGCACGAAAACTGACATTACACAATTAATGTACACCCCATATGGGTTTTAGTTTTCAAATTTTTTTGGTATATATTTTCATAATCATTTATCAAAAAAGTTTAAATTTAATTCTCTTTGTTCTAAAACTTCTAAATAGCATAATTTTAACAAAAAAATCATTGACCATTGATGTGGTCAAGAAAACAAAAAAATTTGTTAAAACATTATTTACTATACTTTATTTTTACATGGTTATTTATTTATTTATTTATTTATATTCTGAATTATTATTTTTAATATGTACACGCTGAGTGCGGCGGATAAGACACAATATGACCTATTTGTATTCATATCGATCTAACGTCAGCTTACGTATTTATTTGGGTTTTTTAATTAAAATAATAGTTCTGAAAGCAACATCTGGTTATTTTTACTCAAATAAATTTTCATCATGAAATCTACATTTTGGTTGATTGAGCACACAAAATTTAATAATGATTCACGTGCATTTTACACGTCATATTTGTGATTCTACGGTTTCTCTCAATCAATATTAATAAGTAACATTTTATTGTCCATAAAGATATCAGATCAGTTATTTGCTGAAATGAATATAGATGCCGCTGATTAAAAGAAGTCCTTAACCCTAATATTTTTTAAATCGTTCATATCATGATATTAAATTAAAAGATATGTTCGTATAAAATATTATATTGTAGTATCATATGACGTACAAAACTTACCGATAATCATGTCGAACAGATAACAATGACATGTACAAAAATGAAATATCAAATCCTTATTAAATTTGTCTTTTGTTGAAAAACAAATATTTTTCGGTATTTAAATGGGTCAATTTCCTCTCATCTCGAATATATCGAGTGCCTGGCTTTGAGGGCAGTTTCTGCATTTGCCAGTTAATTGTCAGTCTGTTTCAGTGAGGACAGTTTCTGCATCTGCCAGTTATTTGCCAGTCTGGTTTTGAGGACAGTTTCTGCATTTGTCAGTTATTTGACAGTATCGTTTTGATGACAGTTTCTGCATTTGTCAGTTATTTGCCAGTCTGGTTTTGAGGGCAGTTTAGAGAACTGCATTTGTCAGTTAATTGACAGTTTGTTTCAGTAAGGACAGTTTCTGCATCTGTCAGTTATTTGCCAGTCTGGTTTTGAGGGCAGTTTCTGCATCTGTCAGTTATTTGCCAGTCTGGTTTTGAGGACATTTTCTGTATTTGTCAGTTATTTGCCAGTCTGGTTTTAAGAGCAGTTTCTGCATTCGTCAGTTATTTGCTAGTCTGGTTTGAGGGTAGTTTCTGCATTTGTCAGTTATTTGCCAGTCTGGTTTTAAGGGACAGTTTCAACATTCGTCAGTTATTTACCAGTCTGGTTTTGAGGGTAGTTTCTGTATTTGTCAGTTATTTGCCAGTCTGGTTTTGAGGGACAGTTTCTGCATCTGTCGGTTATTTGCCAGTCTGGTTTTGATGGCAGTTTCTGCATCTGTCGGTTATTTGCCAGCCTAGTGTTGAGGCCACTTTCTGCATTCGTCAGTTATCTGCCAATCTGAATTTAAGAGCAGTTTCTGCATTTGTCAGTCTGGTTTTGAGAATAGTTTCTGTATTTGTCAGTTATTTGCCAGTCTGGTATGAGGGAAGTTTCTGCATTCGACAGTTATTTGCCAGTCTGGTTTTGAGGACAGTTTCTGCATTTGTCAGTTATTTGCCAGTCTGTTTTTGAGGACAGTTTCTGCATTTGTAAGTTATTTGCCAGTCTGGTTTTGAGGACAGTTTCTGCATTTGTCAGTTATTTGCCAGTCTGGTTTTGATGGCAGTTTCAGCATTTGTCAGTTATTTGCCAGTCTGGTTTTAAGGGACAGTTTTAGGATTTGTCAGTTATTTGCCAGTCTGGTTTTGATGGCAGTTTCAGCATTTGTCAATTATTTGCCAGTCTGGTTTTAAGGGACAGTTTCAGCATTTGTCAGTTATTTGCCAGTCTGGTTTTGAGGACAGTTTCAGCATTTGTCAGTTATTTGCCAGTCTGGTTTTGATGGCAGTTTCAGCATTTGTCAGTTATTTGCCAGTCTGGATTTGAGGACAGTTTCTGCATTTGTCAGTTATTTGCCAGCATGGTTTTGAGGGCAGTTTCAGCATTTGTCAGTTATTTGCCAGCCTGATTTGGAGGGCAGTTTCAGCATTTGTCAGTTATTTGCCAGCCTGGTATTGAGGGCAGTTTCTGCATTTGTCAGTTATTTGCCATTCATCTAGAACAATTGTCGGGAGTCCTGTTTATTCCATAGGTAAACAATTCTAGGTAATTTCAATTTTCAATATAAATACCATTATTTGAACACGGTTCGGTGTCTGTTGAACACCCCATTACTTAACAAGGCCCCAGTTGAAACTTGATCTCTATATGGAATACTGGTCCAATTCTCTATAGGGAATACGTTTTATAATATATATTTTTTGGTCTTTTTTATATTAATAAGAACAAATTCTTTTTATAAAAAATGTCATTTATAAAGTGTATAACCAAACAGGGAATCCATGCCTTGTTCTTGTTTTGGGTCTTAATGATACACTTGGTTGTAAATAAAAGTTACATGAAAAAATGCCCTTTCAGAATGGTCAAAACAGTGAGAGAAAGGGAAATATAGAGAAACTAGACTAAAACTGAAAAGACGGTAACCCCATCTGGAAAATCACTAACTTCAAGTTTTGGTTATATATATATATATATATATACATAGCAAGCAATTATGGTGCACAGCTTGTGCCCCGTTGATTGGTATACCGATTGTATATTGGAAAATATATTACCAAATGAAAAACAAACATACTAATCCATATCCGAATCTCAACCCAGAAGCAAAGTAAAAACTTTGGAACTGACAAGTCAGTTAGGTTATACACGTGAACTTACACCAGGGAAGTGAGGCCGGGTGCTCCGGAAGGGTAAGCACCTCCTGTTTAACTAGCTACACCCGCCACGTTGTGTGAAAGGAACGAGGAACTATGAATAGTCAAAAATATCCAGGGCAATCCTGGACACAGAAACATCCAACTTGTCAACAATACGTACTGTGATGACGGCCATAAAACGTTTTGAGGGGGGGGGGGGCTTGATAAGCCTAGGCTTGCAATATCCCCGAGTCAACAATTTATTTGCAAGCAGCCTACTTCGTTGTACAAAGTCCCCGTAGTGGGAACAAGCTCTACCATAGCGTATTAATTGGAAAACAAATACACCATAATTAAGCAGGAGAAGCAGGTATATTGCTGCATAAAAAAGGGAAAGTTGACAATAGAAAAATTGAAGTCATCACGTTTGTCATAAAGTTTCAAATGCGTCATAATTCAGGTATAAGTCTAAATATGAAGCAGAACTTGATGAATCAGTCGTGTCTTTTATTTCAATTGCGGCTCACTAGGATAGATGACATATATCTGCGTGTTGAGTTGAATCTTCTCTCCAAATTTAACAAGGTGCTGCATAAATTCTGCTTCATGAGAATAAAGAAACAAATCAGCAAGCAATGGTGCACAGTTTGTACCCATTGGTATAGCGATTGTTTGCTGAAAAACTATATTACCAAACACAACAAATATTGTTATCTATCAAAAACTCTATCATTTTCACGGTTGATGGTATCTTCGGTATATTTTTGTTTGGAATCCGTATGATGCTTAACAAAACCAGAATCCGTGTTCAGCACCAGATATTTGTAAATAAATGTAATGAATACCTTTATGGTGATGCTAAATCAGAATAAAATTAAAACAAGGCTTTAATCATGTGACCACCACCCCCCTCCCCCCCCCCCCTCTCCGTTCATTATTTCTCCTATTGCAGTTACAAGTTTTTGTATGTGCAGCGTACATCTTTATATATATATTTTTTATTAATAACTAAATTATAGTTTAAAAACATTGGGCCCTCTGTCTAGTTTTTTTTTCTCGTCCTGAACATGAACTAGTAATCGACTCGACATCCGTAATCACGGAAATGGATAATTTTCGCGCACATGTCAATATTACTACGCATGATAATATTGCGACCAGTGAACAAAAACAACATTGCTAAAATAACATAATTTTTAAATTTTACAGATATTTGCTACCTTTTCCTGATATTATTGAAATGTTGGTATGAGTGGTGAAAATTTTACATTTTTTTTTGCCTCAATAACACCACAAATACAGGGGACTACTTTTATGTGTAAATAGATAACAAGTCAATGGTGCGTTAACTGACCTTCATGATAATATAAACAAAAGAGCTGAGCTGAGTTAAAAAAGAAAGGAGACAGTTTTTCTTCTGACCATTGACTGCCAGTTTATGTTTATCATCAAAAAGTAATTTATTGACACTTATTAATAGATTTGCAATATACATACCGTGCAAAAAGTGTGAAAAATTCTGGATGCATTGGAAAAGAAAATTTAGGTAACCTATTTTTTACCAGGTCGATTTTTCTCTCTCTCTCTCTCTCTTTAACTATAAACTTTGCATTCCTTCACATCTGCTCTGTAGATATATCTGAGGTTATTTTTGTATAGTATTTCTGTGTCAGTTACATGTGATATGATGTTATTTGAAGTCTGTTATTAAAACTAACCCGTAGATTGTCCTAGTTGTAAAACCAATGAATTTGCATAATTTAAATAAAATCTTTTGATAGTCTAGATAATTTACACTTTATACAATATTAAAGTATTTTTTCAATTAAACCACTTACATTGTCGGTATCGTTACTTAAAATCTCCACAACAGGATGTGCAGATTTAACGTGGCTCTGTGATAGTGTTAGCAGGACATACAACAAAACCATGTGTTCGTATCTCGCTCTTTGTTAGAAATATGAACAGTTAGAACAGCGGTCTTTGTAACTGCTGTCTGTTTAGGTGAGTAGCTTGTCCGAGGTTTGTGTTTAACTGTGTACATAGCAGACATCCACATAGTGGCATATCCTTGTCGTAGCCACTGTGGTACAGACATCCACATAGTGGCATATCCTTGTCTTAGCCACTGTGGTACAGACATCCACATAGTGTGGCATATCCTTGTCTTAGCCACTGTGGTACAGACATCCACATAGTGTGGCATATCCTTGTCTTAGCCACTGTGGTACACCGGACTTCATAGGTACATGCTCTGTAGCGTGTCCTTTTTGTATACCTGTATTGTGAAGTTCCATGATTTGAGTTCTGGTTTTATGTTGCATTTTTTTCCTTTCTTGCTACATTTTGGGGCTCATCCAACACTGAAAACTGGCTTACAGACAGGTTGGTCCCAGGTGAAACATGGTGGTTTTGATTCAAGATAGAATTGTTGTGGACGAGGCTGGATATGTAATCCGTAGAGTCCCCCACTAGTATTGATAGGCCAGCGGTTCAAGTGTTTCCCAACAATCTGGTTTCTACCACCCTACCAGAACGATCTTGTATATAAACGAAAGATTTGAATCTTGATACAGGTGGTGTACTTTACCCTCTCTGTCTTCATAATGGTGGAGTCTTGCTGTAGATAAATGTTATGATTTATACAGTAATGCCACATTGAATAAGTCAGTATTAATGTCTCTCTATGAAAACTTAAAGGGTGAACTTTAATAACTAGTGTTTCTGTCATTGAAAACTAAAGGTGGACTTTAATAATTACCTGTAGTGTTTCTGTCATTGAAAACTGAACAGAATATTTTATTCCTGTTTGACCAATAGTTGATATAGATTTTAATCTCACCTGAGCAAATTACAAGATGAGAACAGTTGGGTTCAGTAAACCCAGGAAGGTGACAAAAATTGTCTGCTACTTGTGTGGATTTGGATTAAGTTTCTCATCTATTTCCACTAAGTTTAAATTTTGGGGATGTTTTTGCAATACATATCACTCCATAGTTGCTGCCTACTTAGTCTTCTACTTTAAAATTAATTGAGAGGGCTGTCAGAGCTATTCAAATGTTCTTTGTCTATTGTCCATAAACATTTCACTTGACCAACATTCAAGGTCACAGTAAAACATTTAAATATCTTCTTTTCATGAACTGAAAAGGCTAATGTAGGAACTTGAAACTTTATATATGGGATCACATGACATCATCAAGTTCTACCAAGTTTGCAGTGCCATTTTCACTTTCTTTCAACCTCACAGTGACCTGAACTTAAGCTCATATATGCTTGAAATTTCATGTTTAGAATCAGTTCATAAAGCTTTACAGAGTTTGCAAAGATAGTTGACCTTCACCCAAAGTCAATATCACGATGGCTGAATTAGTAAAACTCTGGAAATACATGACGTACCTAGGTAGCTGGAACTTTAAACTCTCTATAGCATCAAATCATAAAGTTCTTATAAATATAATTCAGATTCTTAAAACCAGGACTATTCTATGTTTAAATTTCTTGTAGCCAAAATCACCATTGGTCAATAATTTCTGAGTAATACTTTCAAAAATTAACCAAGTTCAGTAAAAAAAAAAAATACCCTGACTGGTACCCGACCTTCTTTGTTGTGTCACATCTGTTATACAGTCTGTCACCTAATTGACTAATGGGTCCCTGACTTTTATATAGATGTGTTGTATAGATTGTTATATTTTTACAGTTTGGTATATTGACTTAATTCAAGATTTAACCAGATGTTGAACACATTTGATTTGATCAATAATCATATATAATTATTATTTATATTGATTATGATTTTATAAAACACACATGTATGTGCAAAATATTTATAAATCACACATGTTTGTGCAAAATATATTTATAAAACACACATGTATGTGCAAAATATATTTATAAAACACACATGTATGTCATTGTGCAATATATATTGATGACAATTTTATGAATGTTCGTCCATGCATAAAATGTACCAAGCACTGGTCTAAAAGCACATTTTTCACTAAAATCTGTTTCAGTTTTATACTTAGTTATAAAACTTTTCATTTTTTCACCTAACGGTAACTGGTTTCAAACAAGTTTAAAACTCTAACCGGTGTTTCCCATTTTTTAGCACCAAACTTAAAACTATTTTTACAAAATGAACAGACTTCCTCACAAAGTGGATAGCTGTTCAAGATAGCAATGTTGAAAGACAGAATTTTGCTTTCAGCCACACAAAATGTGTCTGCTAAGGTCTGGAAAGTCATTTGAGAGCTTACATACTTAATTAAAATAATAACCAATTGCTTCTCTATTCCGGGAATTCTTATATGCCTTGAAATATAGAAAATCTGTTTAGCAACATTTCAAATGTTTGAGGGTGCATTCTGAATTGCCTTCAAAATTCCTCATCATTATAGTTATGAACAATATCAAGATAGTTCATTACATGGGATCCCCATTATGCACAAGCACCCAAAAGGTGTGTCTGTCTGTTGCTGCTAGCAAGTATGAAAATATCTTTGTTATCCTCGTGGTCATCCTCCATCATCTTCATTAAAATTATTGTTTAAAGGACTTGTTTCTTATGCCCCATTTTGTTTATACCAGTTTTGAAACTAGTTAGAAACCGAACATTTGAACTAAATCCAGTTTTAGTGGAAAAGTCCTGGACCCAGATTTACAAATATTCCTAAAATAAGATTTTTCCTATATTAAATTTATCGAATCTTTTTTTGCAACTACGGATAAACATTCTTGGGGGGAAAACTAAATACTGTTCAGATGTGATCTTCAAAAGGATAACATATAAAGGTCTCATACAATACAATAGTTTCATATTTTCGTCTAGGGTCTAAACTGTAAAATAATCAAGAAAAATCACTATGGCGATGAATTGTTGTCAATAACAACTGGAAAATGGTGGTTAAATTATAGAACTAAATGTTTTAGAAAGGAAGATATTGTGTTATCGTACTTGAATATATAAGTTATAAAGGAATGATTGTGATCCATGCCATGGTTGGGTATCTTGAAGCTATCTTATAGATTACGACTACTTTTCACCTAAATACAGCATTTCATAGACATTAATTATTCATTATAACAGCTTTTAGCTTTGAGTTACACATCCCTGGCCTTCATTGGTACACATAATTTTCTTGGAATTATGTAGGAATGTAACAAATACTTATAATTATAGTTTATCAAGTACCGGTACTTGGAATTATAAATTAATTCATTAGCATCAATCATGTCGTAGATTTTACATACAGTTCTTATTTCCTATAACGGATACAACCTTGAATGTTAGATTATGTTGATAGAATATATGCCATTTTGACTACCTTTACAAAAACATACACAGTAGCATGTCATATACATTAATACATGTATTATCATGTAAATAATCATTTGCCAATTTGCCAACTATAATCTATATTGGTTTCCTTCGGCAACGAAGCTCAGTGATACAGGGTAACCTTATGCAATTCAAATTACAATCCTTCATTATTGAAGTTTTATTGTAAAAATCAAAACAAAACTGTGTGCTCTGGTGGGTGCCCCATTGAAAGTCAGGGTTTCTACATCATGAGTGCAATTTGTAACATAAATGCTGATTACACTGAAAAATTTCTCTCCCCCCTTACAGGAAATCAAGCCTGGGTCAACCGTTGGTAAAGTGAACATGTTAACCATTTCACATAAAAGGTACCCCATAGGCAAGGCAGTGGTTGTCTATTTAATTGTACATAGTACATACTACGCCATGTAGGTATGACCAACCCAATGTACTGGTAGATCATCAACTTGTTATAATGGTCACTGAATGGTAGGACACTAACTTAGTATTAGCATATATCAAAGCTCCAGGTATTTACCTAAAGCAGTAATCAAGACTTCGGATAACTGGTACTGGTAGTCATTTTTCTGTCCTGATCAATATATAAGATCTATCTATGGTACGTTAAAATGTTATAAATCTCACATTCTCTCCCTGCCCTTTAGTGTTATATAGGTAATTTGATGGATTGAGTTATTGATTTAGAACTTATCATCAATGAGTTCATTCACACACCGGACACTTATACACATGATTGAGAGAATCTCTAACCTAACACGAAATTAATGAGACTGACTGTTTAGATTGGGTTTATTTTAACCTCAAACACCTGTGTTCTGTTTTCATCTACCAATCTTTTCAGTCAGCCATATTAATGTTTTTTAGTCAGACCTGTTAACTTTTCAGTTAGACCTGTTAACTTTTCAGTTAGACCTGTTAACTTTTGAGTTTGACCTGTTAACTTTTCAGTTAGACCTGTTAACTTTTCAGTTGGACCTGTTAACTTTTCAGTTAGACCTGTTAACTTTTCAGTTGGACCTGTTAACTTTTCAGTTGGACCTGTTAACTTTTCAGTTGGACCTGTGACTTTTCAGTTGGACATGTAACTTTTCAGTTGGACCTGTAAATTTTTCTGTTGGTCCTGTTAACTTTTCACTTGGACATGTCTCATCCTAATTTTTAACCCTGATTTTATTCTTGTAAAACATGCATGCTTATGTCACTTAGACACATGTACCTGAGTTTTACTTTTAATAAAATTATCACAAGTTTGGCTTGATAAAGCACATAAAATCTTGTATTGCAGGTTTCACTAATTAAATTCTTCTTATTAAATTTAAAGGTTTAAAACACTAGCAGTTATAACAATTACATCAATCAGGCGTTTGACACTTTATCAATTTTTAACATATTTGATTTAAAATATTTCCCCCTGTCCTGTTGTTTTTATACCAGTTTATTATTTATCAGACATGTATCTTAAAGCCATAGTCATTTGGTCATGGCTTCTATTACGGTATACCATTGCAGTACCGTAACTACCTATGAGGCAGCCGAGGCAATTGCCTTGGTAAAAATTTAACCAAGTGCTTTTTCGCACAGAAGTGTAGATAGAGAGATGGGATGTGATTGAGTTGCGATCTGATGATCTGATGACATGATATGGTTCCTATCTCATACCTGCTAATGTTGGTAAATTGAATGCAGATAAAGCAAGAGTTCCAAGACGAATTACCAGATTTGGGATCATTTGACCAGGAATTACAAAAATCGCTAAAGTTTTTTAGGACCATAATAATGTTGCTGGACTTTTAGAAAGTCCAGGTTTGAGCTTTGAGCTTTTAGCGACTTTGCCTGTTGGATCGTGCAGCTGCGAACGATTCTGCTCAGCATTACGCAGACTGAAAGCATGACAGAGAAGCGTTATGTCAAATAACAGACTGTCTAAAGTCGGGATGATATATATAGTCACAAAGATGATGACGCCGGAAAGATAAAACCACTAGACGTCTTATAGCAACCAAGAGAATTGAACTGGCGTTCCAAAAGACTTCGATCAAAACCACCCCACTTATTTTACAACAGCTGATTTTGAGAATTCCTATTATACTGTCTTTCATGTCTTGTATGTGAAAGATGTGAAACATTGAGACTCTGTTGGCACTGCATGTCAGTACATATGTTTTTTGCCTCGGGTTATTTAAGGGCCTAGTTACGATACTGCATTGAGACTAGTATATTTGGACTTTTTAATTGAATTTGACTCCTTACTTTCAGAGAGAAGGTCTTATGTTGATATGGTTTGACTCTTGAGATTTTAAAGAAAGCCAGTTCAACCCTTGAAAATCTAGGGGCAAATGGAAGCCATGTAGGATGTGTTTAAAGGCCAATGAGTACAAGCCATTGTATGTCCATGTGATAGGAAGTTGCTTTCATTGATTAAGTTTACCCAATTCATAGCTTTAGAAATCACTTGGGGTTGAGGTTTTGGTAAATATGTGGTCTGTCCACATGGTCCAAGGGAATGGCCTTAAACCTTCAGGTGATTCATGTGACAGGTTTGATTTCCAGGAACTAATAGGTCTGGAAGTAATTCTATAAGCAGTTAATAACCCCAGTTTCTTAAAATATAAAATTGAGGAAATGTTCTAAAATATTAACTGATAAATGGTTCCTAGTTTCCTTGATTTACCACAATTTTAAGCAACATTTCCTTTTTACTAACAATATGATAATTTATTCAGATACATGTAATTTGTACATTGGAAAAATGAGACCTTTTTCAGATTGATTGATTGGCTGGTCATTCTTACGGTAATTGAATGTTCAAATTTTATTGAGTAATGTTGGCATCTGTTAAATAATATTGAAGTCTGTTGAATAATGTTTGAGTCTGTTGAAAAAAGTTTGAGTCTGTTAAATAAAGTATGAGTCTGTTGATACTGTTTGAATGTTGAATAATGTTTGAACATTGAATAATATTGAAGTCTGTTGAATAAAGTTCGAGTCTGACTGAACATTGAATAATATTGAAGTCTGTTGAATAAAGTTCGAGTCTGTTGAATAATAATGGAGTCTGTCCAATTATGTTGGAGTCTGATGAATAATGTTTACTGGTGTGAGCGTATATACCCGTAATAAGTCTTTGTCTGTTGTGTGTATTTAGGCTACAAATTTGTCCAATCTCCACTAAACTTGCTCGGATGAAAAAAGTCTAGGTTTAGTGCAAATAATCCCAAGTGAACTTCCAAAGCCTACATGACCTTTTAATTTAAGTTTCATCCTAGTTGAGCAAACATCTAAACAAGACAGTGTTTGAAATTTTGTTGTAATTCGTACCAGCCTTAAACTGTAATTTTCAACAGTTTCTATAGATTCGATAGGCTAGGGATGTGTTGAAAAAGTTAACAGTCCCACCAGAAAAATATCAGCCTTGGGCTGGTGGACTAGCTGTTATTTCAAACAGTAAAATAAGACCTCTGTCAAATTAATAAACAAACAAGATGTAGAATTGTGATTTTATAGATATAGATGTGCAGATGTCTAAATATCAGTCATATCTACGGTATGTGTCTTTATTTTACCTATATCAGTGAATTATTGATCAGTAAAATCATTACACCATTTATTACCACATAACCAGTAGACATAACACAGACAGCTGTAGTGTGTCTCTATAGTGTATCACTGTGGGGCTGTATTACATAGCAAGGGCCAGTTATCGGCAAAAACATCAGATCTTAATTGCGAGAAATTTACAATATATCTGATGACATACCTGCACTGAAAATCTTAATTTTGACTTGTCGAATGAGTAATCTCTGTCTAAATTTCACTCTTCAAAAAAAAAAAAAAATACAGGGAATCTCTGGTCATTTTATTTCTAAAAAAGTAGCAATATGCACAACCTATTTTTACAAGGTTATGAATCAGTAACTAGGAAACTTATGAGTGGTCCAACAAAAATTTGGTGGTCTAATGGGCCTGAATTTTTTCACACCTTGTGTGATCCAGACTTGCAAAGAGCTACCAGCCTCTGACCTGTATCTGATGTGTTGGTTGTTATAATCAAATCTGATGGAAATCTTGAATAATCTATATTAAAAAACTGGTATTGAAAAACACACACATACACATACCATCACACACATACATATCATCACACACACACCATCACACACACACACACACTCACATGAGAGAGAGGGGGGTTAATAAATGTAGAAAAGAAAATAAAGGCAGATAGAGAGTAATAACTGCATGGTGATTGTTGTTGTAGAAATATTCAGTATAATAGTAAGAAATGTTAGACATTTTTTCACTGGTGAACTGTGTTGCTGGGGTAGTGTTCTTTCTATTATGTAGGACATTTAATGAAATTAGCCTATAGTTGATGTTTGACAGGTACCATAAATTGTGTATAATTATTGTAATGTAAATATCTCTGGTGTAATCTGTGATTTACTGGTATGTAGAAAGTATACAATCTAAGTGTGTGAAGTCATCTGCTTGTATGTGTACCTCCTTGTATAAATTAAAATTCTAATTGTAATTCAAAGTTTTCATTTGTGCCTTGGGCCTGACATTAACAATGGTTAAAAATTGTGTGATTTATACAGGCATCCATTAACACAACAAAAAGTACAAACTCTACCACACTCCAATGTATTATATCCTAAAAAGAGATCTAGAGAGAGAGAAAGAAAGAAAAGATGGAATGTTGAGTCTTCTCTCTCCAATTAAGTTGTTTGAAATACAATTATTAGTGTTTTAATTACATGCAAAAAAGAAGAAACAGAATAAATTCTGGTAACAAAATGCCTGGAAGAAAGGGTAAACAGTTGGGAGAGTGGAGTGGAGTAACCAGTCAAGATTTTTTCAGTTATATAAAGACTGCCATTTTTGGTTGGTGTAACAGCATTTAGTTTGTATAATTCTGTCAATGTGAAACAGCTGTATATATACATAAATAGGTGTAAATAATAGTGTTGTCACATGTGGTAAAAAATGGAGAAAGAGAGCATCGGTACTAGTTTTGTGATAAGGAGGAAACATCCAACAATACCAAATAATGTTACTTCAGTTAAGCAGAAGAACAAAGAGTGTTATATCAGCCATGACAGACATTATAATACTGGTTAATCAATAGAAAAAATTAATTATATGAGGGGGCATTTGGGGGATACAAAATAATATTTGGGGGAAATATTATAGTATTTATTGGAATATCTGTGTTTCTCATAAAATCCTGAAATAAAATGTTTTTAGAATTTTATATACACACATTTTATGTATTTTTATTTGGTTTTGCTTTTAAAATAAAATGCATAAATTTACCAAATGCGAAAATTTTTACATAATTGCCGGTATTGTTTATGTGACATTTTAATTTAAGCTTTAACTCCCGGTAACAGAAGTAGTAATCTTTATTGTGACGAGTGTGTATTTACATGTCAGTGACACTAAATATCCCTCTCGCTGACCCCACAAATACACAAGGAATATTTTCAGCTGTTACAACCAGCTAGTTCCATTTTAATTGAAAATAAAGGGGGATAAGCTTGTTATTATTATTACTGTTAGTTTTATTTTTATGGTTGATATAAGGGATGTCTGATTAAAGATAACAATTTTAAGACATTTTCCCTCAAGCTGAATGACTTTTGACACAATATCATATGAAATAATTAAATAAAATATCTGCTAGGTGAGGTGATGAAAGTTATACCCCGAGGTTCTCTTCATAACCTGACATCCCTTCAGATAGATAATTTGCTCTTCCATACCACTATGTTCATATATATATATAAATATAGTAGCAATGTTTTTATTTTTAAAGCATCAGCCATGCTGAATGCTTTATAGCGATCGTTGGATTTTTTCGTATTTAGCGCTGCTCTCATTTCACCTTGACAGCCAATCAAATCCTTCGTTTCGACTGAAATTACGGGAATTTCCATATACGGTATCCCAGGTATGTATAAACTCTATCTGAGTGATTGGGTCTCTCGGAAAGTTACGAAAGCAATGTTTTCATCATGTACACATGTGCCGATCTGAAATGTATTCATACGCGTATTAGTCCGTAATTATTTTTGCTGGATATATATTTTAATTCTTCACTTTTGTATGATAATTTTAAGATAAAAACCATAAAAATCCATTAAGTATACGCCCCTCGGAAAACCCAACAAAAATGACGATCTTGTCAGTTCGCGCCGACGTTCTTCTTTTTGACCTACAGTGCTGTCTGTACATGTGGTTGTTTTACAGTCGCCGCCATATTGGATTTTTTTAATTTACGCAAAGTGACATCGATATATAATAACAAAGTATGCTTATTAAACAGTTTTTAAGTTAAATAACTTTAAACATGGATCACATTTGATGATAAATTATATATATTTTTAAAAAATTGATTGTCAATAATATTTCATGTTTGGGATATCCCGACCTGGTTCATTAATATTCATCATAACGTCACGAGGATTTCCCGCTTTCAATTCATTCCTGTCAGTTTGCCGGTAGCGAAATTATGCATAACAAAAAAGTAGAAATCAAAGATTATTCCCAAAAATGTGATACGAAACTGAAAGAAGAAGTTTATTTACAAGTTATTGGCTATGTTGATAAATCGTTTGCGACTCGTGAAGTTGTGTGGGCTATATCGATACCGTAGTTCGTATGCAAATTAGCCATGTGTTTGGGGGCATGCCTGCATTTGACACCCGATGCCCCTGCTCAAATGTATTCACAGAGCGTAGTGACTGACCTTTTTAGTCCAGTACACCCTTGTCCCTTTTAAAATGATCATGACACCCTGTCCTTTTCAGTTATCAATTTAATATAAAACGACATGCTTTATTCTCGAATCTCTGCTACATACTTCCGATCTTCCGCACACACTCCACTTCTCACCATGTCTCCGAAGACAGACAATTTCATCATCAATGTTCATTTAAATACCTTTTCCAGTTGTTTATTTTGAATCAACAAAATAAATCGACAAGAAAGAACAACTTGAAATCAAAATGTAAACAAAACTGAAAAAAAACGATGTTTTTAAATTTTCAGATAAAATTTATTTACCTTGTTACAAGTTCTTATTAGATCGTTTTTACAGTGGATATCCGATTAAAGTTGTTGTCAGTAGTTTAATCCATGGTTTTTACAACCTTTAATTTCTTTACATTAAGCCATATTACTTTATTTCACATAAAATGAACAAATATGATGTGACCACTGGACATGCATGCAGGAAAAGTTATTGTGCTCTCTTAAGTTCTTCCGATTTCTAGAGCACCGTTGGTGAAGTAGAACAGATACTAAGGGCGGGGAAAATATGGTACCAATCTTGTGAACTCAACTCCTCTTACAGTTTTCAACCAAAAACATTGAAACTTCACAGAATGTTTCTATATATATTGAGGATGTGCACCTGACTTTATGGAAATATTTCAAGATTTTTTCCCCATTTTTCCATACTTTGAAACTTAGTCACTTTTTAGCAAGTATTAGAATGGGGGTACCTACTTTGTGAACTCAACTCCTCTTGCAGATTTCAACCAAAAGCCTTGAAACTTCACAGAATGTTAATATTATATATTGAGGATGTGACCTGACTTTATTGAAATATTTCAAGATTTTTTCCCCATTTTTCCAGACTTTAAAACTTAGTCACTTTTTAGCAAGTATTTGAATAGGGGTACCTACTTTGTGAACTCAACTCCTCTTACAGTTTTCAACCAAAAGCCTTGAAACTTCACAGAATATTTATATATATATTGAAGATGTGCACCTGACTTTATGGAAATATTTCAAGATTTTTTCTCCATTTTTCCATACTTTGAAACTTAATCACTTTTTAGCAAGTATTAGAATGGGGGTACCTACTTTGTGAACTCAACTCCTCTTATAGTTTCTCTTAAATTCAAAGTAATTTTATTGTAACATTTTAGTTGTCTAAATAATAATCAATTAATTTTCAATTAATCGTATTCAGAAATATTTCCCCCTTTTGTACACAATTCTTGTCAACAAACTTTTTGAAAGAGACAGTTGCCTGGACAACTTCTGTAATTGGGAGGTACAGATTATTAGCTTATTGTGTCAGGATGGTTTATGGCAATTCAGGCTTTTGAAGCTCACTTGGACAATTTATATATATTCAACAATAATTTTAAATACATTTAAATTATTTCTAAAACAAAGGTTTTATTTTTTTTATTTTTTTTTTCAAATTAATTGTGAATTCAATGAATAAAATTAATGACTTCAACAATGGTTAATCTGTCAATTGCAAGTCAAGGGAAATAGCTGGTCATGGTGAAATTTTTTTTTTGTGATGATGACACTATGTCGATGATGATGATCTGATGAAGATGATGACAATAATAATGATGATGACGACGTTCAGTTCTGCTGCTGCCGATGATGATGATGATGTCACC
Source organism: Anadara kagoshimensis (assembly GCA_021292105.1). Classification (NCBI taxonomy): domain Eukaryota; kingdom Metazoa; phylum Mollusca; class Bivalvia; order Arcoida; family Arcidae; genus Anadara; species Anadara kagoshimensis. The sequence goes on along the minus strand of CM037874.1, from coordinate 2,077,046 downwards.
ATGATGATGATGATATGACATGAGGAGATATAATGATGATGATGATGATGATGATGATGATGTGACATGAGGAGATATGATGATGATGTCACCATGATGATGATGTGACATAAGGAGATATGATAATGATGTTGATGATTGTGATGACATGAGTTCTGTTGATGCCGATGATGATAATGATTATCGTGATGAAGAAGATAATAGTGATGGTGGTGATGAAAATAAGCTCTGTTGCTATGAATGATGATGGTGATGATGACGATGTGACTTGATGAACTATGATGATGATTATGATGGTGACATAAGTTCTGTTGCTACCGATGATGATGATGATGGTGGCAATGATGACATTCAGTACTACTGAGCACTGCCGATAGTATGATGATGATTATGATGATGAAGATGGTGGTGATGATGATGATGGTGGTGATGACATTCAGTTCTGCTGCTGTCGATGATGATAATAATTCACGATGATGGTGGTGATGATGACAAATCCAATGTCTTCATGCTGATGATGTGACATGATGATGATGATGACATTCAGTACTGCTGCTGCTGATAATGATGATGATGTTACCATGATGATTATGTGACACGAAGAGCTATGATGATGATGTGACCACATTAATGATGTAACGTGAGGATTTCTAAAAATGATTAATATAATGGTGGTGGTGATTGTCATGGCATGGGTTCTACTGCTGCTGCTAATGATGATGATGATGAAGATGATGATATCTTCATGTTGATGATCAAAATGTGATATGAGGAGTGATAATGATGATGATGGTGGTGATTACAGATCCAGTTTGGGTTTTCTTCCAGTCATCTGCGTTTTAGTGGAGTTATGCCCCTTTCACTTTGTGAATTTTATCAAAATGATGGTTTCTCTGGACTTTTTTCCGTTACGCTTGAGATATTTCACTCAGATTTGGGGTCGGGTCTTTAGTAGCCTCTCTTGGTTTTTGAAAAATTGAAAATTTATATTTATGCAAATTACTTAGTTTACTCAATTGATAAACATTGCGTGGCATGTCCATTTTGACCATTGTAACATATTTATATGTTAGAACCTAACAACTTGCATAAAAAGCAGACTTGTTGTTAGAAGCTTCCCGATCACAGTATCTATTATTTGCATGATTTCCATTTGTTACTGATTCATTAGACAAATCTCAGTTTCAAGTGCACATTTTTTTATCAAATTGCTCAGTTTAGCTGATGCTTCAGTACCTTCAGTACTTTGATTATTTACATGAATCATAACACTAACTTTAATTTCACACTAAGATATTGAGTGAAATCCTTTGTGTAACTATTTATCTGTAACTATTTTAGTTTTGTTTATGTTCTTCGGACAATACATTTGATTGTTACTAATGTATACTGATGGGATTTTACCTGTATTTTAAGGTAAGAAGTCTTAAAAAGTCAAAATTTTATTTTTGTTTTTTACTTAAGTGCAGTGATCCATTAACTTTTTCTCTATTTTTTGTATTTTGTGCTGCATAAATAAAGTAAACAAAAGAATATTTAACCAACTTTACAACTGACAAGTTGCACATTATTATAGTCTGATATTTATGTACAGGTAAACAACAATCACCTGTCTACTTGACCTTCCATTAGGAATATTCATATAAAATAGAAGGCGTACCTAATGGATAATGTCAGTGTAGGATTTGCAGTTACATGTGATGATTATCAATGCATTTTCCATGCTTTATATATCATGATCATCGGTGTTTCTCTATGCCTAAATGTATTACCGGTAGTCCATAACAAATATTTTAAATTAAAGGTCAAGGGTACAGGCCAGTGTTGTTTATATATACAGTACCGGTAGATGGTTTAATACACAGCTGTGTCTGAACCAGGAAATGTCTATTTCATTAAAATGTGTGATATATTATGCAAATTACATCTTTGTATGACCATCTTACTAAATTTATAATCTAACTTCACATTTTAGTTTTGATTTGATGGAAGGTTTAAGCTTACTAGTATTGTTGTGTTTATAGAAATCGTTGTAACACAAGTTGAGGTTTTTTGTGCAGGGACCTTAAAAATTACTTTATGTTGCTTTTGTTTCTCTAACTTGAATTTCCTCTTTTTTTTATTCTTTTTTTTTTTTTTTTTTTTTTTTTTGCAAAGGCTTGATCTGGGTAATTCATGTTCATCTTAGTGAGTTAAAAGTAAATTTATTTTGTTTGATGTCTCAGTCCAAGCTATTTCCGTTATTATATGAGTATTATATATATCAAGGAGAATCTCAAAATATCAAAAAAAGAGCATAGAAGAAAATTCTTAAAAATATTATATGTTCAACTGAAAAGCTACGCGGTGACTAAAATGTTACAGGTCTGACTTAAACTAATTTACAGTTGTTGTACCTACAGACTGACCAATATGTCTAGCATAAAAGTTCTACAATGAACAAGGCTGGGTTTTATATAGGTTTGTAGGTCAAAGTTCAAATTGCAAGGTCAAATTCTCATACCTTGGCTTGAGGGAAAGGATGGACAGTATTGTGTTCAAAAACCCATTAAGTTAGTTATACCAGTAATATAGATGGTCAGTTTGTTATGAACTGTACATGAGAGGAAATTAATTAAGCATGATGCAAATGTACTGACCAATCCAATAGCTTAGTTGTTAAAGAGTATTAAATTTATAAGCAGTAGGTTGTGAAACCAAATCCTGGTATTGTCTATTTAAGAAATAATCAACATCTACCCGTGGTATATCATCGAATAATACACGGGCCGGAGTTTACATGCGGAAGAATATATCACAAGGTGGCTATGCATTGTTCGATACACATAACATGACGTAAGAAGATATGCATGGGAGTATGTCATTAAAACAGAAGAGCGATGGGTATATCATTTGTTATACCATGGCTGACTCTCAGCATGTTTCATATGCAGAAAAACGCAGGTCATGTTAGAATGTGGATATTAAAAATAAATTTTAGGTGAAAAATAATAAATACTTGTCAATAGCCAAAGTAATCGGGCACAATAAACAAAAATGGAAAATACACAAAACAAAATTAACAAATACAGTGTAATGAAATTAGAAAACAATCCGCGAAACAAAATCATTGAGACCACTGTTTATAAATCTGCCAAACTTTAGGAAGACTGGATGGGTATACATATTAAATGATATCCAGTAGTGTGGTTGAAGTATTAATACTTTTTAAGGGTTCTTATATTCCCACTTAATTGCCAGTGGTCTTTAAACACACACACACATCAACATTTTTTCGTATTCAAATAATTTAATAAAGGTTAAACTGCAGTCCATGTAGAGCTTATTGTGGATTAACAGAATTGTTTTATATTTTCAGAAATGTAAATCAAAACTACATTTGAGAAGAATAAAAATGCCAGGGGTACCAGCAGAAGAGCAGCTGGCCGAGGCGGCTACAGTCTCGTAAGTTATTATGTTATGTATTGTATTGATGACGATAATCTGGTAAATACAACCAAACCTGTCTATAAAGGCCTCTCAAGAGATACAGTAAAAGTGGCTTTATGGGCAGGTGGAGCTTGTATACAGATTTAAATAACATGAATAAAGAGTAATTGAGATAGAATTTTGCTGGTCTTACAAGCAGGTGGCACTTGTATAGAGGTGGCCTATTTGGCAGGTTGGGCTGTACAGCTTACAGAGGGAATGGTTGCATTGATTTCATTTGCCTAAAATTACCAGTACTACATTTGTATCTTATAAAGTAAAAGTATAAAGCTTCACTAGGCAATTTTGATTCCTAAACTGTAGCAAAAATTTTCACAAACTGAAAAGCTATGTTACTAATCAATCGTCATTGGCTACTAATTTCTGAAAAGTTCTTTCAAAAAGTACTGGTAACATATTTTAGCAAATTTGTGAAAGAATGCTTTAAAGAGGACCAAATTTTTAATAATTTTGGGAATATGGCTTTTATTGTTATTTTAAATTTTTGAAAACCTTAGATGCGCTGAAAAAAAGACCTGTTCATCAAATGAAATATTACATGATCACTGGTACTAATAATGCATGCTGATTTGTATATTAAGTAGAATTATGAATGATATTTCTATATTTTGTTATTTTTCTCCAGGGCCTTCACTGTCATGGATTCCTCTCGGTTATCTACGTTTGTCATATCCATATTACTTATAGTCTATGGTAGTTTTAGGTAAGTTGTTCTTATAATCAAAACTTCATCGAGGATAGTCAGTACACCTCTGTGCATCGCCACAGGTAAAAGCTGGTCTAGTTATTGACTCAGCTGATTCTGTCTTGTTTGTCCATCGAGGATAGTCAGTACACCTCTGTGCATCGCCACAGGTAAAAGCTGGTCTAGTTATTGACTCAGCTGATTCTGTCTTGTTTGTCCATCGAGGATAGTCAGTACACCTCTGTGCATCGCCACAGGTAAAAGCTGGTCTAGTTATTAATTGACTCAGCTTGATTCCATCAGTCCATCTGTCTGTCTGTCCATTAAGGATAGTCAGTACACCTCTGTGCATCGCCACAGGTAAAAAGCTGGTCTAGTAATTGATTGACTCGGCTGATTCCATCAGTCCATCTGTCTGTCTGTCTGTCCACTTAAAACTTTTTTGGGTGCATAGATTTTGTAATCGGTAACTCCTATCCCTGTTGAAAAAGAATTACAAAATGGACATGGGGCATCTGTTTCAAGGTCTCTTCCGAAGGACCCAATGACTTTGGTTTCTAAATGCCATGTACTTGGCAAAAGAAAGAGTTGCTACCTATATTTAAGCCTTGGTCAGACCACGGCTTGGGTTAAAACCTTGACCTCCTACATTTAAACTTAGCTCTCTACCAACCAACTGAGCTAGTTAACAAAAAGAAATAAATGTCAGGGCCAAAAACTCCAGATTTAGACAGATTTAACATCTGGTTAAAAAAATGATTGAGTTTCAATTGACCTTAAAATTTCCATGGTAAAAATAAATGGTTCAAGTACATGGATTGACCTTAAAACTTACATATTGAAAGAAAAATGATTAAGTATATTGATTGACCTTAAAACTTACATGTTGATAAAAATATTTTAAGTATATGGGTTGACCTTAAAACTTACATTGTATGGGTTAACCTCAAAACTTACATTTTACTTAATGTTTTGTCAATAGTTAAAACAAATGACAGGATGTACAGACAGAAGGATACAAATCTTTGTGTGTTTGTATGATATCTTTTAATGTTATGGTTCACAGCTGTTGTACATGTTGTAGTATGTCACTGGTACATTGTAGTAGTAAAGACCATGATTGATTTTGTGACAGTTTTAACCTTGATTATTCACAAAGGGTATACTAGTAACCTTTTCTCACTAACTCGTCTGAGTGAATGGAACCAATGCGGTAGCTCAGTTTGTAGAGTGCTCACTCTTTAAATGGGAGGCTGTGAGTTTGATTGCTGGCCGGGTTTGACCCCAAGACTTGAAAGTTGGTTGTGACTGTTTTTTCCCCAAGCACTCGGCATTACGAAATAAAATTCTCGGTTCTTTCGGATGGGGTCCTGTGTCATGGTATGGGTTGTATGATAAAGAACCTGCTGTATAATGCCATTAGCACAAGGCTGGGGCAACATTTCTGCACCGTCACCTATATCTGGAGACATCATGATATAAGTGAAATATTCTTCACTAGGGCGTTAAACACCATTACTCAACTCCACTCTGAGTGAATGGTCCAGGTGAGATATTGAAATACTATTTTTATATATTCCATTCCTTATACCTTGTTCACCTCGGCCAAGTCTACTAAGACTAGAAAATAACCAGTGACTGTTTATTTAACAAGCACTCTGCATATAGAAATAAAAGTTACAGGGTCCTTCAGAAGAGACATTAAAAATTGATGTCCTTTGTCACAGCAGGTGTGGTGCTTTAAAGAATCCTCTGCCCTGAACACACTGCAAAGGTCAAAATTTCTGACATTTCACTTGTAGCAAGTGACGTCTCGATGTAAGTGAAATATTCTGGACTTAAACTTAAAACCACAGTCAATCAATCATTGGAATGAAACATTGTCTGTTGTCCATCATCTGTAAACTTTTCATTTAAACACCTACTTCTGTTGAACCAGTAAAACTATTGCAGTTAAACTAAGCAGGAATTTTGCCACATTCAAGCCATTTCAAGTTTTTGAAGCTGCTTGACCTTGAACCACATTCAAGGTCTATGTGGCCTGAAGTAGCGAAATCTTTAAACATCATCTTTTCTTGACCTGAATGACCAAGGACTTGTAACTGATATAAAGACCACCCACAGGATATAATACATATGGAGATTGTAGACAGGTGGTCTTTATACAGTGGTTTATGTTTGGTTCCAATATGAATTAAAAGGACCTTAAAACTGGTCTTAAAGGACAGGTGATGTGTATATATATACATGAGTATATATATATATATGAGTTTAGGAAGTTCACTTTGAGGTGAAATGAGTATATATAATCATTGGTGAGTTTAGGAAGTTTACTCTGAGGTGAAATGAGTATATATGGTCATTGGTGAGTTTAGGAAGTTTACTCTGAGGTGAAATGAGTATATATGGTCATTGGTGAGTTTAGGAAGTTTACTCTGAGGTGAAATGAGTATATATGGTCATTGGTGAGTTTAGGAAGTTTACTCTGAGATGAATTGAGTATATATGGTCATTGGTGAGTTTAGGAAGTTTACTCTGAGGTGAAATGAGTATATATGGTCATTGGTGAGTTTAGGAAGTTTATACTGGGAATTAACTAATTTGTTTATTTACCTGTATGTAAATGAGTAAATGTTTAGTGTACTTTAATGTACATGTATAAAGAAAAGACAAATTGACTGTTAGTAACCTTCAAAATTACTGTTGAGGTTGACCCCGTGACCTGACCAAAGGTTATTCAGGTGATTTGTGGTACTGATTCATTATGTATGCAGATTTCCCAGTAAAAATTAAAAATATATAATGCAGGTGATTTATTTACTTAAGGGCATCAGTGACTAACTAAAGAGAAAATTTACTGGTACAAATCGCCCTGGGGAATATAAAAAAAGTTACAACTTGTATAAATATCTGTACTAGTAATGAACAATCTGAGAAAATAAACTTACAGTAATAAATTGATATACGGTGAATATATTGGCGTAATTATGTCACAAATATATGTATTTCACTTCTGTCAAGGCAGTTAATTGAGATGGTGAAGTTAACCAAAGTGTCAAGAGAAAACCACAGACCTTTGACAAGTAAACTGACAAATTTGAATTTTTAAACTGTCAGTCCTTTGACAAAAGCTGTAAGAGGAATTTAAGCAAGTACATGTATTTGCAAGTACCGATACATGTATTCCAAAAAATACAATAAAATTAGGATATAGATGTTGCAGCTTAAAGTGAATTCCATTTTTACAACTTAAATTCCTGAAATGAATATCTCTAAAACTAACAAAATTATTTAGACATCAAATTTTCTAGATTTATCTTAAAGAAAAGTTCAGGAATGATTATAACACTGGTACCATTGACCGTTGATTAATTATTAATATAATAATAATATCTTTATTGCTTAAACTCAATTACAATAATTGGTTATGGCAAGCCATGATAAACGGTACCCAGTAATACAATTAACATAGTGAACATGAAATCATAAAATAACACATAACTGACACATACATATATAACAAATGATACACATATATAACTACAATACTTGTACTGTATGTGTACTTCCTTACTTTTGCTTGGAGCACTTTACTGCAGGTCATTCACCAGGAAAATTCAAAGTTTACTCTTAGAGAAGTAGTAGTAAACAATTTTCATGAATTAATATTTGTGAATATTTCTATCAAACTAAATATTTGATATTATTAACATTATTTGTTGCTAAGAAAGTGATTTTATAATGAAACTTTACCACAGATTAAGCATCAAGAAATTTCCTTGTAAGTTTTTTTTTACATCAATCAGCATTATCACAATCTCGAGTCTACATAGAGTGACAGAGTAGTCTAAAGCACTAGCTTAAAAAATTGGCTTCTGCCTAGGGTGATCCTAGTGTAAGAGACAGTTTGTCAGCTTACTTGCCAAAGCTTGGTGAATTTCTCTGGGTACTCTAGTTTCTCCCACCATCTAGAACTGACCACCTCAATATAAGTAACAGTCTTCTCTTGGCACCCTTGTTTCCACCTAAACCCACCCACCACCCCCTGAATTGACCATTTCAAAATAAGTAAGTCTTGAATGAGATGTACTGTGTAAAACAGTATCACTCTTGTCCACTTCAGAAGTGTTAAGCTCTTCACTAATGAGAACCATTTTTCTAGAGATCAAATCATTACTTTTCCGTTCATTTGTTGTTATATTTCCATTTAAATGTTTTATTTTACTTCGTATTTTAGGTCATTAAATTTAGAGCAAGAAAACAGAGACAAAGAAAAAGAGAAGGAGAAATTGACAGGAGCTGCTGTAGCTGAAAATGATGGTAGTGAGTGTTAGTGTTTCAAAAGGTTTTTGTTTCTTCCAGGCCAATTTCAACATTCAGATAGAAAAGGATGGGTCATATTTGAAAGGGGGAGGGTGTTTGAAAAATGGGGCTTTTGAAAATATATCTATAAGATAGTTTTATGTGGATCAAATATTCAGGATTTAATGGTTGACAGTAAGCCATAAAAATAAACATACCGTGAAGCATTGTCCCCAACTTGTACCATATTAGACCACATTTATACTAGTGGATGTCTCCTTGATACCAAAAGTAAAACATTATACCAACTAATATTTAATGGGTAACATGGTGGGTATCTTGACTTTTGACTTACATGGAAACCTTACATTGAAAACAAGAGGCTGTTGTCATTGTTTGAAAATTGCTGTTCTTTATTTTTTACACAAAATTAACCATGCCACAATGATGGTGACCATGTGACTGTCATTTCTCAAACATTTAATAATAATGTCAAATGCACTATTAAATTACTGTAAACATACTGTAAACCGTGTTTTTTTAGCGGCAGTTTTATTTTAGCGCAATTGGCGATAAGAGTGTCAGCGCTAAAATAAAACTGCCGCTAAAATTACAACAAAAAAAGATCAGTACTGTACATCGCTGCTGTGACTATGAATGTGTATGGACGCACGTTAAATGGCTATATAGTCAGTGTTAAAATAATAGTTCTGAATGACAGTGGTATGGCTTCCATCGATATACCCGCATCTGATAAGTAATTAGGGATTAATTACCCAGACCCGGTAGACTGACCACCGACAAATGATGGAACACTGGCATAGCTGTTAATCAGTTAATTACTGGCTATTGTATGTGATATGTCTCCTTTTCAGGTAATTAATTTTAATTTGCCTGTAGTTGGCTTCAAACAGTAAAATATTAACAATTATATCAACAAATTAGACCCGTTATGCAAAAATTGTTTTTTTTTCTGTGATGTCGGCAACATATTATAAATCCTAATTATTGACCTCTATAATGATCTAAGCGGCTGTTATCGGGGATACATCGACAATGTGTCGAAACATTTGTATTTAAAAAACAGTTGGTATTTAAATTAATATGTTATTATTGATTTAAATATTTATTCAGTAAAATGTCTAATCGACGAGAGGACCAAATTATGATGAAAGCTTCCTGCAGACATCTGTCTGTCTAGTGACTTCCTGAGTCAGTTACAGAGATTTTCTCTCAGTAAAAGTCAAACAAATTAGAACACAATTACATAGTTATTTTTATTATTTTCTTGTAACCTGGTATCCCTTCTCAAATTTAATTTTTTGGCTGAAAGTTGTGTGTTTTAGGCGAGAGAATACGGTAATATAAAGAGGTATTAAACAGTTCAGACTGGAATTGATTACGCTAAAATTAAACTGCGCTAATATGTTTACCAGTCATCAATCGCTAAAATAAGTATGCGCCAATATAAAGCGGTTTACAGTAGTAAATGTTACTGGTGGTTAATTTCTCAGTTTTGTCATTCTGAATCTGATCGTTTCACGTGTGGGATATTTTCAAGATCTGTGCTTTCTGCTGGTACATGTTTTAATTTTCCATGTTAATTCATAAGCCAAATTTGTGAAAATGGTCCTTGCATGGAAATATCCATGTTTACAGTATAAGACTTGATAGCACTTGGTGATAGATAGCATATTTTCATTGTTTATATTTTACAGATATGCAGACGATTGATACCTGTCAGGCGGCGTTTTTACCTATCGGTGCTTCTGTGTCTTTGTTAATTATGTTCCTGTTCTTTGATTCTCTACAAATGGTGTTTGCTATATGTACAGCAGGTAAGACAACCTTTCAACCCCTCAGGGGCCTTGGTGGCCCATTGATGTAAAGGGAGTGCTTACGGATAACAGTGCCTCTCACTACCCTTGGTTCATATCCTACTCTGAACAGATCCTATGGTGATAAAATTTATCAGTTTGCTTCCCTCAGATTTTCAGTCCTCTAACTCAGATAATCATTGATACAACCCATAATCATGTTGTGGGGAGGGGGGGTTGAAGTGGGGTGCACGCTACAACATATGCATGGATAATGACAAAAACATGACAGGATTGGATGATAGGCGTATTGTTATGTATCAGACCATATCTGTGATTTATAAAAGTGAAAAAGCAGCCTTAGTGACTGAGTGGTCACAGCGCATCTCATTACTTATCCTACATTTGAATCCCACTTGGGCAAATAGTTAGTTCACTACATTTGAATCCCACTTGGGCAAATAGTTAGTTCAGGGGGAGTTACGCAGTCAGTTCTGACTGCCCTGATATAAGTGAAATAAACTTTTGACTAAGGGATAAAGCATCATTACTCTACTCTACTCCACATGTGAGACATAACTTGATTTTTTTGACAGTGAATATTTCTGATTATGATTGGTGTTTTGTGTGTTATCTTGTGCCTCATCCACCATTTTTATTTCTATAACATTGTAACATTTTAAGATCTATGTTTCTTTATTTCAGTATTAGCTACGGTAGCATTTGCGTTTCTGTTACTTCCAATGTGCCAGTATATGATTAGACCATGTTCCAGTGGACAAAAGTAAGTACAACTAGTTCTCATACATAACAATGGTTGAAATCTATAGGCTTGATTGAAAGTAATTTCAGCAAAGAAAACATTGAATTTTGAAGAAATTTGTTTAAATTTTGTTGTAGTTGTGTAACATAAATAATAGTTACAATGAAAAGGTACCTTTCTCTGACACTGCAAATCAAACTGGGGTCACCCATAGATAAACCACTGGTTCTGCTGTTTCGCCTAAAAGGTACTCTATAGATGAGAAAGTGGTACCATCTGGACATAGTACATATTATACCATGTAGCTATACCTGTACATTTTCAAAATATTTAAAAAGATGTTACAATGATTTAATCTCGATTATTTCCTATGACTCATATTTACATATTTTATTTTTAGGATATCTTTTGGAGTTTGTGGAAGATTCACGGCTGCTGAAATATTATCCTTTTGTCTATCATTCTTCATTGTGTGTATCTGGGTATTAACTGGACATTGGTTACTCATGGATGGTAAGTCTACTAATTCGTCGTAAAGATTTTGCACTATTTCCGTAATATAAACCTGTATCTTTATTTTAACCTCCATATGTTAAAAACTTGTATAACAGTATTAAAGTAGTTACTTTACTTAGTTATTGCAGATTTGTTTATCCAAATTATAGATTTGAATTGAGTAATGGTGATTAATGTCTTAGTCAAGAATATTTCTCTTATATTGAGACATTGCCAGCTATAGACAAGGTGCAGAAATTGTGCTTGTGCATTGCGCTGATGGCATTATATAGCGTGGTTTTTTATTGTGCCACGTCTACTGTGAAAGGGGGCCTCATTTATTTTGAGTTTCTATCCGAAAGAACCGTGACTTGCATTTAATAATGCCAATTGCTTGGTGAAAGAACAGTCACTACCCACTTTCAAGTGTTGTGTCAAGCCTGGTCAGGGTTGGAATCCATAACCTCCCATTTATGGAGTGAGCACTAACTGAGCTACCATTCAAATTTTAGAGGTCATATTTCTACTACTTATGTTGCAATATGACAATTTTAAAATGAATACTTCATAATAAATGGCTGTATCTCATACATTCAACAAAAGAACAGTCAGGTCCACAAAATATTTTATTGATAGATTGAGGTCTTTAGTGTTTGTATTAATTCATTAACAAAAATCACAAATTAATACTAAATAATATTTTTATGTTATTCATTATTTAAGCATTAGGTATGGGGTTGTGTGTAGCATTTATTGCCTTAGTAAGGCTGCCAAGTCTAAAGGTCTCTACGTTATTGTTGTGTGGACTCCTCATTTATGATGTGTTTTGGGTAAGTAAATTTTCAGGCAGTGATACATATACAGTAAAACCTTGTTATAATACTTCTCTATAACTTTGCTACCTTGCTTTTTCAAAATCAAATTTAGTTTCTTATGATTTTCATTATAAGCTTCCCTCCATAAATTATCAAACCTGTTTATAATGCCAAAATTTGACTAAACAAATGGTGACAATGAATTGAGGTAATAGTGTATTTTAAATATTCAGAGCTGTCAAGTGTTGGCTTACAAACAAAATCTGTAATTAAATACATGTACTTTAGTTCTTCAGATGTGTGAAGAAAATAGCAGTATTACACCAGAATTTAACCTGAAATATTTCTTCCACATTTTAGACCTTTTGTTCACCAAATCAGATATTGTTGCAATACCAAAATATGGAAATATTAATAAGCAGGCAATGAATTGAAGTGTGCGAGAAAATCCCATCCCGTCTTATAAGCAGAGTAACTTTATGGCCTGGAATTTACGGTATATTAAATTATACCTTTAAATTAACTTTACTATTTTCATTTTCAGGTGTTCTTTTCATCATACATATTTAGTGCCAATGTTATGGTTAAGGTTGCGACTAGACCAGCAGAAAATCCTGTAAGTACATGATTTATATAACTCATCTTAAATATGATGGAGGGATATTACCATACAAGAAGTATGTTCTATGACATACAATTACATACAACATTATGTCATTGATATGAGTATTTGACTGTCTTGATAATTTGGATCCCCAGATGTATATATAAGTTGGTAACATGGTTAACCCTGTTATAATGTTCAATGATTTTGACATCTTGTTTATCGCCACAGTATTTTGAAGACACAAAATCAATTTCTTTTATATGTTTCCTTAAAAGTTTAATTCAATTTATCACCAAAATCCATTTATATTTGACTGAACAAGGGATGACCATGATTTGAGGTTTTACTGTATTACATATCATTAAGTTAGCATTGTCAAACATTGATCATAAGACTGTTAGGAGTATACAAATGCTTTAACAAATGAGTTATCAAACAATAAAGTCATTCATTAATTATCATTCTTTGTAATTTTCAGGTTGGTTTGTTTGCAAAGAAATTACATTTATCAGGTCTGATGAGGGATGCTCCAAAGTTGTCTCTACCTGGAAAGTTGGTGTTTCCAAGGTACGTGTATCTGTATAACAGTATCCTAATAGTACTCGACCATCCAAAGTTAATAGTGGAGGGAAGTAATAGTGTTTTACACCCCAAGCATGGATTCTTTTACTTACATTAAGATTGTCGTTTCTATGATAGTGGAGTGCCAGACAAACTTTGGCAGGTAAACTGACAAACTTTCTCACATAAAGATTTGCCCAAGCGTGATTTGAACCTAGATAATTAGAGGAATTGTGATATGCTGGTGTACATTTTGTCCTTCGAAAATTGATTGAGGAAACCAGATTGCCTGGCAACCTTTGGCAATTGAACTAACAAATGTAATGCCCTATGATCTGCTTGATTGGGATTGGCACTTAGTGCACTTGGGAGGAGCTATTGAACTTCAGGTTACTTAAGGTTGAAAATGCTGCTCAAGATAAACTAGCTAGAATAGACATTTACTTTCTTTCCTTATTTATGAATAAAAAATGTTTGATAATAGCATCAGGGATGACATTGGTTTTGCTGTGTTTCTTATTCTTTTTTCACTTCAACCCTTGTCCTTAGAATTTCTCTGAGATATCTTGTTGGATAATTTGGAAGTTTCATAGAAATAAGAAGGGATGGATGTAACCATGCCTTTTCCTATGCTTTTGTTTTTGGACTGAGGTCATAATATCCATTTTTTGGCCCATATGGTTTTTCCATTTATGGGACAAAGTAATAGCATTCCATTACAAGTAGTTTTTTTTTTAAACCTTGTCAAAAAATTATTTCATCTAAATCTAATCTTATGTATTTCTTTTTCAGCATGCAGAATTCTAGTCATTTTTCTATGTTAGGACTGGGCGATATCGTAAGTAAAATTCAAATTTATAATACATTTTGTATCCTTTAGGTTTAAACTCTTGATCATAGGACAATACCAGTAGTAAACAGTTGATTGTCTGTCAGCTAATAACAGTGATTGAAATTTGAAAAGCTTATTTTTGGCAAATGTACCACTTCTGTGTTTAATGAAGTTAAATATCTGCAGTAAACCATGATCCATTAGCGGCAGTTTTGTTTAAGCCATTTTAGCTGTTAACCATTTGCTTTGAGAAATAAACAGAGGTATGGCTCCTCAATGATAAAAGATTAGGGGTATCCTTTCACTTCATTTCTGTAGATATAAATGCACTTTACAGTCAAACATGTCTATAAAGACCACCCAAGGGAACCAGTAAAAGTGACCTTTATATACAGGTCCAAATAATATGAATAAAGAACAATTTGGATACAATTCTACTTGCCTTAATGAACAGGTGGTCCTTCTATAGAGGTGGCCTTCAAGGCAGGTTGGACTGTATATATATATAACTTATTTGGTTTTGTATTTGTTTATATTTTAAATGAGCAAGAATATCTTTTTTATGAATTTTCAGGTGATGCCTGGTTTACTATTGTGCTTTGTATTGCGATATGATGCTTATAAAAAGGCGCAGGTGACTTTGTTAGACGTGGGCGTTCCACCACCACCCACCTACGTACAGAAAGTCACATACTTCCATTGTTCACTTATAGGATATTTTCTAGGTAAGGTAGCCCATTATGATTGTACATACATTTATGTACACAAGACAGGTATATGTCTGGTTCCTTTTGTAGTAATAGGTATAGCCACAAGTAGCTTGATCAGTCTTTGATATGCGTGAACTTCACTTTGAGGATATGATGTAGGAGTAAAGTAGAGTAATGTAGTTTTAGGCCCAATTCCAGATTATTTGACATATACTGAGGTGGTCTATTCATGGATTGCAACATCAGCAAGAAAACTAAAAATCTTTTTCACCTCTAGATCTGCCAGTGTAGGATTCCAAACTAGTCTGCAAATGGCACTGTGATTTTTACTTTAACCAGATTTTAAACCACTTGGCCACTTATAGGAATCCATTTTAAAAATTACATAAAATATCATAGAAAAGGCTATAAAATTATTTTTTCAAGACATCCAAAGTTGTTGATTACCGGGTAAGAAGCTAGCAGCTACAAATGGAACAGAAATGTCAAAATTAATGTCTTTTGATGAATTTCATTTGTATAACTAAATTTGTCAGTTTTCAAACTTTTCTACTTTGCCTTTAAAGATTTATTTTGAACATAGACTGGTAAGTTTGTGTTTGATGTAAAACTAAATCTAAATTATGGTGACAATATTTTCAAATTGTAACTAGGTCCTGTGAATTTGGACAGCATGATGGAATTATGAACGATTGTTTGTATATTTGTAGGTTTATTAACAGCGACTGTATCATCAGAAGTATTTAAAGCTGCACAACCAGCATTGTTATATTTAGTACCATTTACACTCTTACCATTACTTACCATGGCTTATTTAAAGGTAAGTCC
The DNA here is from genome assembly GCA_021292105.1 of Anadara kagoshimensis. Taxonomy (NCBI): domain Eukaryota; kingdom Metazoa; phylum Mollusca; class Bivalvia; order Arcoida; family Arcidae; genus Anadara; species Anadara kagoshimensis. The sequence continues at coordinate 2,061,142 of CM037874.1, read as the reverse complement.
TATATTTACACTATTATAATATGCATGTATATATAACATCAGTAAAATTTCAAAGTTCTAAGTGCAGTAGAGTACTTTAAGTTATCATTCAAATGGATTACTTTACCAGTGACTTTTAAACTTTCAATAGTTTAAGCTGCAGGGTTTGATGCCAAATTATGAAAATATTAAGTAACCTGCATCAGTATTAATGGAGCTTATCTAGGTCAGATAGACAAATATTTTCATCATATGCAGATGCAGATTTTTCGTTTACTTGCTCAAAGCACCAGTGTCAAATGTTAAGTTTAAATCTTTATAAAATGATTCATCATAACAGGTGAGATATCTTGTAGAATTTACTGACTCCTGATTAATATTTACAGTTAAATGCTTATAACCAGCCTTGTCTAGGATACTGACTATGAATTATTACTGGTATCTTTTTGTTTATTTTCAGGGTGATTTGCGGAGGATGTGGCATGAACCATTTATAGCGCAATCAACCCCTAAAAACTTAGATGTATGATCTTACAAAAATAACGGAGATAATTCAAAAAATTTAACGGATCTCATAGAAACAAAACATTTCACATGACAACGCACTGAAAGAATAAAAAGAAGAAAAATATGGAAAATTCAATATTTAGACTAGAGTTTGACACTAGTGTAGTGTAGTAGGTGTGTATGATATCGTGTTTGAAAATCAGCATCAGATCATAAATTTCATTTTACGACATTTTATTTCATCCATGGAAAGAAATTAACGAATAAAAGGAGATAATTGACTTCTTTAAAATATAGATCTATTCTTTGATGGGACATTCAGTGACAATGGCATCAAAACAGAATTGAAGAAAGGATGAAGCTTCTGTTCGAGTTGTTTTTCATGAATGGATGAATGTTATGCGAAAAATTAAGGAAAATTTAATACACAGATATTCAAAGACTTTCTCAAAGGTTGATTCTATTCATATGACATTGATAGGATGTTCCTTTTGAATATTTGTGAAAAACGAATTTTCCCACTGAAAAAGGATGTTTTTTTTGGAGATGGAAATTAGCTGTAGGCAACAAATAATACTTGTTCTACATGTTGCTATAGAAACGTTCTGAAGGATTTCATCTGATGTGTTCATTAACAGCTGGAAGGTTAAATGTGAAGTACAAGATAAGAAAAAATGAAAGAAGATGGAGAAAGGATTTAACTTCTTTTTCTCTTACAACTGAAAAAGACAAAAAACTACTTGGTTTCTATAGAAACCTTATCTTTTACCCCCTGAAAATAGACAGTGTTATGTGAATCACTGAAATATAGGGGTTAATTTTACCATTGGGTGATGTTTAAAAGGAATTGTCTGAAATAATTTATGCTATATACATATATAAAGGTGCTTCTAAGATGCCAGTAATAGTCAGTGGTTTATTGTGGTAAATATAAATCAGTTTTGACCAGGTTGGTTACTGGCCAGTTTTGACCAGTTACTGGTCAGTTTTAGCTAGTTTGTACTTGGTCAGTTTGGTGACTGGTTTGGTTTGACCATGTTGGTCATTGGTCAGCAATTATAATGCTTGTATTTCAAAATAAGAAGCAGTTATAAATTAACAAATAAAATCATGATCTTCCATGGTCTGATGGATAGAAAAACAAGTAGTGTCTACTTAGATAGATAGACACATGGACAGACAGATGGACAAACATTTACACATTGACTGACAAATGGACACATGGACAGACAGGCAGACAAATGTATACACATAGACAGACAGACAAACATACCCATGGACAGACAGACAAACATACCCATGGACAGACTGACAAACATGCCCATGGACAGACAGACACATTGTCATTTTTAAACACAAATTTATTACAACATACAGCAGGGAAGATGCTTATTTTACTTAATTATTTTATTGTGTATTTGCCAGAGTGGTCACATTTTCAGTTTAACATTCAATTTTTCAAATTTTTTACAAACAAAAAAGAAGAAATCTAAACTTTGATTTAATATTCATGTCAGTCACTTCACAGATTTAAGGTGTAAGCACAGCACTAGAAGTTAGACAGTTTGGTCTGTAGGTATATTCATGTCACCAACAAAATTTTATGACTTTGTTGTTAAACAATTCATGACTTGTAGAAACCAAAGGCCATGTTTGTTTAATTTTTTATGTTATTATTGTGGGACACTGGATCACTTAGTTGAAAATCAGAGACTTCCAAATAAATAATATTTATTGCTATAAATATGGAAATTTTTACATAAATCTGCAAGAGTGACCAGACATGCACAAAAAAAATGTTCGTATTTAATTTTAATACAACTCACTGACTGCCATCAGAAGACAAGTAAATTATAGATATAATTTGACATGCCCTTTCTTGTGAATATTAATTGGGCAAAAAATACCAGATTTACAATAATTTGAAATGGTCAAAATTAAGAAATTTTTAGATCTTCACATGTTTTAGTAAACAACACGCACAGGTTGTATGTATGTATATCCATGTGTAAATGTTTTTACTTGTGTATTTTTAACTCTGCACATATTTACAGTTTATTTTAACATATTAATGTATATGTACCACATCGTAACAGCTGTTGGGAGGATAAATAACTCTAAATGTACACCAACAACTAATAAATTATTCCCATTCTGTAAATTTATGTCCAAAATCAATATGATTAAATATAATAGCCATTACATAGTGTGTTTTACTGCTGTCCGACATTGTTAACAGGCTTGATAAGTTTATATTTCACATTTCAAATTATAATGGGCCATTTTCATCTTGACCCAGTGACATAGAAATTGATGTGTTATTTTTATAACAAAATAGGCCATCAGAGAAAGAAGAAAATTATGAAAAACTTATAATTTGTCTTTGAAATATTTATTTTTGAAAATAAAACAATTACAAAATTTAAAAGTCAGTAATTCACCTATGATTCACACAAGTTTAACAAGATGGTAACATCTTATGTAAAACTTGCAGAAAATACTTGCTTTTGCGACTTCACGAATGAATCTGATGCATAAATAAAGAAAAGAACAGTGGTTAAAATTTGGAAAAACGATATTATTAAGGAAAAATAAACATACGTATTTTGAATTGGTAAAGGACCAGTTATCAGTCTCATATTAAGAAGATTGACAGCTCTAATACATCAGTTATTGGTGTCCAATTATAATGTATTCACTCCTTAAATATTTTGAAGATTCTCAGTGTAGGCAAACAACATTGATCTGTCTGCTTGACTTTTAATTTAAGTATTTATTACTAACGAGTATATTTATATAAAGGAAACATACTTTTTTATTTCATCTACCTAATGAGAAACACTTAACAAGAACACTATGCATGTATGGACTGTTAATCAACAAGAACACTCTTCATGTATGGACTGTTAATCAACAAGAACACTCTTCATGTATGGACTGTTAATCAACAAGAACACTCTTCATGTATGGACTGTTAATCAACAAGAACACTCTTCATGTATGGACTGTTAATCAACAAGAACACTCTTCATGTATGGACTGTTAATCAACAAGAACACTCTTCATGTATGGACTGTTAATCAACAAGAACACTCTTCATGTATGGACTGTTAATCAACAAGAACACTCTTCATGTATGGACTGTTAATCAACAAGAACACTCTTCATGTATGGACTGTTAATCAACAAGAACACTCTTCATGTATGGACTGTTAATCAACAAGAACACTCTTCATGTATGGACTGTTAATCAACAAGAACACTCTTCATGTATGGACTGTTAATCAACAAGAACACTCTTCATGTATGGACTGTTAATCAACAAGAACACTCTTCATGTATGGACTGTTAATCAACAAGAACACTATTCATGTATGGACTGTTAATCAACAAGAACACTATTCATGTATGGACTGTTAATCAACAAGAACACTATTCATGTATGGACTGTTAATCAACAAGAACACTATTCATGTATGGACTGTTAATCAACAAGAACACTATTCATGTATGGACTGTTAATCCTAATACTAGGGATGTAATGGGTGGATTCTCCTGTATAAATATTCCCAATGAAAGGTCAAGTGGACAGGTCAATGTTGTTTACCTATATCCATGCTTTCTGGAATTCTGATAACAATACTAACCCTTTGCTCATATCAGGCTATGTTTCAATAACTTAATTGACTTACTTGACTTGCCTCTGAATTTCCTGGGAAACAAAGGGCCGCCAATAACTTAATTATGAGTTTTATATAAAATAATATTCATTATTATGACGCACAATTTTGTATAAATATGATTATTTATTTTAATGTTTTTTACTGTCACTTTGTAAGTTACTGGTAATTGTGGTTTTAAATTATGACCAAAAAATTAGAAAAAAACCATGTATTTGTTGTGTATATGACTTTTCTGGGATGATAGTTTTTATTACTCTGTTTTTATTACCATATTGTGGTTTTATCATGTACAGATTAATTTCAGAGATTTTTTTTAAAGTTTTAACTAAATTGTAAACTCCTTGTTACCTTAGCAACAGTGCCGAAATAATTGAAGTTACTCCCCCATCCCCCTCCCCTTTTTTTACCAAGGTCCATATCAAAAGAGACCATTCCCGAAAGTCTTCATGGCAGGTGTTTACATGTCCATCTCTGCTAAACAATACTTCCATTCAAGAGCCTGAGTGGCAAATCAGTCTAAAATGCCAGCTTACACCTATTGCTTAAGTCCTTCTTAGGAAGTGTGAGGACATTTGTCAGTTGGCTGTTGTTTTCTCTGGAACTTGGGCACATGAGCCCAGAACTAGCCAATGTAGATGTTAAAAATCTTGACTGAGACATAAAACACCTTTACTATACTCTTTATAAACCAGTTCACTGTAAATGGCAAGTCTTTTATTTTCGAGTCAGATGAGCTCCCATGTCTGTTAATAATTCTCCATATTTATATCTAGTCATACATATTAGTTTACCTGTATTTTGGAATAGAAAACTTACTGTAATAAAGGTGGATAATAATGTGCAATTATATTGTGTTATATAAAGATTTAATAACCTGTAGCTATGTAAACAGTGACAAGGGAAATAACTCCAATAGTTTCATTCCGAAAGGATTAATGAATCCTTCATGTTTACCTCTTGTGTATAGCTTAAGATTTGTTTACGACAAGGGAAATACATGCAACTCCATTGGAACAGTTTCATTCAGAATGGAAAAAATGGTTTTGTAAAGAATTCTACATAATTACCTATTGTTACACCTCAGAAGTCTCCTTTTTATTTTGGGATGTGAAATTATTTCTACATTCCCCATATAAATGGCATTGTTGTGGGAATTTGTACTATATATATAACAACTCAGTCTTATTGGGCATTATTATTTTGTTCTTTTCCTATTTCATGTTTGTACCTGACTGTTATTTTTTTTAAGTTCACAAGCATCATATTTTTGGCAGTTTACTTACGAATCACAAAAAAAATATGTACGAATATACACTTGAATACATACAGAAGTGATAAGCAGGTCATTGTGTCACGGATTTTGAAATTACATGAAACACTTAATGACTTAATATTCTGATCGAGAGCTGGAGGGGTGTCAGAAAATCAAAGTGGTTTACATAAGTGTGTTAAGTACCCTATCTGTTTTCAGTAATTATGAAAAGTAAAGCTGTATTTTCATAACCTCAGAAATCCCCCATGCATTCCACAGTTAGTAGATGATAGATTATCAGATGAAGAATATTTTTTATATGTTTTTCCCTAAAACTTACATGGTTTTATAAACACTTCTGTCATAGTGAATGGGTATGGATAAAAGAAAATTAGATTTAAAAATATTTCAATGCATGTTTTGAGCTTTGCACTTGATTTTAAAATTTGTTAGAAGTAACTTAGAATGGATTTCTATTTATAAGATGTATGGATCAATATAGGCATCATAGATTCACCCCTATCCACAAAGCCTATTTTAGATTTGTCTGAACTGCAAATAATTAGTACAGTCCATGATCATATACGGTTGAGAGGGTTCAGTAAGAAAAAATCTATTTTTATAGGTTGCATATTTATTTTAACAGCTAACTTCCTGTTTTATGTTTTTCAAAGAAATCAAAAAAAGATTAAAATACTTTTATCTTTGTTATATGTACTATATTTAATGGTTTTGTATCTGTGTAACTGGCAAGGTTTTAACATTAGATCTGAGTCACTAAAATGCTTGACTAATAGATTAATGCTTGGGTAAGCACAAAACTTTAGATGACCAGATTAATATTGGGGCGGCGATTTTTAATTCAGTTTATTTGTAATTTATATGTGAACTTTTATCTATTTTTTTTTAAAAAAGAAAAAATACATTATTATTTATTATTTAAATGATGAATGAATTGTATTAATGATATGAATGACTTTGTAAGTTGAAGTAGATATGGAAATAAAGATATTTAAATATATCTCATGTTTTATAGTGAATCTTTTATTGCTTCAGGTTGTAGTTTCACAAACATTCCTTACGGTAACTAAGATTATCCTTAACTTAAATTTCACTTTTTGCAATCTCTGTTGATGGATGACAAACCTAAATGCAGATGTTATAATAGATTTTGAAACTGCTGCCTGAAAAAATTGACCACACACACCCTTGTAGTATAATTTAGTTTTGATGTAATAGGTTCTAATTCCTAATTAATTTGAACCAAGTATGTTAACAAGAGTAGAAATCACAAGTGACAAACTTTATACTGCTTTTAACTAAATCACTGTTGAAAACTATCTCTTATGGAACATTTTACCAGCAGAACAAATCTTCTGTTATACATACACATCTGAAGTGAACTGTGCACATTGCAGCAGTGATACTAAGTAGAGTTGAGTTTAGTAATGGTGTTTAACATCCCAGTCAAGAATATTTCACTTATATCGAGACGTTGCCAGCTATAGAAATTTGTATGTGAAAAATATGTTCTTGAAGCAACCAAGGACTTGACACAAAAACAAGGATAAGACAAGATAAACATATTGAGACCTGGCAACTAAGGACTTGACACAAAACAAGGATAAGACAAGATAAACATATTGAGACCTGGCAACTAAGGACTTGACACAAAAACAAGGATAAGACAAGATAAACATATTGAGACCTGGCAACTAAGGACTTGACACAAAAACAAGGATAAGACAAGATGAACATATTGAGACCTGGCAACTAAGGACTTGACACAAAAACAAGGATAAGACAAGATAAACATATTGAGACCTGGCAACTAAGGACTTGACACAAAAACAAGGATAAGACAAGATAAACATATTGAGACCTGGCAACTAAGGACTTGACACAAAAACAAGGATAAGACAAGATAAACATATTGAGACCTGGCAACTAAGGACTTGACACAAAAACAAGGATAAGACAAGATAAACATATTGAGACCTGGCAACTAAGGACTTGACACAAAAACAAGGATAAGACAAGATGAACATATTGAGACCTGGCAACTAAGGACTTGACACAAAAACAAGGATAAGACAAGATAAACATATTGAGACCTGGCAACTAAGGACTTGACACAAAAACAAGGATAAGACAAGATGAACATATTGAGACCTGGCAACTAAGGACTTGACACAAAAACAAGGATAAGACAAGATAAACATATTGAGAACTGGCAACTAAGGACTTGACACAAAAACAAGGATAAGACAAGATAAACATTAAGACCTGGCAACTAAGGACTTGACACAAAAACAAGGATAAGACAAGATAAACATATTGAGACCTGGCAACTAAGGACTTGACACAAAAACAAGGATAAGACAAGATGAACATATTGAGACCTGGCAACTAAGGACTTGACACAAAAACAAGGATAAGACAAGATAAACATATTGAGACCTGGCAACTAAGGACTTGACACAAAAACAAGGATAAGACAAGATAAACATATTGAGACCTGGCAACTAAGGACTTGACACAAAAACAAGGATAAGACAAGATGAACATATTGAGACCTGGCAACTAAGGACTTGACACAAAAACAAGGATAAGACAAGATAAACATATTGAGACCTGGCAACTAAGGACTTGACACAAAACAAGGATAAGACAAGATAAACATATTGAGACCTGGCAACTAAGGACTTGACACAAAAACAAGGATAAGACAAGATGAACATATTGAGACCTGGCAACTAAGGACTTGACACAAAAACAAGGATAAGACAAGATGAACATATTGAGACCTGGCAACTAAGGACTTGACACAAAAACAAGGATAAGACAAGATGAACATATTGAGACCTGGCAACTAAGGACTTGACACAAAAACAAGGATAAGACAAGATAAACATATTGAGACCTGGCAACTAAGGACTTGACACAAAAACAAGGATAAGACAAGATAAACATATTGAGACCTGGCAACTAAGGACTTGACACAAAAACAAGGATAAGACAAGATAAACATTGAGACCTGGCAACTAAGGACTTGACACAAAAACAAGGATAAGACAAGATAAACATATTGAGACCTGGCAACTAAGGACTTGACACAAAAACAAGGATAAGACAAGATGAACATATTGAGACCTGGCAACTAAGGACTTGACACAAAAACAAGGATAAGACAAGATAAACATATTGAGACCTGGCAACTAAGGACTTGACACAAAAACAAGGATAAGACAAGATGAACATATTGAGACCTGGCAACTAAGGACTTGACACAAAAACAAGGATAAGACAAGATAAACATATTGAGACCTGGCAACTAAGGACTTGACACAAAAACAAGGATAAGACAAGATGAACATATTGAGACCTGGCAACTAAGGACTTGACACGAAAACAAGGATAAGACAAGATAAACATATTGAGACCTGGCAACTAAGGACTTGACACAAAAACAAGGATAAGACAAGATGAACATATTGAGACCTGGCAACTAAGGACTTGACACAAAAACAAGGATAAGACAAGATGAACATATTGAGACCTGGCAACTAAGGACTTGACACAAAAACAAGGATAAGACAAGATAAACATATTGAGACCTGGCAACTAAGGACTTGACACAAAAACAAGGATAAGACAAGATAAACATATTGAGACCTGGCAACCAAGGACTTGACACAAAAACAAGGATAAGACAAGATGAACATATTGAGACCTGGCAACCAAGGACTTGGCACAAAAACAAGGATAAGACAAGATGAACATATTGAGACCTGGCAACCAAGGACTTGGCACAAAAACAAGGATAAGACAAGATGAACATATTGAGACCTGGCAACCAAGGACTTGGCACAAAAACAAGGATAAGACAAGATGAACATATTGAGACCTGGCAACCAAGGACTTGGCACAAAAACAAGGATAAGACAAGATGAACATATTGAGACCTGGCAACCAAGGACTTGGCACAAAAACAAGGATAAGACAAGATGAACATATTGAGACCTGGCAACCAAGGACTTGACACAAAAACAAGGATAAGACAAGATGAACATATTGAGACCTAGCAACCAAGGACTTGACACAAAAACAAGGATAAGACAAAATGAACATATTGAGACCTAGCAACCAAGGACTTGGCACAAAAACAAGGATAAGACAAGATGAACATATTGAGACCTACCATTATAAAACTTTAACTTGAAACAAAAGTATAGGCAAACAACATTGACCTGTATGCTTGACCTTTAAATATTTATTATGGAGTTGCACATTTATGTATAGAGAATAACAAGTGTTCATTTTGTCTACATCATGGGAAACATTAAATTCAAACACATATCAGTAAGAAAAATGTTCACTATAGTTAGGTGTTTTAGTTACATGTATAACTTGTGCATTTTCTTTGTATGAACTGTGAATTCTAACACTACCCATGTATTAGGTAGATTCTCCTATATAAACATTAATCAAAGGTCAAGCAGACAGGTCAATGTTGTTATTGTTATTTTATGTACATATGGTAGTGGTATAGAAATAACACGTGGCAACTCATCTGAAATGCCCAGTATCTAAAAAGGGAATCATCATATGTGGAAGCAAGACATGTTATAGAAGAGCAAGCTTCCCATCACTTAACTTATTTATTTGATGAACTTATTCCTATGATACAGGATGCAATGGAGAAATGGTGCTTTACACCCCTGACAATAGATTTCCATAATATTGGGGCAAGGCAGTCAGTCCATGGATGATGAAAGGAACTACCTGGTGAAAATCACTGACCTTTGTCACCGATTCCACAAATTTTTCACACTAGGATCTGTCCAAGTGGAATTATTTAGGCTGCAAGAGGCACAATGCACTGTAAACACACACTTAGATCATTTGACAACCAAGTCGATTCTACAACATGAAATATCTGATTATAAAGTTTTGTTTAAAGAGACCCATGACTTTTATCTCTTCACTCCAATTTGGCAAAAGAACATCAGTCATTGTTTATTTAAGTCCCGAGGATGGCCAACCTTCACTTACATCACAAGTTCTCTACAGCATAAGGTTTTGATGATTATATTGATTAAATGGGGTTTTACATCCCAGTTAAAAATATTTCTCTTATATCGAGACGTCACCAGCTAAAGTTGAAGTGAAAGAAATCTTGACCTCGCAGTGAGCTCAGGGCAATGTGCAGCAAATGTTCTTTTATGTGCAACAACTGCCAGGACATGGGGCAATGGTTTTTAAGGTCTCTTCCAAAGGACCCTGTGACTTTTATTTCTAAATGCCGAGTGCTTGGCGAAAGAACAGTCATTACCCATTTTCAAGTCTTGGTCAGGCCCACGACCTCCCACTTAGAAACTGAGCACCCTACCACCGAGTTACATACCATTTTTGTTTCTTTAATAGTTATAGATGATGAGTGTGTGTAACACTTTTACAATCAACAAGCAACTACAACGGACAGTTTGGTAATATTCATAAAAGTTGAGAAAATAAGTTTTACAAATAAAAACCAAAATATTTCATCCAAATACTCATATTTTCCTTAAATGGATTATTACCATTGAATGCCCTTGAATTAAATGATAGATTGGCGATATGCTGTCAGTCGAAAACAAATGTCCAAATCTCAAACTGAAGGATGAACAGTCTACATATTTAATATGACCCATACGGTGTAAATACTATTCACCCAGATGTTTTAAGTATTATTCAATCAAATAAATACAGGTACATGTACTTGGAGAAAAAACAACATTAAACTACTAACTTGTAAAGAACTTTTATTCAAAATTTTAATTTTGACCATGTTAATATTCAATTTTAGATTCTTACCCAAAATGCTTCTAGATTTCATTTTAAGGTAATTTTACATGAAAACAACTACAAATGTTACAATACTGGTACATTATATTACTTAAAACTTTAAAAACATTTCTAAACCAAACTAACAATTATAGTTTAACAGAGTAGAAATAACATCAAAAGTTAATTGCATTTGAACCTCAATTTAAAGGCCACCTGCCCAAAAAAGGCCACTTTTCCTGTTTCCCTTGGGTGGCATTATAGACAGGTTTGACTGTATAACAATTTCTAAACCAGACTAATGATCAAATTTTCACAATCTCACAGAGTAGAATATAAAATTAAAAGTTAACATGGCCTCATCAAGTACTTGTGTGCTCAAATTACTGCTTTGATAAAATTATGGTGATATTTCAATGTAATGAACAAGGACTAGGATATCATTAACGTCAAACATTCAACAGAACATTTACAGGTTTATGTATGTATTCTGGTAGTATGTAAAATACAACAGGATTCTTACAAGTATTATTTTTTTGTAATTTCTAATATGTATTTTTCTCTGACTTGCATGCAACACACACTAAATAATTCATTCACTTTCACCCTCACTGGCGGCAACTTTTAATCTTACAGTACTTGTATTAACATTCATAACTCAACACACAAATCCATTCATTCTATAGTTCATTTAAAGCACAATTTTCTTCATGAACATTTACACAAAATAATTCACCTCTATGTAATGATTCCATTTTAAATAAGTCAAAATAATAACACAATTGTAATTTTGTCATACAACGGAATTCTAAAGGAAGATTTTTGTCTTTTAACACCGACTCCCATATGCATGGTTTTTGAAATGTAAAAATATCTTATATCTTAACCCCAGAACCCCTGGACCAGGTGGGATGTAGGGGTGTTGTATATAAAGCCTAGTCCAGTTCCAAAATATATATATATATACTTGAAAAAAAGAGAAAGAAATGTAAATAGTCCAGGACTGAATGTATACAAATTATTAATAAACATGTTATGCTCACCAAAATACAAGTTTTTCTTTCAGATACCTTTATGTATTCCTACTGGCAAAATGTAATCATAAATCTAATGAGATTTTTCATGCTTCACAAATTTTTATCATAGTATGATACCAGTTCCATAAGGGAAATAACTGGTACAAATATCTGTAATACCCATAGTTATCTCAAAGGCATATATTTTCTTATTTGCTTATTCCAAATTCTCCAGATTCTGAATAAGTGGCAGTAATTAAACAAAATACATGAACATCATATATTGTTATAATGTGCTTAAAACTTCCATTCTTTGGTGATTTAAATAATTTATTTGTGCAAAATGTAAAATATACAACTATAAAACAAGAAAAACCCTCACATACACGATATTTGTTTAAAATGAAAAGTAAATTAAATACAATCCAAACACCTATAACTGTTTAACTTCATCCCGACCCGACCCGACCCGACCCCACCCAACATAAGCTTTACTACTTGACTTCAACTCATACAGCTGACTGGAACAACCCGAGATCAGACTCAACTTGTTCAAAACATCTTTAGCTGCCCTATTTCACCCTGGCCCCACCCACAACAATGTTACTTGTATGACTTCAAGTGTATTAGACAGGAACAACAAGATCAGGCTTAAATTGTCCAAGCCAAAATGTCCTACAATCTGAGAGTAGGCTTAACTTGTCCAAGCCACACCATCCCAATTACTGTTGATGATTAGGAGAGGTAGGTAGCTAATTGGTTTCTGTGTGTCATACTCCTTCAGCAATCAATTTCTGATTTAAATGAGCAGACATTATCCGGCCTATATACTGTATAGTACATTATAATAATTAAAACTGTACCCTCTAAAATGTACATAAAATATGTCAAATGGTTTTAGATAATAAATATAATAGCACTCAATTCATGCATAGGTAACGGGGTCGAAAATATTTGTATAACAAAACTTTAGAATACTTTAAACATGTTATCCTACGACTTTCTATAGCATATTGCTCATTTGATAAATCTGTTGTCCAAAATCTCTCTGATTATGATTGCAGCTTAATTTATTATGAAAATTAACAACCCAATTTAATAAAGCAATCAATACTCCCTATTGACAAACTTTTTAAATGGACAGATGAACTGATGACAAAATCATTTTTATGCTGTCCATAACCTTTTGTATATGTCTCAAGGTCACTTTTATCATTTTTATAAAATATCTAACTAAACATGTTATGAATCTACACCACCCGTCGTACTTCAAAAAATCTCTTTAAGTAATAAATCTGTCCAAATGTCATGGCAACCAATACAAGAGCTTCAAAGAACGACCATAACACTACTCTGGAATTTGTGTTGTCATTAACTGAAAAAAATAAGAAAATAAAAGATTATAATTTAGCTAACATAAAATATTATGTGAAATTATACCCAAATCAAGATCTTGCATGGAGTATATAGAGAGAACCAATATCCGTTGGCAAGCGAACTGACAAACTTTCTCACGCTAGGGTTTACTAAATGGAATGTGGACCTAGGTGGTCCATCAGTATGTGCTTTAAACTATGTACTCGGCCATAGAGGCACCAATATGTTAGATTTTACAATACTGTACCAACATTGTGTACATTTCTATTTAGGGGAAAGCTGAATGACATACTTAAATCAGTTATCTTAAATAAACTGTCAAACTTGTAAGATCACTTAGACAAACTTTAAGCTCAGGAGTTGAAAATTTTTTCAGATGAGTTAAAGCCCAGGACTTTTTTATACAGAAAATCAAAAGCCCCCAATTTTTTTTATCAAGTCCAGAGTTTACGGCAAAATCAAGAAAGACAAAAAAATATGCATCATTTCTATCGGCAGTTAGAGGTTTTTTCGGCAGTATTTACAATACATGTCTGCATTACCCTCATCATAAATGATCCATGAAAATTTGTCAATCCATGGCTGTTGAAACAATTGGACACACTTGTCCTTATCATATTTGGTGTCTTTATTGTCTTGTGACTTTCTTTTCTGACAACTGGAGCCCGATGCAGTCTGCTTGTTAGATGTGAAATTAAAATTCAACAGGGACATATTTGAAGCGATTACAACCGCTATAACTATCTAGATGTTTCTTTATCAATTGAACGCTTGAACTGACTACCTAATGACTAACATTTCTTACAAGCACTGTAATGATCAAGAATGAATGTAAACAACAACAGGGCAACGTGACTACAGATGGTTTTTAAAGATTTTTTCAAAACAGTCGGAAATAAAATTCATTGGTCTTTTGAGTATTTTAGCCCGATGGGCTTTTCAGTAGATTTTTTGCCAAGTCCTGCTTGCCAAATTTCTAGTCCCGGGCGTCGGGCTTGAAGAATTTTTAACCCCTGAAGCTATACATTAGTATGTAACTACACGCATGTAATTGTTTTAGAGTGGTGCAGAGTAATGAACTTTTATGCCCTAGTTAAGATTCTTTCACCAATATGGAGGTAAACAGTTAAAAGATGACAGAGGAAACCAGTGTCCAAAGATAACAATCAAACCTTCTGCAACCAAACAGGGCTATCTAGAAGTGTAGGTGGCACGTTGATGTACCTGTATATAGGGAATAAGACATCAAAAGGGTTATAAATAAATCTCAATTCTGTCTGTATAAAATAATCCTGTTAATTACTTCCATGTACTTACTAGCTCTATGTATTCTTTCTCTAACTTCCATGTACTCTTGTTCATGTTTAACTCCAGTAAGAGCTGTAGATAATTCATTTATCATCTCTCCTAGTTTGTTTTGATGTGCTGAAATTGATAATAACAGAAAACATTACGTTTTTACTTTTGAGTATTGTTAAATTTGCCAAACAGTATAGGTAAATCATGTTTCTTCTTTACCAAATTGATGGAGTAGGGTAAAGCAGAGTAATAAAATTTTATGCCATAGTCACTTTTATGGAAGTGGTCAATTCTGGAATGCTTGGATGGTGGCAGAAATGTAAACCATCAATCTTCAGCAAGCCAACTGACTAACTGTCTTATATCAGGATCTGCACAAGTGGTATTTGAATATGGGCTGTGAGATAAACTGTAATCCGTAAGCCAATTAAAGAATAGAGTAAAGTGTTAAGTGGATGGCCATGTTGATGGTCAGGTATATTATTTGGTGGCGTGTCCCACTTGTACATGATATGTGAATGTTTTCTGTTGTCCACTATATTTCCCCTTTCCTGTTACATCTGGTGATTGCTTTACAAAGACCTTTATTGTTGTTCATAATCTTTGTAAGTTATAACTTATATTGTCATTTTATGATTAACAATAAACATTATTGTTTTATCCAAATTTAAACTTCAAAACTTTAAAAACTTCACATTCCATGATTTTCAATTAACATGTCGTAATGGAACAATACTTTAACTGATCAGTTTATCTCTAAAGATTAACAACTTACTTCAATGTTGAAGAATGGAGGAAACCAGAATGCAAGACAAAGGCACTTACTGACCTTCACTAAGTGAAATTTTTAACACTACTTGATTGGCATATAAATATTGGATAAATTTGTTTATAACAATCATTTATCTTACCATCAGTTTCCATATTATCTCCTTCTTTAGGTTTATCCCCTACATCCATGGTAAACATGACTATTTTTGGTGTCATTGTAGACATTTTATTGCTAAAACAATATTTGTATGTTCCATCCATGTGGGCAGCAAATGTATACTTCCCATTTGATTCTCGGTCTCCAGAATGGATGACTTTACTGTCAGGTCCATAAATCTGAAAACAGACAAAAAATATGTACTTATTGTTAAAATGTGGTAAATTATTTAACTGACACATAAGTAACACATTATTGATATTAATAGAATTAAAACCATACAGGAGTGGGGATACATTATTGGTAATTCTACACTGATGTAATGTAACACTCGATTCTTAGTACTATGGCACCACTGTGGTACAAATCTCAGAGAGAACAGACTTAACTCCCTTGATGTGGTTTTTGATATCACTGGCACCAATTTTTTGTCATCTGAAGTCATCTGTGTCAGTTTGTAACATTAGATTCACTTGCACCAGTTTTTGACATTAGACATCAATTGCACTATTATTTAACAGCAAGTCATCACTGGTGCCAGTTTTTTTTACATTTGACATCATTAGCATCAGTTTTAGACATTAAATGTCACTGGTTCCAGTTTTTGACATTTGATGTCACTGGCATCAGTATTGACATTAGACATCACTTGCATTAGTTTTTGACAGCAAGTCATCACTGGTGTCAGTTTAGATGTCACTTGAACCAGTTTTTTATGTTAGATGTCACTGGTGCCAGTTTTTGACATCTGATGTCACTGGCATCAGCTTTAGACATTAAATGACACTGGTGGCAGTTATTGTACATTGGAGGTCACTAACACCAGTTTTAGAAAGGCTTCGCTGGCATCAGTTGAAACATTAAACGTCACTGGTGCCAATTTTCTTAAGGCGTCACTGGCATCAGTTTTAGACATAAGACATCACTGGTGCCAGTTTTTAATAATTGACGTCATTGGCACCAGTTGTTGACATCTGATGTTACTAGCACAAGTTTTTATCAGGAATTTGTGCACTGTGTGATGTCTATTAATGGAATGAACCAGCAAACCAATTATTTATTTCCATTTACTGTTATGGAATTTTATCGCATCCCCACAAAGTGTTATTCCTGCAATTTGCACTGTTAACATTTACCAAAAACCTTCTGCCCAACCATTAAAGTGCTGCTCACAAAGTATGCTGGTGAGCTCACTTGCAGAAAAACAATGTATATATGATAATATTGAAATTGAGTAGCCTGGGAAACCAAAATTTCAGCCTTTTCTTATTAAATTGTTAGACATCACAATGTCCATAAATCTGCCAATAAAAACCCTGTGCCAGTGACATGTTGAACTTAACCATGGATAAAGATCATGATCTGTTGGCTTGGTTACAAATTTATGCTGTGGAATCTCTAGAATTCCTGATTGATTGTCTATTGAATAAATAAACCCATATTGGTTATCAAAACCACGTTACACTATAACCAATGAAGAGGGGCTATACCTTTACATCAATATCCAAGAAACCACCTTCTGCAACTTCAAACATGAGACTCATTTTTGTTCCGGATTTTACTTTGTCAAAGAAACATTCTTCAGCATGGGCGTCAATGTTCACGAAATAACAATCTATACATGAAATGTATAATAAAAATGCTAGAAATGTCCACAACATGCTTAAATAGTTCATTTTGTACACAGTATGTTCTGTTTTACCGGTAACAACACGTCGGTAAA
Organism: Anadara kagoshimensis; assembly: GCA_021292105.1. NCBI lineage: Eukaryota > Metazoa > Mollusca > Bivalvia > Arcoida > Arcidae > Anadara > Anadara kagoshimensis. The sequence goes on along the minus strand of CM037874.1, from coordinate 2,043,552 downwards.
GTAACACAGGATGCCACGTATGGTAAATCGCGCTTGCCCGGAAGTCCTGCAGCAAATGGCAGTACGTCGATGAAGGCATGTCATAAAATACAACCCCGTGCTCTGTGTAGATATATGGAGTGGGTTGTGGCTAAATTTTTATAGGGCTTAGGCGTAGGGACGGTATGAAAACTGGGATCACATTATTACATTAACATTGGGTAAAGTATCATTCTATAAATAGTATCAAATGAATACCCAACCGATGGATCATAAAAATGCATGACTACAAAGATTGATCCAGCAAGTCCATTTTTCAAATGAAGTCTAAGTTTTATAATAGGCTATAATTGATGTAATTAATTACCCTATTGGCAAAATTATTCATCTAGTTAATTTGTTTTTGCTTCTATCGTGTTAAAACGTCGATCGCGGTGTAGCAAACAGTTTATTTATTTATTTTTATCAAAATTAAGAGGAACGGGAGATCTTTACGTACCAAGTCTTTAAAATGCTTTGAAGTAAAGGTGTCTTCAAACAGTCGACGCCAACAAGTTCAAGCGTGTGCGTAACACTGACAAAATCGATATGGGAGTCAGGTGCCCGTTTGCAAGATAAGGGAAAAACCAAAACATTTGAGGAAATTTCTTTATGATGAGTTAGATTCAATGGATCCCTATCTTATTCGGAGGGATATCATGGCCGAAGAAATTGTAGAATCAGTTACTGTTGTTGATGTTTACGATCAGGCGGCAGGAATCGGGAAAGAATTCGAGAAACTTATTGAGTCATACGGCGTCGATTCAGTGACAGATTTGATGCCAAAAGTGATAAAAGCGTTAGAACAATTAGAGACACTTGCCGGGAAATATGAAAGAGAAAATACAGAAATAGCAGAGTTAAGGTTTACTATAGACAAACTAGAAAATGAAAAAATAGAAAGAAATCAGGAAAGAATAAGATATGAACAGGTACTTGTTAATTTATGATTTAGTTATCTCCCTTGGGTACAGCAACTGGTAAAGTTCTATCATTTTAATTTGTTGGGGTTGATTTTGCAGTTCAAGATAGTCAATAGGAGGGCCCTTCCATTTGTAACCCCCCCCCCCTTCATTTTTTATACCAAATTAGCCATAAAACAATAGAATCAAACTAATAATTTGAACATTTCTGTGAAAAATAAAATTTCAAAAAATTTACAAAGATTTTAATGAGTAGGGGCATAAAATGAAGTCCTGTCAAGCGATAAAGTGAAGCATAGTTATTGTTTAAAAATCAGAGACATATATCAATTAAATATAGATTGTTAAAATTGGAAACAAAACCACTATTGAGAAATAGAATTTAAATTGTTTTTTTTTGCCTTGTGAGAAATAAAATTCTGGAAAAAATTGGTAAAAATGCATATTCATACTCATACAAATTTTGCTTTACAAAACAATTTAAAAGGTGTTGTGAATTTATAACTGAAAAGAGAAAATCATTGAGAATTTTTATTTATTTACATTCAATGAAATATGCTGATATCTTATCAATTCTAAATTGGTTTGGTACAATTAGCCATTTGAAAAATTATTAAAATGGGGTCTGCCAGTATTCTGTACCTTAATGTTTGTGGGTAAGTGAATTTTCTTGTTGGCCTTTACTGGTTCAACTGGTATCAGTATAATGGATTGGGGGAGTGGTACGCTTGTCTGCGGCGTACTGACTTTGTGGGCTAGCACCTTAAAGTCGCCCTGAGTGCACGCTAATACAAGGCAGACCATACAACACACTCATACTTCACATGCACACACAAAATTGTTCATAGATTAATCTGTAGAAATTAATAAAATAGTTCTCGTTGCAAATAGTTGAAAAATTGCAGACACGACGTTGAGCAACATTCAACCAACCAGATTGTTTTACATCACATATGGTATTCCCAGAAAAACTTATTTTGTTAAAGATGTCAGAGGTACAGGGTAATTCTAAATTCAGTGGCAACCCCATTGCAAGTAAACTATAAAGTTGATTTGTGACTTTAATATTATGTATTAATTGTAAATGCAATAAAAAATTTCCTCTTTATCAGTTTTTTATTTGGAAACTTTTTTATGCACAAGCTTCTCCTTTGAGAACAATGTCTGTATTTTGTAAGAAGTCTGTTTTGATTATAACACTACCGTAAAAATATAAAAAATAAATATAATTATCTTTATCATGTGTGTAATCTGTTTATCTTTGTATAAATTGCAAACAAAATATTAGCAAAATCATATAATCCTTATTCCTGGTAATGTAAAAAGATCTAACTTTACATTTATTTACCCCCTTAGCCTATAGTTTGAGAGACCTGACTGTATACCTTAGTCTAGACATTGTCTGATAATGTCCTAATATATACATTGATTTAATTGCCTTTCCATGTTCTTACCTGTATCTTACCTTAATGTGACCTACTTAGTCATCAATTAACAATAATTGGCATCTAATATAGTGATAATCATGTCACCTGTCAATCACCTGCAATGAACATGTAATGTCACACCTACCGGATGAAGTGTATGTTAAGCACAGTTAGTTTTACCTGTTACCTGTACATCAGAGTCTTTAATTAGGTTGTTGCCTCTGTGACCCTTTCAATAGATCTTTGTTTCCTGTACTATTGTTTTCCGGTCTCTGGGAATAGCAGTCTGGTAGACATTTAATGTCCAATGTTTATTGGTTGTTTATTGTGTTACAGTATAACACTGTTGTTTATGAATCAATCTGGTCCGTAAATGAAATAGATATGTATCATCCTTTATCACACAAAATTGACGTCTTAACATGCAACAATCTTGATTTCTAAGAATTACGGTTCAATCTTCATAACCATTTCAGAGACAGTGTTTAATCATGACCTTACGTTACAGGGACTATCCTTCCCCATGCTTTGAAAAAAACAAGGGTCATAATTCATAAATTCCAAAATACAGGGATAACTGTAAACACTTTATTGAACCATGATCAGTTTTATTTAACTAAAAAGAAAAAAAAAAAACACGACGTTTGAATTCTACATAATTTAAAAAACTATGTACTGTAGTTTATATAACCTTACTTAATTGCTCAAATTTCAAATTTATATTATACATGTGTTATTCACTCAATCAAGAATAAAAAGAAGGGTTGGCTAACAGGAAATATTCTTTTAGGGGGATTGACTTAGATCCCCTTGTAGATTGAATGTTGAACAGTGCCAAGATAATGCTCATAGGTGGTGTTTGTAACATGAATTACCGTATGTTTGTTTTACTAATCAACATTGTAGCATTATTTACACAAGTCAGGAGGTCTCTGTTGGAGAGTCCAGGGATTATGACACCCTTATTTAAAAAGGAAATAAACACTGAACATAATTCTCGGTTTCGGTGTGACGTCACAGGTGAAGATGGCGACTTAAAACACCTTGGAAACGGTGACACTAACCCCTTAGATACTATAGATTTATATAGTGATTCGTACAGGCCAACATTAAAAAATGGAATAAAATTTAAGTTTGGAAAGGTTATATGACATGAAACTTTCCACAAAAAAATTTATGACTTTAATAAATGATTAGAGACTTTCAAAATTTATCAAAAAGTCAAAAATATTTAATTTATAAGGCGTTAAATTTGGGAATTCGGGCGGGGTAAAAATAAAGTATTATAGAATAACCATGGAACATGGGGAACATTCTTTAAATTTGTTTTGTAACATTTTTTAAAATATTACAGTATAACATTATTAATATTTAAATAATTATTTCATATATTTTTCCGATTGTGTATTTCTGATCAGTAAAATATGCATGAAATTGTAATTTAACGGTACCTCTCATTCTCATTCTCTGTATCTTAAATTCTGTCGTAATTCATTTTCTGACCCTGGTATAACTCTTAATTTTAATATTTCCATGATATCGTCATAAAACAATTTTCAAACTTAAAATTTAAAAATAATTTTAATAATAATAACTTAGAAATCGTCTCTATTTAAATGACATAAAAAACAATATTGGTTAAACACCCCGGGATCCATGCAACACCCGGAAAAACTTGGAATAAAACATTCTTTTATTTTTTCACTATATTTATTTGATCTCAATTTATGAAAAGTAGAATTTACATCCGATTCTCACATACCGGTAATTAAGAGCGTATCAATAAACTACAGTACCGGCATCCTGTTTATTAGACATTCCATCACCGGTAATTAAGAGGTAGATACAAAATTTATTGACAGGTGTTAATATAGGGATAAAGTCTTGACGATGTCCCATATTAAATATTAGTTGTCATTAAGTTGGAAAGATGTGTTAAAATGGATTTTAGGTTTATATTTTAATTTTTGATTTTTAATGTATTTAGTGATGGACCGAGTAATCAACGGCAGTAAATTAAACTTATTTAAATTCACGAAATGTTGCTATTTGTAATTCAGTTTTAATCATTTTAAATGTCCAAAATGATTATTTTACTTTTTAAGTTTCTCGTGTCTTTTACGCAAAAAAAGTGAAAGTATTAGCAAGTTCGTGACCATTATGAACGCCGACGGACAGATCAGTCCTTTTAAAAATAGATATAAATTTACCTATAAATTATTTTTTTTAAATCATTCTATCCATATGACAATGTTATCAAATAGACTTGACTACAAATTTCATGAAAATCGCTTAAAGACTCAAATAAAGTTTAATATCCGTGGTAAATAATAGTACATTTGTATCATTTACTATGCTATATAACGGCATGTTGTCACCGTATCTAAGGCCACCGATAACATCTTTACCTGAAATGCCCGGATGTCCGGAACCGAGAATAGAAACAGATATGAAAAACATATGTGTTTAACACCTAAAAATACACATGTGATTCATCCAATTCCATACAGTATAATGATTTTCTACACATTTCACTATTATCATATGTCGGTCCATCCAAACTAGCTAGATTTTCACAAATCTTAGTAGATATGAGACTTTCATTAATTTTTAAAATAGATTAAAATATACTGTATTTTGATCTGAACAATGCACAGATATATTACCAAAATAGCTTATTATGCATCTGTATTTTTTCTTGATAAATTGTAAAAATTTAGAGTGACTGTGAGGACTACCTGTATTAAATATACAAATATTCTAATTATCCATTCTTTAAGTGATTTGAACTACCATATATATTGTAACAGATGGTTGTAACCACCAGACGTCAGAAAACCAGTTAACTGAGTCAAGTTGTCAAAGAATGCTTGTCTAGTAGAGCACTTATTTGATGAAAATACATAATAATTGTTAAATACAAACTCTTCACCTAACAAATTTTTAATCAAGAATGCTCAAAACCATACATTATTGATTGTATGTCAGACTAATGGGAATACACCAACATTCTTTTACTTTATATCTTAATATCTTTATATCTTAATTTCATTATGAGAAGTTATAAACTCACATCAGCATGTTTACTACTGGTACATGTATTTTCCCCTTATCATATAAACTCACATCAGCATGTTTACTACTGGTACATGTATTTTCCCCTTATCATATAAACTCACATCAGCATGTTTACTACTGGTACATGTATTTTCCCCTTATCATATAAACTCACATCAGCATGTTTACTACTGGTACATGTATTTTCCCCTTATCATATAAACTCACATCAGCATGTTTACTACTGGTACATGTATTTTCCCCTTATCATATAAACTCACATCAGCATGTTTACTACTGGTACATGTATTTTTCCCTTGACATTTAGGAGTTGGAACAGATAGAGGAAAACTGGAGAAAAGAAGCCAAGGAGCTTTATAGTGTGATAGGACAACTACAGGAGGATAACCGGCGACTTAAAGATAATCTGTCTGAACAGAAAGAGGCAGTTAAAGAGGAAGTGGCTGCTGTAACTAGAGGTATGTACAGATCTCGACCACTCATCCTGATTGACCAAGTTGAAACAGCCCAGTGACGAGTGGAATTTCATTCAAACTCAGCCCAGTGCCATGTAGATTATTTGTCAGACATCATCCATGATTATTAATTGCTAAAAATGCAATTCTGAGATAAAAAATTACGGGTGTACATAAAATTATCTTTTTCTAGTGATAAGTTACAACAACTATTGCTGGGTACACAAAACCTGGTTACTTGGTACCAGTGCCAAGAAGTTGAAAAAAATATATCTGGGTCTTACATGTGACTCACACATATATTTACCAATTAACAATTGATTTACACCAGTTTTTGGTATTGATCCACATACATTTGTACTAAGTTGTTAAAGTTCTTTCTTAGTTAATAGTATGTAATCTTGTCTGATTTAAGACTAAAAAATAACTAGGTACTGAGTTACAATATACTGGTATGTTATAGACATGGTAGAAAGTTTGTCAGTTAGTTTGATGAAGGTTGGCAGTTTTCTCCATGCACTCTGGTTTCTTTCCCCTTCATCCCAAAACTGGCTGCCTGAATAAAAGGGAAGGTATCTAAAACTTCCTTACTCCACATCACCCCACTACTAGTTGATATTAAGTTAAATATTTTTTGATAATCATTTTCAGAAACTGAGCAGAAGGAAATTGAAGTTTTAACAAAATTAAAAGATACAGTAGATAAACAAAGAGAAGAATTAAGGAAAATAAAGAGAGAAACTAAACAGAAAGAAATCGATTGTGAAGCTGTAAGTAGTTAAATGTTGTTACTACTTTACTTACTGGTATATCTTGAGCTGATGTCTGAAACAGGTAATGGGTTTGATCCTTGCCATGGCCTTACTACATAATGATAAATATTTTGACTGGTTCTACACTAAATTGTCTATTTATGTTGTACATGAAAGCTATGTACAGGTTGTTGAATAATGCTTTAAATTCCATGCCCCTTTTATCATGTTAATAGAGGAGTTTAACATTGTTTATTACGCATGCGCAAGGCCTGTGACCATACGAGATTGGACGCGATTGAACGTGATTTGCAATCGAGGGGGCAGTCGTAATAAAGGTCTAATGCTGGTAACGCTTTTAAATGGTTAAACATTGCCGTAAATGGGATATATTTAAATTCATTCATGAATATATATATTATGTGACAAAACTTTTTCTTACTAATAAATTTATATTTTCTTTAAGTCAAATATAATATTTTTTTATATTTTAGAAATTAAAACTATCAAGAATTAAAAAAAAAAACAGTTAGAATTAAAAGATGATAAAAATGAATAAACCAAAGTAAAGAAGTATAATTAATATAGTTTGTTTAGCATTTTAAACTAAAAATAAAACAAAATGGTTATGTTTGCTATAAGGACAAAGATATGATACTATTAATAGGCAGTCTATATAGCTAGAAAAACAATCTTGAATACATACAAGTTTGTGGAAGAACTTTATCAGTTGTTCTTTTCTTGAAATAGTATCAAAACTTATAAAGTTTACTCCGATGTGGGAGAAAATTGAATCGATATATTCTGTATACATGTATATAATTGCCTTTGACAGAATTACATTTAACTAATTTTAATTAATTAAACGAACCCAAAATTATGATGTACCTATGGCGATTGCAATTACATTTTATTCTTTCCCTTACCCAATATTTGCTCCAAGAAATATGATGCTCCTCATATCTACATGTTACATTACTGTTTATTAAAAAGTTTCTCGTTGATGAATTGTTTATCCCGTAATGTATTACCAAGATTATGGTGTTGAAGGCTTAATCCGTTAATTAGTATCCGTAATTCACATACCTCCGCACACCTGTCTACATTACCGGATGACTCAATACATGACACGTACCGACAAACGACAAATGAACCCCTTTTATATGGTCAGCATCCATCGATAACATTAAAAATTTACAAGTATCGTTTTTATTAATTACACAACCTTCATGAAACTTATTCAATATACAAGATAATATCAAACTTATAAACTGATAAATGAAATGTATGAATGTTAGAGAATATTGTAAAAGTAAAGTATTTAGAATGTGAATAAAAAAATAAAATAAACTTTAACATTAAATATCTGTATGGTTTCAATAATTTTATCCGGTTTTTGTTTTGGTTGTATTATTTTTTTTATTTTGATTTCATAAAAAATGGCATATGAAATGGTAAACGATCCATTACTTTTTAGAAAAAAAATCCCTATTTATTTCAAACGTTTTAACTAAAGTAACCAACCATTCCCTTATAAAGTTACTTTCCAAAATAAAATTTAAAATAAATAAATAAATAAATAAATAAATAAATATAATTGATAGACATGACATGAATTTTTTTCACTGTGTGTCAATGAAAAAAAAAGAAAAAAAAGAAAAAAAAAAAAAAAAAAGAATAAATAAAAATAAAAAGTGTATATTGATGCGGCATTCAAGGTCATGTTTCAAAATTAATCAATTAATTAATTAATTAATTAATTAATTTATTTATTTATTTAAATACTATAATTCAACCTTTCATCAATCATTATTCAATTACATTGTGGGTACTTATTGGGTCAAGATTACTTTTCAGTCTTATTTATTTATTTATTTGTTTTCAGACGAAACACTTTAAGAAAATAAAATATAATGTAGATACATTTATATGTATTACATATACTAAGTTTCATACTAGCACATGTATACATGTAGGTAATAGGGGAATGCCCCCTGGCTTGCAGACGGTACACTTTCTTACCTCTAACCATAGAGAGTAATCAAGGGAGATAAAAATTGTTAAACTCCCCTATTTGCTAAAAATATTTGGTGAAATAGGGCTTCAAATGTACCGTAATCATGGATTAATCCAGATTAATTTGACTACTAAAAGCAAGGTAGGGATATTTCCCCTTGGCTTCCTGAATTATTGTGGGGGGGCTCAATGGCAGAGTGGTCTAAAACACATTTGTTGATCACAGCCTTTCATTGTCTAGATTTCAACCCCATTTTGGGTAATTTGGCAAAGGTCAGTGGTTTTCTCTGGATACACCAGTTTTCTCCACCATTCCAGAACTTACTACCATCAATATAAGTGAAAGAATCCTGACTTGGGCTTAAAACACAAGAAATATTCAATATTTTTCATAATAATTCTGAAGAATTTCCCTATCTTTATGGATATCCCAATTTTGGTCTAATTAAAAGTTGTTTTATATTACAATTTACTCAATCTTTAAAATAATACAAAACCACTCTTACGTGAGACAGTTTGTTTGCTGTAGATTTTGTCCAGATGCTCCGGTTCCTCTACCATCAAGGAACTGACCATCTTGATATAAGTGAAGGAATCTTAACTAAGGCATAAAACACACCATTACTCCACTCCAGTTTAAAAAATTGATTTGTTAAAGATTTTGGTCTTACAAAAGTGGGTTAGCTGTACTTAATAAATGTAAATAGACTTGATACTTCCTGTTAAAGTTCACAATACATCAAAATAACTTCCTTTATATAGTAATTACCGTAATCATTTCATTTCCACGCTCCAAAGTCTGGAGTACCTCTGTCCGTCTGTCCAAAACAAAAAATTTCATAACAGATTTCTCAGCAACTACTGAACACAGCCACTTGAAATTTTGTTCAGTATGAGGTCTCATGCCACAAGTACTGATATCAAGTCTGCCAGACATCTACTTTCTGTTTAGTGACTTAGTTTATTTTTCGACATTTACGGTCAATGGTTAGAAGTTAAAAGAAGGGGTTATACTTAGTAGGCAGAAGCTCACAGATTTCTTGTTAATGTACCTCTCCAGATAGGTACTATAAATGTAGTGTTGAAAATTAGTTGAACAAAAGTGTTATGTGTGCTTAATAAATATACCTGGCCCCAGTTTCACAATCATTCCTTAACCTTAAATTTAAGAAAATTTGATTATCTATTTTTGGAACTACTGATGAATATTTTTGTCAAAAATAAATGGAAATGTTTAAATCTAGAACTGATCTTAACAATGGCATCTTAAATTCCTGAATATCTTAAAAATCAACAATTCAATTATGATTTGAAATTTCGCCAGATTTAAGTTAAGGAAAATCTTAGCGAAGGAATGATTGTGAAACTGGGGCTGGGTACTTCCTTTTAAAGTTCACATTACATCAAAAAAGCTTTATATTTATATCAATAGTAATTAATTATATTTTTAGCTCCAGTCACAACTAGAACAGGTAGTAAAAGTAAATACTGAATTACGACGGAAAAACAGTACTCACAAAAAACATTCCCAGACATTAATAACGGAGAGAGCGGACCTTGAAGCTCAGTTAGCGGATAAGGAGCAACAAATTACACAAATAACTACTTATCTAAAGGAACAGGAGACGAGAGAAATAGAGGCTAAATCAAATAAACAGAAAGAAACCCATCTACAAAACCAAGTCGTAAGTATATAGTCAGTTTATATCTAAAGGAACAGGAGATGAGAGAAATAGAGGCTAAATCAAATAAACAGAAAGAAACCCATCTACAAAACCAAGTCGTAAGTATATAGTCAGTTAATATATAAAGGAACAGGAGACCAGAGAAATAGAGTCTAAATCAAATAAACAGAAAGAAACCCATCTACAAAACCAAGTCGTAAGTATATAGTCAGTTTATATATAAAGGAACAGGAGACCAGAGAAATAGAGGCTAAATCAAATAAACAGAAAGAAACCCATCTACAAAACCAAGTCGTAAGTATATAGTCAGTTTATATATAAAGGAACAGGAGACAAGAGAAATAGAGGCCAAATCAAATAAACAGAAAGAAACCTATCTACAAAACCAAGTCGTAAGTATATAGTCAGTTAATATCTAAAGGAACAGGAGATGAGAGAAATAGAGGCTAAATCAAATAAACAGAAAGAAACCCATCTACAAAACCAAGTCGTAAGTATATAGTCAGTTTATATATAAAGGAACAGGAGACCAGAGAAATAGAGGCTAAATCAAATAAACAGAAAGAAACCCATCTACAAAACCAAGTCGTAAGTATATAGTCAGTTTATATATAAAGGAACAGGAGACGAGAGAAATAGAGGCTAAATCAAATAAACAGAAAGAAACCCATCTACAAAACCAAGTCGTAAGTCATTATAATTACCTATTAGTCAATGAAAATACCCTTGTCAAGAATCATTTATTTCTGATAGCTTCTATTTACAATCTTTCTAAAAATCTAGTGTTTTGATTTACCCTGTTTCAATATGAAATGAAAAGGTTCATCCAAGTTTTTTCTGTTACTGGTGTAGGATTCTTTTTCTCACTCATTTGCAACATAAAAACATAATTTGTAAACAAATATTTGTGTCAAATGTTCTGTTTTAATTCCACCATCTGTGACCTATTTAAATGACATAATAAATTTTGTAGAATTTTCTACATAAAATGATTATGACATCATCATTTTAGTTGGTTTATGTGATTGTAACATAATACATGTAGATGGGAAAATTGATCATTCTAATTTCTAGGGATCACATTCAAGCCAAATGAAATTACTATACAACCAACACATTCCTGAACTGAACAAAATGTTTGAAGTATATCTGGGTTTTCTAAAGATTTTATAGAACTACCTGATTATTGAATTGATTATTTCAGGAGGAGGATGATGTCACGGAAAATGGAGAGAAAATATCATCAGAAATAGAAGCAGCTGATGACCTCCACAACCCAGAAGACGAGGAGGATATAGCTAAAATAGAGGAAAAAATCAGCATGGTCGGTAAAATGGTTATAGATATGAAGGATCCTAATAGACCTAGATTTACATTGAATGAGTTGAGGACAGTTTTACTGGAGAGAAACGAGCTAAAAGCAAAATTAATAGAAGTTGAAGAAGAATTATCTTCTTATAAACCAAAGTAAGTAATACTTAGTTATGGGACTTACGGATTAAGTTTATAAATTTATACATACACATATTATGGCTATGCAAATATTACGCCCAATCAAACTTTATACCTTAAAAATTGTGAGTTGAGTAATGGTGTTTCAGGATTCTGTCACTTATATTGAGACAGCAAATTTTTTAATGGTGTAGGAAACCGCCAACTTTGTTAAGTGAAATTAAAAGCTTTCTTAAACTAGAATCTGTTAGAGTGTGATCTGAACTTAAGCAATGAAAGGAACTAAGATCCATAAACTAACAATTTAAAGTTCACAAGTTGTTAAAAAGTTGAAGTGTAAACTCTTTTAAGTGAAAAATTGAACATACAGATAACAGACTTCAACAACCAGAGTAAAATGTAAATTTATAAAAAATACAAATATGTCATTTTACTGAAGAAATACACAACAATATAAAGTATTTCATGTCATATCTCCTATTTTCCTCACCAGTTGTGGGTAAGTTTATATATACAAAGATTTTATTAATAAATGCATTGTGATTAAATGAAAATCATGCATATACAACTGTACATGAAAAGGGGTTTTCCTTGGTCATTAGAGCATTATCGGAAATCAGAAAACAAAAACAGGAAAAACATATTATAAGCGAGATTCATTCATAACCATATTTCATATTGTCTGTGCAGAATTGCTTATTTTGCATGATAATGTTATGAAGCCATATCTTGAGTAGCCATGGAAACATGTCATCTTGGGTATCCCTGGAAGCATTTCATATTTGCAAAGGAATTATGGGATAATGTGTCATCCAGTTGTGATGTCCTATTGTACCATGGGATACACCTAATATTTGTGCAGATTTTTTGTTTCTGCTGGTTATGGGAAAAAATTCATTATGATTTCCAGAAAATATCACTTATATAATACAAAGGAAAACATAAAACAATGATTCCTTATCCAATGAAAATTAATTTTGCACAAATGTTTAAGAGTTATCATTTGTACATTAGTGACGCCCTTACATAACTACCGGTGACCTTGTTATGAGCATTAATACTGCTTAGAAAGGAAAACCCCTGTGTTATCTTACAATTATTTCATTTCATCTGAACATTTGAATGGGAAAAAACCAGACATTTTACAAGAAGAATCTTTCACAAATTTGCATTTGTTATTTCTTACAAGTGGTTTGTCTTCGTATTAAATGACAAATCTTGTTTTAATAAAACCTGTTTATAATGGACACCTGCATATACTAGAGCACTGGCAATACAGATTCTAGTATATAAAAGTCAAAGATTTCAGCCTCAAATTACAATATACCGTAAATCGGGAAATTTTGGCTGTAGTTAAATTTTTAAATTTTGGTTTATTTGGCACCCAACTTAAAAGTGCCAAAATTAAACACACCAAAATAATACATATTCTAAAAAAAAGAAATCTCAATATTTACCTGAAAATCGATGTTCCGTAATAGAGCACTTTTATCGTAACTTGCCGGAAAACCGATGTCCCATTATACAGTACTTTTGCTTTAACTTGCCTATATAGTATATACCGATATCAGGGCCCCACAAATCGCCGAAATTGGCTAAAAATCAACGAATTGGCAAATAAAACGCCGAATTGAAATTCGGTCATTTGATATTCCCCCCCTTCTAGTTTAAAAAAACAAATAAATGATCAATGGTCAAATGGATATCAGTTAAAAATGGTTTTATAAAATGTACATTGTCGTGTTTACTCATAAACAACTTTAAAAGGTTATATTGATTTTCAAATATGATTATCTGAATACTGGTAACAGGATTGAAAACCCAGATTACATATTAGATATATAGATCTATTGACTATCTGTCTAATATAGACCCTGAAAACTTATGGACAATTTTATTTATCATTCTCAAACATTAAGACCAAACTGAAACTGTCACAACATTCTTTATTTACCAAAACTACAGAGATTATTCTGCACTAGTGTAAAATTTGTTTCGTAGAATTAGTGTCCACTATATACAGGTTTTAACATCTATGGGTTAATCTAGATGTACTTATGACGGAATGAAAACGTACCATTCAATATGGGTACATAAAGATGTACACAGCAGATATATAACAATATTGTCAGTGTTGAATATAAGTCAAAATTTTTAACCAGTTCTTGTCTGATAATTTCAACATTGTTCATTGTTGTGTTTGAGAGACTATTTGAAAAGTAACCATTCCTTCCCAAAAGTTATCAGTATCAAACCATTGGACTGGCTGTTATTTATTAAAACTGCTATAGTTGTGTGTTTTGGACATATCTTCTACAATACATCTAGATCAGATCCATCCTGACTTTTCCTCTATCATATTTGTGTTATTTATATATCATACATATTCAACGTCATATACTTTAATAATGATATACTACCAGTCTTACATTTCTGTTCTAAAGTTCAGGGTGAAAATTAATTATATTTCATGGTCCTAAAGGATATCTCTATAATGTAATAACCACATAATTAAAAAAAACCAAGAAAGAGTGCCTGTGTTTTAATTTTCGATAATGACATTTAGAATGTTTTGTTAAAACTAGAAAATTGATAATTTTAAAGTTTACACAAATGATGATTTATGTACAGTCAAAGTTGTCCATAAAGACCACCCAAGGGAAGCAGTAAATGTGGCCTTTATGAACAGGTGGTCCTGTATATACATTGTATACAGGTTTAAATAATACAAATGAAGAGGAGTTGGGATACAAGTTAACTGGCCAGGTGACCCATGTAAAGAGGTGACCTTGAAGGCAGTTTTGATTGTATATCGTTAAAAGACATCATCCATTTGAAATCTTTAAATTTTCACCCTGAATTTATCATATCTGGAAGTTTCTTGGATATGAATGCAATTTGTTTGACATTCAGATTATCATTCATGTGTGACAGACAGTCTCAGATATAAAAATTAAACCTGTTAAACAAATGTTAAATGTGGGCAAAACAGGAAAATAGACAAGACAGTGCCAATTTAACATACAAGTTTAAAAACCTCACACATTGTTTTGGCTATGTTGCTGTCTGAATTATGATTTATAAATCTGCCAAAAATTGTCATGGTTACAATAATGTGCACCAAAATAAACACATATTAACCAAGGATACTGTTGTCTGATTTATCAGCAGTGTCCTTGTGGTAACTTCAATAACAATGATTACTGCAGTGTCAGAATGTCAGACAACACGTCCATGTCCTAGAAGGACATCTTGTTTTATATAACTGAGGCTGTCTTTTTTTTCATTGCATTGTTGTTTTTAGTTGTATTGCTAGTTTATTGATTTTGTTTATAATGTTGATTTTGAATGAATCAATAATAGATATTGAAAGGAAAATAATGCACATGTTTTGTCTTTAAACATGTGAGATTTCTCAAACTTTGAATAATTCATTTGTTATTGACTATATTGTCTACTAAAGTCATAAAATTCAAAGATTTATGTTTAAATGAAACAAAAAGTTTCAACTTTCATTAGTGGAATCGGCCATTGACATTTGATAATTCAAAGTTTGTTGGGTGTAAAATTTCTATTAGACATGGAATCCCAAAATTTTACATTTTCCTGTCAAAGTGAAGTTATTCAGAAAAATGTACACTGCTTATGTTTTTTATAAGCAGTAGAAATCTTTATGATTCTACACAATTGTCATTGGCTAATTCCAGACATCGTGTAATATTCCTGTAAAACTCATTGAATAAAAACTTCCTTAAAAGGAAAGAAATTTTATAAAAATGCCCAGAGTTTTGCCAAATAGTAATACAGTCTTCAGAGTACATGAATCCTGGTACCAGTAGCCACATGTTCAATTTCATTTTTCTTTTTCAATTATTGATTCATTTGTTACATTTTCAATTTTTTTGAATTTCAGCGCTAGAGATTTTGACATAATTTTATTTTATATTGTTTCATAGTTTCAGCTAGTTTTCACATTGTAGTGATCATTATTTCATGATTTTGATGTTGTGTTTTAGATGTGAATGTTTTGTTGATTATCAGTTTATGATTTCGAATTTCTGTTTTGAGATTTGGAATTTTTTGTTGGTTTTTATTTTGTTTTGCTTTTTGCATGTGTATTATCAATCATAGCTTGTTCTTTCTTCTCTTGTATTAACCAGACCTGAGAAATCAAAGCTTGAGAATCCGGTATCTGATTCAGATTCTAATGATTTAGAGTAAGTTCATCTATTCTGATTTAAATTTTATTAATGAATTTTAAAATTCTTGATATTTTCCAATGCTTCTGATCTGCAAAACTGAATGAGAATTTATATTTTCATTTGATTTTGAAGTGGGGCACATAAATAAGATTGTGCAAGATAAAAGCATATTGCTGTTTGTCAAATTGAACATATCTCTGTTTTAAAACAAGTTTAATTCTAAGAATGCAGTGAGTATTATGAACAGTTATAAACAAACTTTATGAGAGCAAAGTGGGTAACATTATCTTAAGACTAAAAGTACATGTAGCTGAAAATTGGATAAAACAGTAGATTGTCATGCTAGTATTGTTGTGAAAAAGAAAAGAACATAGTTTAAAGGGTGGCTGGACTGCTTAGTTTCTAGAAAGGATTGGAATGAACATAAATTCAAATCATGCTGATACATATCAAATCCTTTTATAAAGAAATTGTTGACTTTTATGTATATACAAACATCAGAATCTTCTTTAAAACCTACTTTGAGGAGGGCAACACTCCTATTTCTGGTAAGTGTTGATCTAATTTCATCATTTCACATTTCTGAGGCCAAATTATAAGAAGCATAAGCACAAAAAGAACTGCTCAGAAATTAGCAATCAATTTTGTCCATCATGAATACACATAGACATTTTCACTGGATATACCTGCAAAGACATTGATTACCAACAGATAAATATGTTATTTTTATACGATTTAGTTATTCTGGTGAGGAGGATCTACCAGTCCACGGTCCAGTAAATAAGGAACCATTTGAGAAGTTATACCCGGGTATGAGAAAAGAATCAGGGATACGTAAATTGTAAGTACATGTAACAATATAATGTTATCATCCTTGTGTATATAATACTGTTACTGGTAATATATACAATCATCCCCAGGCCCCCAACCCATCAGATGATAGTTTACTTCTGCCTATTATGAAAATATCACACTTTACTACAAGAAGGAATATTGGCAAGGGTTTTATGTATATCTAGTGTCCTCTTTCTTTTTAGATTTGCGACTTGATAACTCTGAGATTGCTTCATGATTTAGGTGACTTGCCCCACCCCGCTTTAACAGATCATACCTTGATGAACAATTAAAAACAATGTCAGTCCGCAATTGAAGCTCTTTTAAAAATGTTCAGATATTATGTTATCTTTTAGATTCAGGGCATCTTAGATTTAGTTTTTACCATTAGAAATTACAATCAGAGTTTAGATCTGTTAGTCCAGTATGTTGATTAGAATGGGATTCCCCCAGCGTAACATGTGATATCTCACGACGTTTGTGTGGAACAATTATTTCTTTTAAACTTTCCATATCACTTCAAACAAATGTTAAGAGGTATTATGCGGTAAGCTGGTGAATCCCACTAGTTAAAATATAAGCTACCGGTATATGAAAACTTAGCGTTAGATACCACATACCAGTAACTAGGATTGCATATATCAGTCTGTTTATAAATAAATTTTGTCATGTGATTTAAACTTGTGTGTCATGTGATTTGTACAAAAATGTGTCATGTGATTTGTAGATGTGTAACCATTTATTTGTTTTTTATATTCTGTGTGTTACAATATCATATTACTTAGTCTATGAGACTTGGGTTCATGGAACATTTAAACTGAAAGTAGCCATGGATACATAATCAACATTCAAAATTATCCATTATCAAGAATTATAAAATCTATTTTTGAAATTTATTTTCTTGTCCTAAATAATCTGATGGTTCAGTCTAGCTTTTCTCAATTGGCGTTTTTATTAAACAAAATCATAAATCCATAGAACTTCGGTCATGAATTTTAGACCAATGGAATTCTTAGCACTAATACTGTAATGTTCTATTGATGATTATTGAAAATGTACTTAAGAAAATGGAAATATTTTAATGATAGTACATGCAGTTGAACTTTACTATAGTAAACTTCTATACAATTTATACAATTCTCTATTGATCTTACAATCCTCACCAGATGGCACTGACATTTAAGCTTCCTGTCTATTGTATCAGTCACATGACCTTGATATTCAACCTGTATTTCTATCATAAAATCATGTTAATCATGTTGTACAATACAATCTGTACATTGGCTGACATGCCACATATTGACAATAAGCTTTGTCAATCATCATAATACAATAGAACACTTACCAGGTATCAGATGGTTTAGCTGTGTCCAAGCTGTTGAAAAGTATCAGTAGAATCATGTTCTATATTTAGATAATAAACCAGTGTGCACATATGGGGAAGATATTAATAGTGCATTAATATTTATTTATTTATTTATTTATTTATTTATTTATTTATTTATTTATTTATTTATTTATTTATTTATTTATTTATTTATGCTTTCTTGCTTCATTAGAACATCATTTAAATTAAACTGACAGTTTTTTCAAAAATTTTTGAGTGGCTTGCAGTGTTTTCCATAAGAGGCGGCAACAGGCAGATTTGACCACCTAAAACTCCAAATTGACCAATTAGATTTTATAAAATTGCCTTCAGAAGACCTGAAAATCATTTTCGGCCTTGGAGCTCCCCTTGACCTCTGGACTGTTGGATTACCGGTAGTCAATTTACCTCTTGCTACAGATTTTAGGGAAATCTCTGGGCACTTGGTGTGACTCAAGAAATACATTGTACAATTCTGTTAATGTTATTACAAGCCTATGCCTTGATAAGTACTTGTTAGGAAATCAACCCACATTTGAACTTTATTGGAACTGAGAGGGATGGGATCATTGCATGACTAATTGTACTAATACAAACAAAGTATATACATAAACAATAACATCAAAACCAAGGTCTTATTTATTTATTTTTTTATTTATTCATATTTTTAAATTTATTTATTTAAGTTTTGCAGTGTTTCATTTTGTTGTGTGTATATGTGTATTATAACAAATGAAGTCTTCAATTATGGCACAATCCTCTCAGAAACTACCAGTACTTAAAATCATATTAGATATTCCACTCCAGTTTGATTGGAGATGTTCATCTAGTCATTTACAATTTGATAGATTGATAGTATTTGAATAAAACGACAGTGGTAATAGTTTTACTTCCTAACCCTCAAAAGTTTTAGCAAATGAAGTCTATAGAATCATATGTATGGCATGTGCTAAAATAATAATTAGGGATGAAAGGGTAAAATAAAATTATGAAAAGGTAAAAATAGATGTATATGTGTTATGTTATTTGATAATGATGGATACAAGATTGTGACACTGTTTGTCTTTCAGTTTTACTGCACTGGTGGAAAAACTTAATCTACCTGAGCTGGAATTGGATTTCTAACACCTAGTAACCTCTCTGGTCTGTTTTAGTGTTGTATTTTGTATGGTTGTCTTGCTTTACCTTGATTTGCCTGTTTATTTTGTGAGAGAGTACAGGGCAACATTTTTTTTCTCAGAGAGTAATGTTGCAAAAGAATAGTTGGAATAAGTTTCAATCATGGAATGTGATTTTTAAAAAAGGCTTATGCATGGTTTGCCATGAACTCTCACAGCAAATATTTAGTCTCTAGGTTTCCACAAATTTAAAATTTACAATTATTAGCCAAATTTCCAAAATTTGTGAAAATAAAGTCCCTTTTAAAGCCCTTTTTTGTGCTAAATTTGCTGAAATGTGTTACTTAGAAATTAATAGCCAATGGGGACTTGGCTACCAGAAATGGAAACCAAGAGTTTGATATGTCAGTACATTTGTATTAAGTTGTAATGGGTGTTTATTGTATGATATTATTTTGAACATTTAGTTGTATTTATAGTAAGTGTATGGTTGTATGTTGACTCTTCATTTCTATTCTGTTGGTAGCTTTCTGTGTGCTGGTCTAGCCTCTTAACTATTTTGTTTGTTTATAATTATATTAGCATGCTTTAATTCAGTTTTGTTTCCTTCTTTGACAGGTTTATCAATAAGTTGTAATTTTTGTCTTTGTAATTTTTGTCTCATACATATAGCATGTAAAACAGACCATTCTTAAGGTTTTAGGTCTAAAATTGATTGCCATCCAATTTCTTGGGTCAAGGAATCAAAGTGTCTGCACTGATGAAGCAATATGAATTATTCATTATTCATTTGTTCTCAAAATGTGCCATGTCCGCTAACCATACATGACCGACTCTTTCCAATAACTTTTATGTCGATGGTTTTTACTTCTGCTTCTCTGGTTTAAAAGTTAAAAAAAAACAAACAAACAAAAACTGCTATCTGTCTAACCAAATTCTGAGTAAAGTAATACATGTGTACATTTTAAACAAATACTTGTCCTCTCTGAACAAACTCTTAGGTATATCAGGTGTGCATTTTGACAAGCTCCACTTTAATAAGTTGGATTACAGGATGATTATCTCCCTTTACATAAGAGATTTCACCATCATTTCTCCATTAGTAGTACATAGTGGTTATCAAGCCAGGGGTTTAAAATTGTGTGTTTGTAAAGTTTTGAAAGGCCAGTAACGACTTTATGTTTCAGTTTACTCTCAGTTTATATACATGTACCAAGTGTGATTGTATCGGTGTTGTGTATTGCATTTTCAAGTTTAATTTACTTTTTTAATTCTAACTGTTTTATAATTTATACAGACTGATGTAGCAATCCTTATCTGTATGTGTGGCACTGTTATGATTATATTTAGTTTGTGTAGAATCATGTATGCACCTTGTTAATGCGATACCCCATAATGTTTGTGCAGAACACTTATTTCTAATGGATATGGAATTGTATAAGATGATTTTTTCCCATAAAAACAACATTATTTTTCATGAATTTGTTACGTTAACATTTACCCAAATGTCCTGCACAAATATTAAGAGGTATTGATCATGTGGTACAGCTGTGAACCCCATTACAGCAACAGTATTAAATAACAGAGTTTGTTATTGTAAAAACATCCCAGATAAAATGTTGTCTTGTTTTATTTTTTTTAAATTCTCATCTTTTATGAAAATTCTATGTGAATATTAGGTAAAAAAAAGATTGTTGTAAAAATGTTCTTAGGTACAGTATTAACTTATTGTCTCATTATTTGTGTGTTCCCCGAATGCCTACTCACATAAAACAACACCTGTTACTTGTTTGTTTTAATCGAGTTGGCATACGTGGAATAAACCTCAAGTGTAAGTAATTGTGACAATGGTAATACTTTTCTGGTGTCATTGCAGAGATCAACACATGTTTTGTTGTCAAATTTTAACCACGCCTTATATTTAACCCTCTTGCTGCCAAATGGACGTATGTGTACTCTACCAACTGACTGTCACACGGACACTTGTCTTTTAACCCTTGGCTAAAAGACTAAGAAATACTTATAATCTTTTTGTAAAGTTAACGAAAATGTATAATGTTGACAAGTGAGATTATATTCTACAAGTTACTAATGATGTCATATGACTACAAACACGTCTGATATCATATTCTTTTGTGTCGTAATATCATTTGGCATTGTGAACTTCAATTTGGCCCTGCCAACGCTGCGCTTAAAATTAATTTGGCAGCAAGAGGTACTAAAGTGATGACTACAAGACAGATAATTACATTGATAGTGTAATTTTAGGATTTGGTATTAAGAACAGAGTAGAATTATGTTTTTATTATGTTTTATGCCTCAACCAAGATTCTTTCACATATATTGAGTTGGTCACTTCTGGGATAATGTAAGATACCAGAGTTCCAATTTTCTATGTCACAATGATGCCGAAGTTTGGTAGCAATGTTTTCAGTATTTCTGAAAATTTTTTATGAACCAGAACCATAGCTCATAATTTAAACCTAGTATATTAAAATCCCCAGTTTGATTGGAGATTTTTTTATCTAGTTGGTCACTATGAAACCTTCAACACACCTATGTACCTTGTTAAATACTAGTACATGTATGTGCAAAACAAAAAAATGAAAAACTGATAATGGTGTCAAAAAGAGGCGTTTGTAGTTTTGTGGAAAATCAAGGTCATAAATTATAAATATTTTCTACATGTACTTTGTAGTATCACAATTCTGTGTTTTCTGTTAATTTATTTATTAAAAACTTTGACTTGCTCTACTTATTTTAATTTTCATTATTTATTCATTTCTTTTACTTATTTTCTGTTTGTTTGTCTTTTTACAGCTTTAAATTTGTGTTTGGTTCTCCTGCAAAAGAAGAATATCCAAGAAGGCGCAGTAGAGAAAAGTGACAGCCGCCATTTTCTTGTTACCATACCGACTGTGATTTTAAACTTGAAATGGCAGCTACATGGTCACATGTTCTTGATGATTCTTCCTCCCCAGTGGAACTCTTCATCGATGAAATTACATCATGTTTTTAAAAACCTCCGACTGACATCATGGTCATGACAAATCTTTACATACATGAATAATATAAACTTGTTCATGGGTTTAATAATCAAAGAAATAACTTCATATTCATGAACATTTGACACACTTTTTTTAATTTAACTCTCTAGATGAACTCATCATTGATGAAAAAACATCATCTTCATGAACTATTATTGAAAGCAATGGATTACCTCATCATTTTAATGGAGTTTTTCATTGATAAAATAACACCATCTTGAACCATTGTGCTTTTTCACAGGGAATCTACATTAATGAATTAAATCATCATGTTCTTGAAGATTCTTGACTGACATAGATAATTATTCTCAATATTGGAATTAACATCATTGACAACTCTTAACAGACACAATTCTGTCTTCCCCCAGGAACTATCCATTGATCATGTTGATGGAATAATATCATGTACATATTCTGAAAATCGTCGACAGACATCAAACTCTTCTTTGATGAAATGACAACATAAAGTCTTGACCAACATTAATAATTTTACCTCCAAAGTTGAATTTTTCTTCAATGACATAGAGAGATTCTACCTCCTTGCTGGAACTCTTCATTGATGAAATCATATCATGATCATGAAAACTCTTGATAAACATGGAAGAAATCTAAAATGAAAATGGGACCAAGTAGAGAAGCTGTAACAAGATTCCATATCAAAATACTCACAAATTTTATAGTTATGCAGAGAGGTTGTTAATCATGGGACAGATTTGATTTTGTATTCTTCATAAAACACATTTTGTTTTTATCATAAATTTTAATGTTTATTGTAAAATAAACATTTATGTGATTGCGATCAAACGGGTTGAAAGGTCAACATTATTTAAGTGCTACTCATTATATTTATGTTTTTCTGAGATTTAAACTTTTGTAAGTGTTACCTCATTTTTGTATGTCCATTTGTCTATCTGTCCGTGTCATATCTACCCGAGTCAATTGTTTCCAAACACAGGAACTCAATTTTTTTTTCACCTAGAGTTAATGTCTCAAACTAGTGTCCAGATTATGATAAAAAATTTACTTACATTTAGGCATCAAACATAAAGTGTCATATGGAATTTCCAGTGATGTGAAGTCAATTTACCATCTTTACTTAGAGGATAAAATTTCAAATGTGTTTACTGTATATACCTGGTCTTTATTGTATCATTAACTTTTAACACCACTGCTGGCTAAAATGTACCTGAGTAAAATGTGATGCCCATCATGGCCATGCAAGGATTATTTCACCTTATTGAGACTCTCTGTACTGAAACAATAGAGAACACCAGAGTTACCACAAGAGAACTAACAAACTTTATTACACTGAGCAAATCTGGGCCAGTGAAAAAGTTCTAAATACTCATTATCCCTTGTTTGAAATGCTGTTTCCAAGTTTTAGGAGTTGGTAAAATATTTGATCATTTAATTACATGAAATTCTTTTACAAGTGTTAAATCTGAGGGTTATGGGCTATTGTTATAAATAATTGTACTTGTTCATTCTCTGTTACCATTCCTGTGTGGTTGGTATATGCATGTAGATGTATTTGAATGAGTGTGTACCGGTATGTTCAAAGTTCCAACAGCTAAATTTAGATTGCTAATGAAAATTTTGTTTTGAATATCAAATTTTGAATGAAGAATACATTATCAAATTATTATTATAAAATTGAAATATGTATTATCATTGTTTCAATAAATTTTATATATTTTTGTTGAATTTTTATGAAGAAATTGAATGATAATTTTAATTGATTTTATTTTAACATTAATGTATATACAATGTATATTTAATTTAAATTTGCAAAGTTGAAATATTTATGATATTACCTTCTCAACCAATTTATAATCAATAATATTCCTGGAATGAATATCTGGCTGTTTCAAACATTGAAAGGGTGTCATTAAATTCTTTGGAAAAGACTTTTGTGATGTCGTGTCTGGAATTCTTTCTTATTAAATGAAGTAAAATTAAGTTTATAAAATAAGATTAGTAATTAACATGAAAATGATGACTATCTGTTTCTGCAAAATCACTGACATTCTTTAATATAAAATGAAGTTGAGCATTTATCCTGAGAATTTATATCTTTTGGATAAGTAATTACTGTGAATACAATGAATACTTGTTTCCGCAAAGTCTCTGGTTATACAAGATCTTAAATGGTATGACTAATATTTTGGATTCTGTGGATCACTTTCATTTGTTATGAGTTGTATTTTCGAACAAATTCCCATATGGATACAAAACTCACAGGAATTTTTCTCAAGATTGACTGAATAATTACAAGTTTCTATCATAATCAGGAATATCTTTAAGAGAATCTATAACAAATTTAAAATTCAGGAGATTATAGATTTAAGTTTTGAAAACTGAGAATTTTTTCACTGAAGTTTGTGTGCTTATCTTTTCTCACATATAATTTAACTGGGAGAGTTGTATGCTTGTCTGTGACATACTGACTCTGTGAGCAAGCACCTTAAAGTTAACTCAAGCACTATTACAAAGCAGACCATAAAACACATGGACACATGAACCTGTTATTAGATTTTACATTTAGCCTTTGAGATTAATAAACTTTATCTCATCAAAAATAGCTGAAAAGTACCAATACAACATTGAACAACATTACAACAATACCCCTCAATGGCCATTACAAAACATTTTCTACTCACGAAAATAAAAATGATCTACAGTATACCGTCTATATGTTATAAGGATGAGTGGGTGATTGCCATCATTTATGGAAGGGTAATGCACACTGTATATGCATATTAAACAGCAATATGATTATACCATAATGGAGTGAAGTGTTGTACCGGTATAAAAGTTAAAGCTATTTTAAGTTTAAATTAAAATAATTTTTTTCTATAAAAACTGCCAAATCAGCATTTAGAAAAATACATAATTATGTCTAAATTTATAATTAATTTAAAAATTTGTGTAAATAAGGCACTTCATCATATTTATTGATATTACATTTTTTGTTTGTCAGACATAAGTTTTAGATTTAATGTCTAATGTTTTAACATTGTTCTTCTGACTGTTCCTCTTACATGTGTGTTTTATTTATGCTGTAAGGTTGTACACATTCCTTGTTCTCTGTACCTGTATAAATGTACAACATTTGAACAGTTTGTAGACAAAGCCAAGCATGAATGTAAATGTTCTCTTATAGCTGTGATATTTATTTTAACCTGAACTTATGTTGAAAAGAAAATGTACAGATACATTGTATGAAACCATTATTGTTGTCGCACGCAGTACATGTATTCACTAAATAAACTCACATACATGTACAAAATAAACAAATATGATTTCTCATATTACTGACAGACAAGTGGAAATGAAAAGTTACACAATGCAGTAAAACCTGTGTACAGAGACCACCCAAAAGACATTAGAAATATGGTCTTTATAGACAAGTGGTCTTTATGCTTAGGTTATTTTTGGTTAAGCAAAGATACTTTAAAATATTGGTCTTAGTGGACAGGTGGTCATTATAGCAGGTTTAACTGTATTTATGGATTTCAGAAACACTTTGTTGTTGTAGTATATGGTTGCACTTGGAGAATTTGTTTACAAAGGTTGAATTGTTTGAAAAAGTCACTCTGTAGTTTTTATCTTCATGTTTTGGTTTTTAAAAAACTTGGAATGAAAGAAATTTAAATTTGAGTATTTTCTTGTCTCATTTTTTTAATAAAAAAGAATGCATGTACAGTGAAAATAGTCCATTTCACATGTATTTTCAAGAGAAATCTCCAAAATGTCTGCCCAATTTTTCAAGATAAAAAAAAATGGTGGAGACATAAAAATGATTTCTATTTTATTTCAGTCATTTTGCAAATGTCTTGCCTACTCATCTAAATTTGAATTCATAACATTTTTGATGCTGACATTGACAGGCAATTACAAGCGTCTACAGTACAGTCCTGTCAAATTTTTAATAGTGAGCTAATGAGAAGGAGTCGAGGCTGGTCTACCGAGTTGCCAAGATACGGATAGAGACTAAAAAGGTGTTAAGAGATAGCAGCTGCCAGAATAGCGTTATAGCTAGCAAGAAGCTAAGGCGAGCTGTTGATTCGGCACTATTTCTTTACCTTAGTGTTAAACTTTTTGACAGGTCTGTACTGTATGTAGAAAAAATCAGCACTAGAACCACGAAAAGTTGGTCCATTTTACCTGAAGAATAACTGATGGCCTAATCCCTACGACAGATAGACACAGCTGTCTGATGGCATTATCCCTACGGCTGATAGATACAGCTGTCTGATGGCATTATCCCTACGAAAGATAGACACAGCTGTCTGCTGATTTTGTTTTGTTGTGTGTAGCTTGGTTGTATTTTTGTTAAGTTTTTGTTTTTATTTTTGTTGCTTTTATTTGAAATATTTATTTGAAATATGTTGTTATTTGATATGAACAAAATATGTAAATTTTTAGCAACCAGTTACAGTAATGAAGTAATTACTCGTTGACATCCTGGAAAGTTGAGCTGTACTACTGTCTGTGTCACTGTGTTTATGTCATGTTTTGACTAGTAAATGAATGTCGTACTTCATTGAAGTTTATTACATTTGCAAAACAAAATAAAATTTGTTCTAAATGCGTTGACATGGACAGTAGTTTTACCAGTATGGTATTCATAAATATTGTAACAAATTCTCTTAAGTTATTTGCAAAAATTGTTGTGACATATGCAGTGACACAGACAGTACTTTTATCAGTGAGATTTAATGTATTATACAGGGCATTGCAACAATGTTCAATACGCCAACGTTTGCAGTGGTACACTGCTTATTTAAAGGCGAAATAAAAACTGGCAGATAAATGGGATTTGTGAGTACTATAACTAACACTGTTTTGTTTGACAACAGAATGATGGATTTTGGATTTTGAAGTAAAATTTTGGATTTTGAACCCAAATTATTATTTAATCATTATCTTACATTTTGTCTCCACATTATTATAGTCTCATAATTTTATTAGAAGGAATTCCATTTGTACCCTCTACTAAACTGAATTGACTGAAAAAAAACCTAACAA
Organism: Anadara kagoshimensis; assembly: GCA_021292105.1. Taxonomy (NCBI): domain Eukaryota; kingdom Metazoa; phylum Mollusca; class Bivalvia; order Arcoida; family Arcidae; genus Anadara; species Anadara kagoshimensis. The sequence continues at coordinate 2,016,148 of CM037874.1, read as the reverse complement.
TGATGGAATTAAACCATTTTGAGCATTTCTGTAAAAAAAATTATTCTAAATCATTAGATAGAATTTAGTGTGTGAGAGGTACAAAAGGAAGTCCTACCATTTTATTATTATTTCCATCATTTCATTTCATTTTTTGTTTTAGTTTTAACAATACCCAGTAGTATATCAATACTTTATATACATGTAACTGGATATTATAACAATTAATACATCTATTTTAGGAATATATACAGTACTCATATTATGTAGATTTTTTTGTTAACCAAAATACAAATATAGATATAAATTATTTTGTTAAAGTTGATTTAAAAGCATTGTTAATTTTACCCTTTTCTTTTGGAATTTCCTTATCCTTCAATGGATTTTTTGTTTATTTAAAACAAAAAAGATAATGATAAATCATCATAGCTATTTTCAACGTGTTACATAAATTGGATTTTGTATTTGCACTTCCCAATTTTTACAGTAACAGCTGTGCGATGAGAAGATATTTCACATATCAGACATCACCCGATTTCACCAGAACTCTACCATAATAATAATTTGTAACAGGAAATGGCAAAAAAAAACCCAGTGGCCAAATAGCGACTCAAACCTTAAATGTAACATAGGCAATGTTTCCATGGAGATACATACTTTGCTATTGTATTGAGTCCAGCCCACCATAGTTTCATTTTTAAATACATTAGATTATCAGTAATATTTTATTATCAATTATAACATTGGATTTTTTATTACAATACATTATTATTTCCTTGCTCCCTGTAGTAAGTAAACATTTCCTAGTTTACACTGTAACCATAGCAACACTCTATATCATCAGTATTATCACAATTTATAAACATTTACTAGTGCCAATATCTATATCTGTATCTATATAAGGTAATATATGGAGAATATTGTGTATAAACGATGGTATGATAATGAAATATTTAGAAGCTCAATCATAAATGTTATTTTAGCAAAATTTGGTACAACATATTTTTAAATTAGTGCCTCTTTTCTAATTTTGGTTTAAATTTTTTCCAGTTGATCAATTTTATTCCCTTTATTTTAAAGTTAACATATTAATTAATAACTTAATAATTAGGTATAGGTATATGTTTAAACATTCCATGATGATTACAACATCAGTTATTAAATCTGATCATTGAAACATTCTTTTTTGTAATAATAGATTTTATATGTTAAAATTATCAAGCTTATAAACAGAAAAAAAATCCAAAATACAATTATACTGGAATTTTTCATGTTTGAATCCAAAAAAAAAGAAAAGAAAAGATGTTAATGGCCCTGATATGTGCATTATATATGTATATGTACATGTACATTGTATAAGCACACAATATTGACCTATACACTTGACCTTTCATTAAGAATATAATATCGGAGGATCCACCCAATACATGGGTAGCATTAGGATTCACAGTTAATAAATAAACCATGTGTTGACGGAATATACACCTGTGTTCCCTATACATAAATGGTCTTGTCCATAATAAATACTAGTATTTAGATCAATGGTCAAGCAGACAGGTCAATCTTGTATGCCTATACATGTGTGTTTATTGTTTACTTTTATGGTAATTTAAATGGTATTAGTACAGAGCTAGATATTTTTATAACAAAAACGGGCCATGGAATATTTGGTATATTCAATATTTAGGAATAATTTCTTAGGAACCTTAAAGTTATGAATAACAAACTGCTGTCACTAGAAAAAAACTCTAAAACTTATTTTGTTTAAAAAGTCAAGGTCATTTACTTTTTTTTTAAAACAAATCTGACCTTCATTACAGAGGGCAAGGTCATTTACTGTATCATCTGTTTGCAATGAATGTACATTTTGTTATCAAATATTAAAATACATATTTATTAGCTTCTTCATGTGTTTGAAGTTATTATTACGGTACATTTTGTTGTTTGGTTGAATGTAGTTAAGTCACATCAGCAATTTTTCAGCTATTTGCAGTAAAACAATTTATTGATTAATCTCAAAGATTAATCATAAAACAAGTTCATGTGGTGCATAAGTTTGTGCAAGTAAATTTGATCTGGCACACATGCTGACTTTTAAGAGTGTCAGTTCACTTACCTGCAAATATCACAGACCACTCCATCCATTTTACATGTATTGGTACAGCGCTAACCAGCAAAAGTTTCATCAGGCTATCTTGGTATCAAAAGACAGTTGATCCTCAACATATCTGCCGCTACATTTAGCAGCTGAACTGAACCAATGTTAAGTTCAGTTTCTTGCACAAGGAAATAACACAAAATCCATCTAGGATTTGAACCCATAACAACTTTGCTGTCTCTACATGTTACTTATGATTCATGAGATCAGAAATGGAGGTATATAACCTTAATCAAGAATCAATGTGACCAGGTTTAAAGAAGTAGTAGGTTTATTATGTATATTTGTGTATTTGTTTTGTACTAGTGCCCACAACTTTTAGGTGCTTGCTCAATTGACGAATTGCAGGCCACGCCCACAATGTCCCGACAAAGACCGACATGTTTGAATTACACACAAAAAGAATGAAAACTCAGCCTGAATTGTGCTATTTAATGACGTAACTGACACTAGTATGTCATTAGTTGCCGTGACACTGCTTTGGTACCATGATGGCAGCCAGTGTCGGAACATAAAGGGTGTGGCTGGCAATACGTCAATTTGATAGCAATCACAGATATTACTTACCCAAAAGTCCATTATCCTGATACCAGATGAATTGAGAGCAATGTGAAATCAGTAACTTCCTTGCGATCACAACATGCATTATGATATACCCATTATCCTTGGATCTTGAGTCTGTCACAAACTGAGCTACATACTTTCATATGTTCATACATACCCATCAGCAAGTTTTCATGTTACATCCTTGTTTACAAGAGTTGTGTTGAGTAATGGTGTTTACGTCCCAGTCAAGAATATTTCACTTATATCAAGACGTCACCAGCTATAGATGAAGGTGCAAAAATTTTGCCTGTGCGTTGCACTGATGGCATAATACAGCAGAGTTCTTTATCGTGCCATGCCCACCGTTGCACGGGACCTCATTTATTTTAAGTTCCCATCCGAAAGAACCGTCACTTTCGTTTGGTAATGTGAGTGCTTGGCGAAAGAACCGTCACTACCCACTTTCAAATTTTGGGTCAGACCCGGCTGGGGATCGAACCCACAACCTTCCATTTATGGAGCGAGCACTACCAACTGAGCTACTGTAGTGGTTCCTTGTTTACAAGAGTCATTTTACACATGTAAGCAACTTGCATGTATGTTTGATCACTGGATACATCATTAATTTTACCAATGGCTGCCTAAGTTGAAAATCCAAACTCAATTGTATCAACACACAGTATATTCTTGTTTCCTATTACAGTGTATGTACGGTAAGCCAAAGTACTATTGAACCACCTATAATTCCCTTTGGTAATCCATTATATAGCCACTCATTTTCTTCTGATCTTTGATACAAATGTAAATTGGTTGGTCGTCATCACAATATTATTGCTAAGCATGATGTGTCTATATCTTATTTTATCTTAGATATATTCAACATCCCAGAGTCCAAATGTTCCTTTTATTCTCAATATGACTGCCATCACAACATTGTGATAAGTATGATGCCTCTGTATCCAAAATTATCTATGATATATTTGACGTCCCATAGTTCCATGTTCCTTTCATTCTCAATTTTGATTTCAATGCAGCCGGTTTAACTAGCTAGACAGGAGGTGCTTAACGTTTCGGAGCACCCGGCCTCACTTCCCTGGTGGAATATTACTTGTTCTACTTAGTTTGCCAGTTTTTAAAGTTTTTACTTTTGTGTTTAGGATTGTGATTTAAACACAAGACTTGTATGTGGTTTAATTCTAACTTTATATAGTTTTGATAAATGAAACAGCAAGAAGTTGTTTAACTATGAAAACTATGATGAACAGAACAATTAACTGAAGCATCACTTTATGTAGAAACATGTCAGAAGTAATGTTGCTTTCCATTAAGTACCACTGCAGTAGTTTAGCTGCATAGGTAGGATGCTAGTTCTACTAGTAAAAGGTCCAAGACTCAAACCCTGGTCTAATAACCATGATTTCAAGAGGTAGCAAATTTTTATCCAAACAACCGGAACAACGGTCCTTTCAATAAGGGCGAATCATGATAGCAACCTCACTGCTTTAAGTGCATTGCGCATGGATATATATACATACATACGGTGTATCTTTTACTTCTAAAACTGGTAATGTCTCAATATAAGTTCAGTAATTTTGACTTGGATTAAGAGTTACTGTAATTTAATCAATCCAAACTGGTAGGACTTCCATTGGAACCCCACTAATTAATTTCTATGTTATTTTTTATTTTTCACAGAAATATTCATAATGTTCCGGCTTTTTCAGTCAAAATAAATTTTTTGGTGGAGGGTACAAATGGAAGTCCTGCCTTAAAACCACCAGGATTTGGAGTAATGAAAAACACTGACAAATATAAGCATTAATTTTTGTTTATTTTTAATGGGCATCAAATGCAGAAATAACATTGGTATTTCCAAACAAATGAAACAATAATGTCATCATTAATCATCACAAACTCTTTCAGAGATAATAATATTCAACAAAATTTAACAATAAATATTTATTTTTACACATTAATTTTTTTTTGCAATAAAATGATACTTATAAGGAAATATAAATAATGGGAGTGATACAGCTCATACAAAAATTATATCTTTCTCTCTCTTTCTCTCAATCTGCACTCTTTCTACTCTCTCTCTCTATCTCACACACACACACACACACACCCATCATTTACATATCTGCCTTAGTTTATAATATCTGGAATATATGACTTATTTATCTGTTAAATAGGTTAAATGAATATTTCTATGATATATGTATTATGTCATCATTTAAATGTATGAATATTTAGTTGAAACTGAACTTTAAACCAGAGGCTCAGGATGAGCCTGTATCGCTCACCTGACTAAAATGCTTTTAAAGCAAATTTGTATATATGCTTTTCCAATAGGGTCAAACTGTAAAGTTTGATTCAATTTGCTTCACTAGCTTCAGAGGAGATAGCATATATATGCTTTTCCCATAGGGTCCAATATTAAACTATCTTCTGCGCTGGCGGCCATGTTTTTTGGCGGATCAGAAAAATTTTGGCAATCTAAGTAAAGGACATTCTTTACATCATTTCTGTAAGGTTGGTTAAATTCGCTTCAGTCATTTCTGAGGAGATAGCCAAAAATTCGTTTTTCCCATAGGGTCCAATGTTAAACTATCTTCTGCACTGGCGGCCATGTTTTTAGGCGGATCAGAAAAATTTTGGAAATCTTTGTGAAGGACCTCCAATACATCATTTCTATAAAGTTTGGTTAAGTTTCCTTCAGTAGTTTCAGAGGAGATAGCCAAAATGTGTTTTTCCCATAGGGTCCCATGTTAAACTATGTTCCCCGCTGGCAGCCATGTTTTTAGGCGGATCAGAAAAATTTCGGCAATCTTTGCAAAAGACCTTCCATACATCATTCCTGTAAAGTTAAATTGAATTTGCTTCAGTCGTTTCAGAGGAGATAGCCAAAATGTGCGTTTTCCCATAGGGCCCAATGTTAAACTTTGTTTGGCCCTGGCGGCCATTTTTTTTGGCGGATCAGAAAAATTTGGGCAATCTTAGTAAATGACCTTACAAACATTATTCCTGTAAAGTTTGGTTCAAATTAGCTCAGCGGTTTCAAAGAAGATAGCAAATATATGCTTTTCCCATAGGGTCCAATGTTAAACTATCTTCTGCGCTGGCGGCCATGTTTTTTGACGGATCAGAAAAATTTTGGCAATCCAAATAAAGGACCTTCCTTACACCATTCCTGTAAAGTTTGGTTAAATTTGCTTCAGTCATTTCTGAGGAAATCGTTAAAAATGCATTTTTCCCATAGGGTCCAATGTTAAACTATCTTCTGTGCTGGCAGCCATGTTTTTTGGCGGATCAAAAAAATTTCGGCAATCTAAGTAAAGGACCTTCCATACATCATTCCTGTAAAGTTTGGTTAAAATTGCTCCAGTGGTGTCAGAGGAGATAGTCAAAATGTGAAAAGTTTACGGACGGACGACGACGACGGACGACGGACGACGGACGACGACGGACGCAAAGTGATGGCAAAAGCTCACATGGCCTTTGGCCAGGTGAGCTAAAAAGGCTTTGACAAAGATGTTTCAAAAAATAAATGAACAAAAAGATAAGAAAATAAATCAAGAAAGGGAATTTCATTTAGAGTTTCCAAAAATCATCAAAAAAAAAAGTAATAACATGTGGTTGAATTTTTGTATTGATCAAGCAACAATGAAAAATCATATATACTTCTTGTTTAAATGTTCACTTCTAATGTAAATGTTCTTGGATGAAGGTGATGAGTGAAAATTTCTTATATGTCAAAGGTCAACAACAGACATCTGATGAAAAATGAACAAGAAATACAAGGTCAAGGACACTATCTCAAAGAAATACAAGGTCAAGGACACAATCTCAAAGAAATACAAGGTCAAGTACACAATCTCAAAGAAATACAAGGTCACAGACACTATCTCAAAGAAATACAAGGGGTCAAGAACACTATCTCAAAGAAATACAATGGGTCAAGGACACAATCTCAAAAAAATACAAGGTCACAGACATTATCTCAAAGAAAAAAGGGCAAGGAAAAGTCCAAGACAACATAGCCAACCAAAAAACCTCAAAAATGGGACTAGGAAGACACTTATTATGTTATACAAAATCTGACCATATAAATAATAACATAAAACAGCACCTTATAAATACATCAAATTATACAACAAAGAACACATAATAACAATGTTATAACTTAAATAATAATGTATATACCAGTATCTGTAGAAAGATGACAATGTAGTGTTACATACTGTATAAATAATGTATCTGTACATACTGTTTACATATAACATAACACTATATCTAATTCCCACAAAGACAATTCAAAACATTCAGGTACTAGCACATGTAATTTTAAGACTTTTTAAAGGGGTGGGGATGGGGGCTCTTTGAGTGGAGTGGAATCTGTCCAAGTGGGATTTGAACCTGGGCAGTTAGAGGCACATGTATGTGTGCTTTACTTAACTCAGTTACAGAGACCCTAGAAAATTTTTAACTAACACCAATAACTTTTTCAAGTTTTCATTTCATTAATCATAGATTCTCATTAAAATCAGATAAGAAAAAGATTCATCAAAGCAGAAAACAAAAGTTGCTATGTTACAATAATTAAATAAAACAATAAAATAAATAATGGCAGATATAATTCTGGCTCAATATTTCAACATCCAAATATTTACAACAGTTTTAAACTTGAAACTTTCAAGCAACAACCTAAATAAATAAAATATGAAAAATTTGCCAAAATATCAAAGTGTTTGCCGGGTGGCTGGCTGGCACTGTTTTACAATTATGCGTTTTAACAAACAAAATACACCACAAAATTACCATGGCAGTATAAAAACTTCATAGCAGAATGGACAGAATGTGGGATACACATCACAAATGTAGTTTTGACAAAAAAATCAATGCAGAATTACATTGCATAATCAGAAGTACAATTACAGTATAATTTATAAACCTAATTCTGAATTTAAATGCCACTAGAAATTTTATTTAATGATAGATAAACATAGCTTTGATATTAATTTTGGAAAAAAAAGAAATTGTGAATTTGAATTGACATTTTAGGTCCTTCACAGCAAAATAGTGTCAGGGCTCAAAATAAGGGCAAAGTTAGACGATATCTTTGTTGTTTCAAAAAACTTTGCCCTAAACTGTCCCAAAAAGCTAAGTTCGTGTCTGACATGCCACCCTAAGTTTTGATAAGTTTATTCAATCAGTGCAGTGCCTCTGTAAATTACACAAATTCAAATGTACATTAGGTAACTTCCAATATATTGTGTTTTCATAAATTGCTAAAAAAAAACAATTAAGACAAACTTTACAAATCAATAGAAAAGGATCATAGGGGTTCTAGTTTTTACAACAAATATATAGTTTTATGAAAATTGGACCGAGGTCTTCTACCTACAATTTATTAGCTTTCTAAAAAGATGTAAAACAGAACTTCACTTTCTGCTGAACCCTATTTTAATCCCCCAAGTTTGTACCATGAACTGAGTCATCAAAAAGAAGAATGAAAAATATGCAAATATACGGAATGTATTTCAACACCATATATATAAACCCCACACATGAAAATACATACACAAACCCCACACATGAAAATGCATACACAAACCCCACACATGAAATACACACATTTAACCCTGTACTCAAACACCCACACACAAAATACACACATAGCCCCACACATGAAATACAAACATATAACCCATATGAAAATACACACACAAACTCCATAATGAAATACACATTTAACCCCACACATGAAAATACACATTTAACCCCACATATGAAACACACATTTAACCCCACACATGAAAATACATTTAACCCCACATATGAAATACATTTAACCCTACACACAAAAATACACATTTAATCCTTCATATGAAAATACATACACAAAACCCCACTTAAGAAAATACATACATATACATACAAACACACAAGATTATTTATAGGGAAAATAATAAACATCCATATAACCAATCTTATTTTACTTGCATAATCTAATCCTCATAATACATAATGATAACTATTAATTAATGTATGGAACATAAATCTAAATACAGAATATCATCATCACACAACAATTTGAATTGAAAGACTTTGGGCATGGCAATTTTTTTGCTTGAACATATTTCATTTTTTCTTTATTGAACTATCTAAATATGAGTTGGTGATTTTGTTTTAGTTTTCAATAAATGGATACATCATTTGTACCAGACAATACTCCTTAATATGTGTGCAGGTGTCAAGCCCTTTCAGTAGATTTTAAAGTCGATAAAATTCTTAAAAGTTGGCAGTAAGTATGAAGTAACATGTATTGTAAGACATATTCACAAAATGTAAACTTAGTTGAAGTAGGCAACAAACTTAATCCAAATCCAAACAAGTAGCAGACAAGTTTTATTGCCTTCCTGGCCAGCTTTATTGAAACCATTGAGGACTATTACTTTTATCAGACACAGAATCATGCCTTTCCTCAAAAATATTTTACCTGTAAATTTCAGGAAGTACATGAATTCCAGGACAGTTCTGCACACATGATAAAGGAGATCAATCAGAGGGAACATAAATTATCTACATTCTATCAACTAAAGAATGTCATTTATCTTTACACATGTATATAAATGAGCAAAATACATAAGTACTTGTACATATGTGTGCCGGTATACAAATGAGAAAAAACATAAACATACATAAATCTTTGGTCTATGTAATATAAATTCTACCCCTCCTCCCACTGGATGTTATGGTATGGTCCATAAATGAACACAGGAGCATACCATGTATAACATACAGAGACAGACGGGTTTGAAGTACTGGATTTATATTTATATATGATCTGGATGAATCAAGACTTGGAATGCTGACATTAACCGCTGTTCATTTTTAACTTGATTTCTTGTCTTAAACATGTATCTCAATTATTTTTCATAAAATATAGGAACACAGCACATAGACAAGAATGTTGTTGTATTGCAATACACTAACTTAAGATATATAAATTATGCTTAAACATCTTCTGTTCTGTATATCACTGTATTGTAGTAAGTACTTCCTGAAACACAAGAACAGAACATAAAACATGAACTGATCATAACTCTTTAACCATAACAGAATGATGTAACATTATAACGTGACAACAGATATATATCTCAGCTTTACAGCACTATAATATCTCATATTAAGACATACATGTACAGTAAGAACTGTTTTAATGTGATTATTTCTGACAGAACATTGTCAGTCTTTTCAGACTCAAAAATCTCTCATTGAAAACCGAGTAATTCAAACTTTATCTCCTCATTCCAAACATGTGTTAAACAACTTCAGAAAACTCCATCATCCTGGAGATCCTGGTATAAAATCAATGTTCACACACTCCATGGTCTTAATATTTCTCAATTTTCATTTTTGTTGGTAACTTCATATACAGTCTACAGTCACAGATATTTCTTTCAACATTTCTTACAACATCAGTCCTAGCATGTCATTGTCTTTCACATGACTAGTTCTATTGCCATCCGATGTGACATGTCTACTACAACAGCTTCAAATTCATCTGTAACAACTCCTCAGGACCCGAAGATACAGTAATCATCTTCAAATTCCTCTGAGCCTCTACCTTAAAAACATCTGTAGGAATCTTTATTTTTATTTTTTAACTTTTACAATTTATAGTAAGGCTGTGATGTTCGACTGGCAATTCTGCCAATATACATATTTTCCAAACCAATTACATTTTAAGATATAAACTAAAATGCACAAAATTTTACAAGCTGTGATGAACACAATTAATCAGCAAATGTCACATATCTTCAAATAATTGTCAAGTAAAATTTTACTTTCCAAAATCTGATAAGCTTCAGTAAACACAATCAGATGGATGTCACATATCCAAGTAGAATCTTTTTTTCCACAATCTGATAATAAGCTGTAGTGAACATAATCAATGGAAAAATCTAAAACATGTAACAAGCCAGTCAAGCACCTGCCACGTATCATTAACAACCTTGAACTTTAATATTATATTTTATTTAAATGTTCTCATATAAAGTGTAGGATAAGCTGCCTCTTTTCTTTAATCTACCACATCTATCTTCAAAAAAGCTTCAAGTCAGAATTTTATAGCACGGCTAGTGAAATTTTATGACAAGCTGCCTCTTTCTTTTATCTTCAAAAAGCTTCAAGCTAATTTGGATATAACAGACAACTACTGTAATTTGATGATAGGCTGCTGCAGTGAACAAAATCATTAGGATAAAACTTGACATTATCCTAGAACAGTAACGGCATCCTCATTCTCTACTTCTATCTGTGGCTGGGCATGTTTCTCTGTTTATGTAAGCTGCTGCACTGAACACAATCAATTGGATAAAGCTTTGACAAAATCCTAAAACAATAACGGCATACTGAGAACATTTTCTTCTTCTGTCTGTGGCTGGGCATGTTTCTCCGTGTATGTACGGCTGCAATCCTGAGATAATATGTTGCATAGTGCTCCAAGACAATTAGTAGGTATCAAACTCCCTGTAAAATAGACAGAAAACACAATGACAAATGACAGAAAATTATAAACAACAGCTTAACAGCTTATCAACTTACAGTCTGAAAATACTTATACAGCTATAACTGATATTGCCTGGAATGCTAAAGCTCATTAAATCAATTAAAGTATGGGAACTGTTTAAAACACATGCTTACAGACGACAATCTGCTCTGGTCAAATGACACTTGGACATATCTCCATACTCATTTTCCAAACATTTCTTTGTAACAATACTCAAGTATACCTGCAACCTTTGGTGAATTCCATTGCGAAATATGGGAAAACTAGCAGGAATTGAATGATCACACTTAATATATAATAGCAATGTCCATTTATTTTGGGTTTGGCACATACAAACAGTCTAGTACAGACGCCAGTACACTCGCCACTTTACTCCACACACTGAGTACAGAACCACTAAGTATGTGATACTTACCAACAATTCTCTCATTGCTGTCAGTTCTAAGTCTCATTATCTGCATTTTAGAGTTAATTCCCCCTAGTACAGACGCCAGCACACTCTCCACTTTACTCCACACACTGAGTACAGAACCACTAAGTATGTGATACTTACCAACAATTCTCTCATTGCTGTCAGTTCTAAGTCTCATTATCTGCATTTTAGAGTTAACTCCCCCTAGTACAGACGCCAGTACACTCTCCACTTTACTCCACACACTGAGTACAGAACCACTAAGTATGTGATACTTCCTGGTACGGAGTCCTATCTCACATGGTAATCCTAAACTCATCTTTCTACAGCTGCCCTTCCTATAAATACATATAACAAAGATTTACATTCTAATCTGGAATGGTGGCATGACATATATTGAAAATCATTTTTATGCAATTTTCGAACTGCCATTAAGGTTAACATTACCTTTATACCATATATATTACTGTAAATAAACAATTATTTGTGCATGAATTTCACGAGGACTAAATGATCATGAAATTCAATTGTCTGGAATACCAAATATTCAGCTATAATTCATATTGTGACAGTTAATTGTAACAAAATGGTTATGATAAGACAATTTAGAAACCCAATAGCCATGAAAAAAAGTTAATTTACAAAATTGTATTTAGATCACAAATTTGTTGGGCATTTTGTTCAAAGTTTAAAAGTTAGCTTAGATATAGAGATCTTACAGAAGCATCAAATCGGGTTTTGAGAATTACTTCACTATAAATCTATGAACTCACAAGTGCCACAAGGATTTGTACTGGAGTTACATGCATTATCAGTACACACAAAATTATATATGCTGACTTACCAGTACATATGGAAACATTTTGTTGCAGAATTATCAAACTGATCATTCCACCATGTTTCTGCCACATTTGGTAAAACCTAAACAAAGAAAAGATTATGTTCAGTTTTCATAAACAGATGCAGAGTCTGTTAATAAAAGACAAAATTTGACTACTGTCAGTTGTTCTTTACTACCAGTATATGTTAGATACTTGTGTGCTACATGTCGATTGTATAATGTCATTAATCTTTCTACAATGAAAAATCTGGTTTGTATAAAAGCATAAGGCAAACATTTTTAATGAAAAAAATAGGCTTTTGTCTGAAAATGTCAAAGACACAAACTTCCACTGATGAAAAGCCTATATCACCACTCGATTGAAATCAAAAGTGGGAAAAACATTGGAAAGTGTATAATGATCCAGAAAAACCCAAGAAACTAGGCTTGGAAATATGTTAGTGTACCCTTTGCCAGCTGTTTAACCGAAGTTTTCAAAAGGTGAATTACAGTGTAATTCAAAGCAAAAAATTACTATTATTTTCTTATTTTCAACTTTACAACTACAGAATATTTTACCTTTTTATATCTTTTCTTGATATTTGTAAGTGATTCAGGACTTTTCTGATGTCCCGTGTTTGGTCTGTATACGTTATATACTTTCTCTTTCTTCTTATTAAGTCCCTGATAAACAATTAATATAGCCATCTTCTTGATGTTATTATCCTGCAGAACAAACAAAAACTATTATTATAATCAAAGTACTGTGAATCTGCTGTCTATTAATCATTATATAACACTAATCATCTTTTTACAACATAAATCAAATTGCCAAAAGAAGTGACATGAGTAGAGCAATGGAGTGTTATGCCCCAGTCAAGATTTTTCCACTTATATAAAGGCAGTACAGCAGTGATTTACCTAAAATTTGTAGCAGGAAGTAGATTGACTAATACAACAGGCCAGTGTCAAGGGGACTGCCTGGGCTGAAAACGATTTTCAGGTCTTCTGGAAGCAATTTTATAAATTCTAACAGGCCAAATTGGAGTTTTAGGTGGTCAGATCTGCCTGTTGCCACCCCATATGGAAAACACTGGTACAGGGATGGTGGAGGAGAACAGAATGACATCCAAGACCCCCAACCTTTGGAAAATGAATTGACAAACTTTCTCACTTTCTCCCTCATCTGTGTGTAAGCACATACTTTACACAACTTGGCTAACCAGGCCAGAAAGAATATACATGTATACGTAAACACTCTTATCTTGTTAAATCCTACTCCTTGTTAAAAAGTTTCATATTTCATATTTGAATGCTATATCTAGTATAAGCGAGAGAAAGACTTACATTTAAGGAAATGTAAAAACCATCATCTACTCCCATGTGTTTCCTCCAGATCTCCATGGCATTATTCCAGGACATACCTCTCTCTACAGATACCTAAAATTACAAAAAAATAAATGGTAAATATTACATGTCATCTGTTCAACTGTGGTCATACATGTAAATCATACAAGATTTTGATCTTAACTTTTCCGCATTAAGAAATTTTCTCAATTACCACTGTAGGGAAGTGTTCCCAGATAAATAAGAAACTTAAGCTGAGGAGATATATATGCAGTACAAAAATCACTGTGAAAATCATGAATATTTTCGCTCACGAATGTTTCTTCTTACACAGTATACAATATGACCAAAGAGCAAATATTTTATAAATGCTTCTACATGTATATGCAACTTCTTCATTTCTAAAACCCAGATCAGGAATGTAATATGACACTGATTTCTATAAGGAAATTGAATTCATGACTTCTAGATTACAACTTTCTTAACGTTATTCCCTGAGGGGAAAATCTTTTTAAAAAAACGATATTATAATAATATAACAATAACAATATTATCTAGTGTCTTGAAAAAGGCTTTTTAAAGCCGAAATATTGACTATTAGCCAGTTTTATAATATTGTTTCTAGACTACAGACAATATAATACTTACTGTTGTAAGTTCAGTCTTTGCCGTATTTGTTGCTGTGTTGCCTACAAATATTTTTGTTTCTAACTTCTTAACACTCTCCCCACCAGATCCTAAATCTGTAATGGACAAACAAAAATCAATAAATCAATTCCCTAAGATATGACCACGTACTCCTGACGGTTTTACTTTTACTTTGTAAATCCATTAATAATGGACATACACATCACGTCAAACAAATTGAAACATTATACTTATAGCAAAAACAAAATTGGTAGAAAGTCCATTTTATAAAACTTAGAGATAAGTCTTACAATAAATCAACATCTTTATAACATTCCTCTGGTTGGAAAATGTCAGCTGCTACAATAATCATCATATACTCAACCACTGATGTCATAATATCATGTATAACACCACATGTATTTGCTCAAAATGTACTATAGAAGAAAAACAGATGTTAATATTTGACATATGTTTGTGGATTTGAAAAAATATATAAATGATGATATCATACCTTGAATACCCATATCCCATCTACCACTTCTCTTGGCATTTAATATTATACCAGTGAGTGTGCTGGAGAAATATCTAAACAAGGCATTCTGTAATTCTACCTCCATCCCCAGGATTCTATTTAAAAACTTGCTGATGTTATTATAGTCTGCAAATAAATGTAAATCATACATTATAATTATTACATGTATATTTTTCTTAAATGAACACAGATGTTTTTTAGAAGTTGGAACACATGAGTAAAACAACTCTCTGGACTGTACAGGTATTAACCCTTTCACAAAACATTTCTTAGACTAATGAGTTTATTTATGAACAATGATTATCTTGGAATATCATTTATGGCACCGCCTTAGTGGTAGAGTGTCCGCCTCAAGAGCAGGAGATTGTTGATTCAAAACTTAAGAACTCTGGCCCCAGTCATATGCAAGATTTTAGAATTTGAGATACAGATATTGCTTCTTCGTCTTGTGCTCTGTATTACTAGGACAGAGTATGAACAGGTTCACCTGATGTCAGTATAATGTGACAGGGGAGTGGTATGCTTGTCTTAAAGTACCCCTTACTGCTCACTAGTACAAGGCAAACTATAAAACACGCTAGCACAAGCCTGTTCTAAGATTAATCCTTAGAGATTAATATATCTGATCTCTTCATAAATAGCTACAATGTTAAACAATATTACAACATTATTAT
This sequence comes from Anadara kagoshimensis, assembly GCA_021292105.1. Classification (NCBI taxonomy): domain Eukaryota; kingdom Metazoa; phylum Mollusca; class Bivalvia; order Arcoida; family Arcidae; genus Anadara; species Anadara kagoshimensis. The sequence goes on along the minus strand of CM037874.1, from coordinate 2,000,475 downwards.
TAATGTTGATTTGTAATCTGTAATCAAATCACTAACCTTCTATTTCTACTTTCAGGACCAAGACAATTTCTTTTGATATACAGATAAATTTCTTGATAACTACACATATATTAACTTACCTTTATCTAGTAAAGGAACACTCATTCCTTCTTCTATTGTTACCATGCCAACACCAATCAAACCAGTTTTAACATCTACAAATAAGAGGATGGAATTTTTATTTTGGTTACACATCACAAAATTGTATTTAATGAAAATCCCAACACTGACATTGCTATAATTTTTTGACATATGTTGTCTTTATCCTTAATATTAAAGCCTTGGTACTTAGAGGGATAATTGTCAAAACAAAACATGCAAATAATTCAGATGCATTCATTTAGAAAATATTCTGCAATATCTACCATTTAAAAGAATTCAACTTTTTGTATTCTTTACATTTTTTTCATTGCAATTTTCATAGATTCATGTTCAATTTTGTATATATGATTTCAATAAAAGTTTTGTTAAATCATATTGGTTTTTTCATACCATACCTTCAAAGAAGTCTCCTTTTTGATAGGCAGGAGGTGCTACCAAAGGATGTTCAAAACCCAACACAGATTTAATGACATTTTCTAGGGCAGCACGACCATACTGAAATATAAAGTTATATGTCAGTTATAAATAAATACATTAAAATGACAAGAGCTGTAGGAAAACAATAGCATAAGGGACATAATCCAAGCTCTTTAGTATTTCATACAAGTGAGCTAAAAAAGGAGTAAACTGAAAATGACGACATCCTGTCACTTAATAGGGCTTTTTCCTTTGCATTTCCGAAATGTTTTATTTCCATTTCATTTACCGATAATTTGTCTGCCACTTTTATCAAAAACTATTTAACAGATCTTTATGAAAGCTTCACAGGAACAGTCTCTGTGTGGAATAGATGTATTGATTAACTATTCAAATTTTAATCATGCACATGGTTGAGGTTTTATCACTTGGTTTTGGGAACACTTTTGAAAAAGTTATAACTTGTTATTCACCTTATTATCAAAGTTAAATCTACTCAGATCTCTGGATTCTGTTGCTCTTCTGTCACCATGTGTTAATGCTCCCTACAAATAAAACCAAATAATTATTGTGAGTTGTTGAAACTAAGAGTGTATATAAAATATAACAAAGTTAGTTTTGCAGATTTGCAAATTTGCCTTCTCTAAAAACTTTTGGGAATGCAAAAGTTTGCCAGAAAGCTTGTTAAAGGTTAGTGGTTTTCTCTAGGCACTTTGGTTTACTCCACCATTCCAGAACTGTTTCGATATAAGTAAAAGAATCTTGACTGGGACGTACCAAGTGTATCCTCAATTCTAATCTGTACATATATGTAGACATAAGTGATACTTACCAAACTTTCCAGTCTCTTGGCTACAGTAGAAGCAAATCTTTGTTCTCCAGCTAACTCTGATATCATAAACACATACTCTGGTGCATTCACTTGATTTGATCTGTGAGTACGACCTACAATATATTATCAGTAGATTTTCAGATTGATTGAGACACCCTCCCTCCCTCTTGGAAGGTTTCTTCGTAATGAAACCACTCATTACAAGAAGAAGCTTCAAATGTACCATACAAATGCTGTATAATTTATCAGTTATGAGAAATTGGCCTCTTATTAATCAACAATTCAACAACAGAAATACTGACCACATACTGAATACAAGGACAAATTGCCAAACTTGACACTATTATTATTATTTAGTCTTACTCTGATACGACCTATGGATGTTAAATTCAACACAATGTCAGCCAGGCTTCTTATATAGTTATCTATCATTATGTAATCAGATTAACAACCTTAGTTAACTAAGCACACTGTTACAATGTTATATTTATAGTCATTATAACAAAGTTGTTACATACCAAACTGTTGTATAGCTCTGTCAGCACTCCATGGCAGTTCTAATGTCACATGTACACGTCTTTTCTGATTGATAGCTCTACGATCAGCTTGTAGAGAAATACCAGAACTGGCAGCTTCTGAGATGATGGCAATATTCTACAATGAACGATAAATCATTTACAATACTGATCAGGTCAACCAAATAAACCCACAATGGTAAATTTCCTATAGCACGTTATATGGTTTAATGCTACTTTCCACTTGATTAACTTTTAAGGAAAGAACCTGCAGTTTTATTCTAATATTAATATTACCGCATACAAACCACAATTATATCGTGATACTAGTGGAGAAAGATAGGTGCTGAAAATTGGATTTATTGTAAATAATGTTTGAAAGTCATTTTTGTTCAAATTAAATAAACTTCAATTTTGTCTCTCCAAAATAGCTCGAGGATAAACAAAAACTTCTCATTTCTTGAGTAACTTAAATAATTAATTATTTTGTAAATGTGTGATACATAAAAATATAAACTTACTTTTTCACCGTCCATAAATCTTTGTTTTTCTGTTAAGTTTAGGATTTCTAGTGGTACATCAGTCTCACTACGAGATTCATAACTAATACCATCATCTGTACTAACCACTCTACCTTTACGTCCAGTCATCTGTAAAAATAGTAAATAAAACTATATATAAACATTAATATGAATTACATCAATAACTGAAATTTACAACTCTGCCTTTAAGGCCGGTCATCTGTTAAGATTTTAATAAATAGTTACCATAGCTGTTATGAGTATAACCTCATACATCTATATCTAACTAAGGAAACCTACTGGCATAATTCTGTGTTTCTCAATCTAACACCAGTGTAATGTCATATCAAATTTGTCTTTGTTCAGGAACATCAAATTTCATCTTGGAATGCTTGGCCAAATAGACTAAGGAATGACATGACTCACAAACTCAAACTTACAGTGTACTATACTAAACAAACTGATTTGCATCTAAAGACTGTAACTACATTGTAACTCAGAAGCAAATTAATAATAATTAACTTACCTCTGCCACGTTTTCTGGTCCTCCTAACTCATCAATAAGATGATCTAGTGTATTGGGTGGTAAGTTTTCTCCAATTTCTTCTAACATATCCAGAAGTTCTTGTTTCATGGATCCAGCTTTTTCTACACCGTTTCCATTACCTAGTCCCATAACTGTAAATTACAAATACAATACATTTGATGTTTTTAATATGACCAGGTTATTATTCACAAAACTGAGATAAGAACTGTCAGAAAGAACAAAGCAGTGTAGCTCATCTACAGTCAGTAAAAGGTTTTAAAGTATGTTTGGACAACAATGATATTAACATGATGTAATCTCACCTGCACTTCAAAACATTAGTTAAATATTTACTTTGCAAGACCTAATACAACAGGTTTGATTCCAAAATATGAAAGAGGAATTTAACTTTCATCAGCAAAATATGAAAGAGGAATTTAACTTTCATCAGCAAAATTATCTCCAAATGGTAATACTAAATCAAGTACAGTGGTCTAATGACACTTCAAATTTTTCATTTTTTTTTTTTTTCTTCAACAAATTCATTTTTTAATATTATTGGTCCTAAAATATTGCACATCAACATTTGTAATAACTTTAAACAAATCAAAAACATAAGTGAAACATACATATTGTAATAAGACATCAAACATTTAAGCAAACATACAATAAACTTACATGAATTGTTGTTCCCGATACCGGAATGTCCGTTATTACTGTTACCATTCATTTTACTAAGGTTGTCAGGTACAGAGCCTGGTTTTTTCAGTAATCCTGCTGCTGCAAGTGCTTTATCAAATTCTTCATCTTCGTCTATATCTTTAGACTTCTTCTTGTTCTTTTTGGGTTTGACTTTTTTGTTCTTTACCTTGCTCTTATTATTGGTCCCTTTTGTCTTCTTTAACCAAGGATCTAAACAGACACAAAAATACTTGTATTACAATTGTAAGCCAGGGCTCCAAGTAGGATTTTGTTTTCACTAGCCTTCTGGCTACCATGTTTTATTTTTACTAGCCAAGGCCAAAATTTACTAGCCAGGGTTAAATATTTTGGTCGCCAAAACAAAAGTTCCCCGTGATCATGTAATGATACAAAAAAGCTGAATTTGTAAAACTTTTAATTCAAATTGAAAGCATAATAAAATTTGACAAATAACTGTGTGCCAGCGGAAGTCGCATATCATCACTGTCATCAAGATCCAGATCATAACAAAGTCTTCTGGCCATTCTTTGTAGGCCACCTTCATTTTTGTTTACAACAATTGCGCACTCTATACATACAACCGAGAAAATTCATTACACCATTTTGCTAAAAACTTTGGCTCGCTTGATGCGGCAGTGGGCATTTGTTGTTCATTATCGGCAACACATTTTGATTTCGGAATGGATGGTGTGCCGAAACCGAATGAGGACAATTTCCCTTATGTCCTGCTGGCTCGTTTGGCCATGTTGTTTTCTATAGCAATGTGCAATCCGTTGTACGTTTGTATATTAGCAAGGATTATCATAAGTTACAAGCGTTTGTGTGACCTGCATAACACAGACGGGGTTCCTGTGTATATGAGCAGGGGCTATAAACAAACTGTATACAACACTAGCAGCCGAGGTGTACCAAATTACATTGTTTACATGATCATCTTTTGGCTAAAAACGATGTTTACATGATCATCTCCTGGTTATAAAACAATCATTTCAGTACAAAAAATAAATTTTCGGTCGCAGCCTCTGTATTTATTGATCGCCGTTTGGCGAGTGCATCAGAAATTTACTAGCCATATCTGATTTTTAGTCGCATATGCTAGTAATTTACTCGCTACTTGGAGCCCTGTAAAGCCATTTACTAAGAATATATTCATGTACATCTTGTTATGCCCATTTAAACTGGCTGCATTTTTGTTAACTAAATGTAACTGCTAAAGTGGAGACCAGAAAAAGGAGGTTGTCAATCTACTTAAATTGGGGTAAAAAAGGCTGTCACACTCCTTGTTATTACAGGGTCCAGATTTCTTCAAATTAGGAAAATAAGAATCCTTTCATGCGATTTTAGGAAAAATCTATTGGGAAAATATTTAGTAAAAATATAAGAATTACAATTTTGTACTTAGTTTATTCAAATTGGGAAAATTCAATGCAGTAATTGGAGAAAGTTTTAACACAAATATCTGCCAGAGTGGGCTAGAGGCACAATGATCCCTACAAATTAAAAATTAAAAATATAGGTATTACCATCATCACTGTCTGAATTATTTCCAAATGGATTAAAATCATCCACATCACTGGCAGAATCTGATGAATCACTACTAAGGTCAAGGTCATCTAGATCATCGTCATCATCAGATGAGTCTTCAGAATCACTACTGGAGTCAGAACCTTTAGATTTCTTTGATTTCTTGGTGTTTAGACTAGATGAAGATTGTTCTACAATACAAACATTGATCACATATAAATCATGTACAACATACTTATTGATGAGCCAACTAAATCCTATAAGCCAGATCTTGTCTAACTGTACTTCAAGCCCATGGTTACGGAGGTAACACTTCCACTATATGAAGACAAGGTTTGTGGCACCATATGAAAAACTTTTAAACAACAAATTTATTTTCAATTATATGAGAAATACACAAGTGAATTTGCATGGAAAACATGTTTTTAACATGTATTTATTCATATGCAATATTACCATTTGTAGATTTATATTGACAAATTGATCCAGAAAAGGAGCTTTCAATGCTAGTTTAAATAATTAAATTACATATATAATAAATGTTAATCTAGTTTTATTACATGTGATTCTTTATTTATCTATCAAATAATTAATTTATATACATGTAATTAGCACCTTACCATTTTTACGTTTAAGATTTTTTGGAGTTGAGGTTTTTGTATCATTGCTAAGACTAGAGTATCCACCAAAACCAAATATATCAAACGTCTTCTTCCTGTCAGGAGCTGGAAAATGTTTTTCTACCAAAGTCTGGAACACACCCCTATAATGATAAAAACAATGTAGATGAATGAATTTTAAAACAAGCCACACTAGATTTAATCAAACGTCTACAAGTATTTTTTATCAAGAAAGGTCACAACAATTTTACTACAGACTCATTTTAAGATGTTTAATTTCCATTGGTTTGGCTGCAGTGGAGTAACCTTTATATTTACCCTCAAGTCAAGATTCTTTCACTTAATTTATATTGAGATAGTCAGTTTTGGAAGAGTGGAAACTGGAGTGACTGTATAACACCAGACTTTGACAAGCACACTGAATAACCTTCTCACTGGGATCTGTCCTGAAAGAGATTCAAACTAAGTGATGAGAGATGCTGTGATCTTTGAGCCCATGCTTCAGATCACTCGGCCATTGAGGCCGCTATCAGTCTGAATTCCCTACCATTACACACAGACAGGCATAAATAAACTACCTTTCACCTTCTTAAAAGAAAAGATAAGATTGTATATTTTGAGAATTCACACTGGGAGTGTTTCATCCATCCAGTGCTTGCTTGAAACATTGCAACTATAACATAATCTGTTCTTTACCGGAACTTAAACTTATATTTCAAAACTTTTTACATATTATTAATTATAAATGTAAATTTAACCCTGAGAACTGTCATTATACCCCACATTATAACAGATGAATTTAAAACATACTTGGCTGTTGAGACAAAATCATTAAGCTCCCCTCCCATTTCTTCTAACTGTTCCAGTGTTCTGGCTTCACCAGTGGACTGTAAACCTATCACAACACACTGAAAACAAAAATAAAACCACAATTTTAGTTATCTAAATCGAAACAAAATATAAAATCATCAACTCTGAGCATTAAGAATCATGTCCACTGAACAATTTGTGACTGGTTTCTTTGATTCAGTTCTAATCAGATAAATTTTCTACCTCAATAAACTAGATTTACGTTTGCAATCTAGGACTAACAACTGGAAAAATAAAATACATATAAACATAATTTTTAGGATTTTAATGTTAAATATTAAACCTATTGCTATGAAATTTTTGCATGCATTGCATATATAAAATTTTGTTATTTCCATTTTTTTTAATTATTATTGTTTTTTTTTGTTTTTTTTTTTTGTTTTTTTTTGGCAGAAAAGATAGAGATGGTTGAATGACTGGGTTACCTTTCCACACTTGACAGCTTCCCTGGCTACTTTCACACAATGGAACACTTTAGCTGATATACACAGATACTTAAAGAATCTCTGATGAGCTGACCAGAACTGTCCCCACATACTTTTCTTCATGCGAGATTCAGCATCTATTAACTCTGCTGCTTTCTGGAAATACTCCCTGGCTTTTACCCACTGTAAATCAGAAATAAAAAAATTTTAAAAGTAGTATGACCAGCTACTGATTTACTACAGAAAATTACCAAAACTTCTTTCTACATTTTAAATGCATAATGTAAAGACAGTCTCTAGACGTCTGTATACTTTTAGATATCTATTAAGTATGTGTCTATAATCTTTTATTATTTTTAAACTTCAATTTGAGCCATAAAATATCATTTTAACATTGAAATGACCAACAACACAAGTTTAGTGATTTTAATTTTCAATGCAATAGCTGAGCACCTGAACAGTTAGCATTTTGATTGACAGGTGTCAAAAAGATGTACATTTCACTACATTTACCTTCACTCACTGACAGCTGTAAATGATTGAAATTTCATACAAAAATGTTGAATTCACTTGAAAAAGTCACATAGAAAGTTTCACTCATACTAATATTGTGATTTTTAAATATGTTATAGTAGACCTCATGTCCAGACATTACAGACATAAAACTATATATAAATATATTATCCTCTAAATCTTTATATCACATAAATGTGATCTTCATTTAAAAGATACATACCAGTTTTACACTATCATTATAGACTTTAACAAAATCTTCAGCAAGTGACACTTCATCTATTCTAAATGTGACACCATGGAAACTCAACTGTCTGGCAATGTACATCCCCCTTAACTTCATATCCATGGCAACCAGCTCCATAGCACCAACACCTCTACAAAATGGAGAAATTAGCATAATTTAAATCTAAATTATTACATGTGATTGTCCTAAACATTTAGGAATCTATAGATAACAGAGTTAAACCATGTTCCTTTACAACTTTGCCACCTCCTTATCAACACCATATTGTGAAATCCAAAAATCCATTTTATGTTTTAAAATGTTTTCCTTGATGTATCACCTTTATAACCCCAAATTCTGATCTAACAAACACTGATCAATCGAGAATTTAATGTATCTAATTTGCATATTGCACTTCATTTTCACATGACTGATACAAGTTTACACTGAATGCAAGTCTAGATCAAAAATTTGAGTTCGTTTCAATATTCAACTCATAAATGATACTAAAAACTTCAGAAAAGCATTTAATAGTTTTTTTTAAACATTATTTATTTCCTTAAACAAGTGTAAATAATCACAAAAGTGTTGACTAAGTATACATGACTTATTGTACATAACATACCTTTTCTCCACAGCTACAATGAAATCTTGGAATTCTTTAAAAGGTGTACCTGGTCCCCATAGTCCTAACCTTGTCATGTAAGCCATGTTTCTAGGTTCTGACGCACCTGTAAGCCAAGGAATATATATGCAATTTTAATAGTCTAATCACCAATTTGAAAGAAGTTTTGATGAAACTTGAAAAGCTTGTCCACATGAACACAGAGCAAGAGAATGACTTTTACAGTAACTTTAATTTTATCAATTCAGCAAGGTCTTAAAAGTAAGAAAAGTAAACAATTGTAACTCGAAAATAGACTGGAGATAAATAAATAGGAATGTGGAATTGAAAATCATTTTTAGTATGTAACCAAAACCATAACTAGGTGACAAACAAAAGAATTTAAAATTGTAAATGTTTTGGTTGCTGACTTCAAATAACAGTGTTCAAAGCTGAGACTGAGAACTTTTAGGAAGGATTGGTAACTTTTTCAATAATCTCCTATATATCAGATTAGATATTATGAAGACAGAGTGGTTAAAAATTTTGACTTATTTCAAACACTAATAATAACATCACCAATAGCTAGCTAAAACACCAATGAATTAATAAGAACAGGGTTGAAAATTTTTTCAGATTAACCAAAGCCCAGGGCTTTTTGATACAGAAAATCAAAAGCCCACATTTTTTTTTATCAAGTCCAGTGTTTGATAACCAATTGTTTTGTTTATCGTCTAGTTTTAATAATGACTGACCAATATCGGGGTGTCAGAAAACTTATTTGATATGCCTGTAGTTGCTGGTTCATTCAGGTCCTGAACCCAGTGTTTTGTACGCGCAAAGTGTTCCGGTTTGGAATGATGTATTTTCATTGGGTCAATACGCAAATTTTTGGTACCGCGATAAAGAGCATCATGTTTATGGGCTGACAGAGGATATTTTTGGCAATATTTACAAAACATTTCTGCATTGTATCCTCATCGTAACCGACCCATGGGAATTTGTCCACCCACGACTGCTGAAATAATCTGACGCGCTTCTCTTTGTCGTATTTTGCGTCTTTATTCTCCTGAAATTTTCTTTTCTCGCCACTGGATGCAGACTCTGACTGCTTATTTGACGTGAAATTAAACTTGAACAGCGACATGTCAAACTTGTTTCAAGCGATTACAAGCGCAATCACGATCTAGATTTTCTTTATCACCAGAACGCTTGACCAGCCTACACAACGACTAGCATTTCATACAAGCGCTGTAATGATCAAGAATGAATGTAAACAACAAAGGGGCAACGTGACTACATATCGTTTTTTAAGATTTTAAGGAGACAGTGGAAAATTAATTTCATTAGTCCACTGAGAATTTAAGCCCGACGGGCTTTTCAGTAAAAATTTTGCCAAGTCCTGCTGGCCTATTTTTTAGTCCCGGGCGTCGGGCTTGAAGAATTTTCAACCCCTGAAGAATCACTGAATATGTGCATAATTTAATCCAGATTTTGTTGTAACCTACCTGTAGCACTAGCGTAGACAATTCTAGCTTTAGGTAGACGATTCTGTAATTCTAACACAGTCTTTCCTGTTTTTGTTGGCTTACCAGATCCTACTGGACATAAATTCTTAGCTTTATGACATTCATCAAATACAATCTATATACAGTTAAGGAAATCTGGAGTTGTATATATACCTTGTGTTTGTCTTTTCTTTGCCTTTTCTTGTTTGCCTGTTTTATCATACACTTGTAATTTTTTGTGTTCTTGATTGCATCGGCTGTTGCCACATACATGTATGTGTTTTCAGTTGCAAATTTTGAATAATGTACACATGTAAACATATTAATTATAGTGGTGTACTGATTTTCAAGCAGACTTAAACTTTTTTAATTTTTCAGCAAATCTTTGTGTATGTTTCTAGAATTTCAAAGAATGAGATGATCAAGATAGACAGCAAGTTATTTGAGAAGGAATAAATAAAGAAAGTAAAGAAAAATAGACAGCTATTATTATCAAGCTACAGAAGAATAACCAATGGTAACATTCAGATGTACTTGTAATGACTCTTATTTACAATACACTGATAATGATCAAGTGGAATATTACAACAGCAATGACATGTCTAAAGTAATCACAAACACTAAAACACCATTTGTATAAGACATGTCACTTTGAATCAAAAGGATACTACTCCATCAAAATCTTTGCCGAGCCATTTCAACAGTTGTTTTAATCTTGTACGGTATTTTCCTCCAGACTGACTTTCTCCGATTAAGGACGGATATGTAGCAAATACAACACCTTTCTTTACACTGCCGTTCTCTTTTGAGGAAATTTTGGCATACTTAAACTGTAAAACATTGTAGATTAAGATTTTAAAGTCATAATTATACGTTAATTATATAAACATATAAAATAGTAAACCTAGTACTTAAACATGACAATATGATTAAACAAAAGATGACCACTCTCACAGAACACTTGGTCTCACCTATATAGACTTTATAGTACTAGTGTTTGAGGATACAGGTAAATTAAGGTCATACAGGTGAATATGGCAATGTCTGAACACTTGCATGGTTTGTTTTTTCTTGTAAAATTGACTCTATTTACACCTATGTCAAGAGATTCCAAGAACCAGGACATTGTTATTTGCTTCCATATCTATAATTGTCAAGACATAAATATTACATACAAATCTATTTTCCTGATATAAAACTTTTCTCTGGAGGGATGAAAAATGTTCAATTCAGCGTTTTATTTGAAAATTCTGTGATTTTTAGCGAATTTCAGTGGGGCCCTGCTTCACACTAGGACAGATCACATTTACCTTGTTAAGAGGATGGACCTCTATTCTACCAGCACCAATATCTCCCAGATCTCTCTCTGTTACTTACCTTGTTAAGAGGATGGACCTCTATTCTACCAGCACCAATATCTCGTAGATCTCTCTCTATTACTTACCTTGTTAAGAGGATGGACCTCTATTCTACCAGCACCAATATCACGTAGATCTCTCTCTGTTACTTACCCTGTTAAGAGGATGGACCTCTATTCTACCAGCACCAATATCTCGCAGATCTCTCTCTGTTACTTACCTTGTTAAGAGGATGGACCTCTATTCTACCAGCACCAATATCTCCCAGATCTCTCTGTGTTACTTACCTTGTTAAGAGGATGGACCTCTATTCTACCAGCACCAATATCTCGTAGATCTCTCTCTGTTACTTACCTTGTTAAGAGGATGGACCTCTATTCTACCAGCACCAATATCTCGTAGATCTCTCTCTGTTACTTACCTTGTTAAGAGGATGGACCTCTATTCTACCAGCACCAATATCTCGTAGATCTCTCTCTGTTACTTACCTTGTTAAGAGGATGGACCTCTATTCTACCAGCACCAATATCTCGTAGATCTCTCTCTGTTACTTACCTTGTTAAGAGGATGGACCTCTATTCTACCAGCACCAATATCTCGTAGATCTCTCTCTGTTACTTACCTTGTTAAGAGGATGGACCTCTATTCTACAAGCACCAATATCTCGTAGATCTCTCTCTGTTACTTACCTTGTTAAGTGGATGGACCTCTATTCTACCAGCACCAATATCTCGTAGATCTCTCTCTGTTACTTACCTTGTTAAGAGGATGGACCTCTATTCTACCAGCACCAATATCTCGTAGATCTCTCTCTGTTACTTACCTTGTTAAGAGGATGGACCTCTATTCTACCAGCACCAATATCTCGTAGATCTCTCTCTGTTACTTACCTTGTTAAGAGGATGGACCTCTATTCTACCAGCACCAATATCTCGTAGATCTCTCTCTGTTACTTACCTTGTTAAGAGGATGGACCTCTATTCTACCAGCACCAATATCTCGTAGATCTCTCTCTGTTACTTACCTTGTTAAGAGGATGGACCTCTATTCTACCAGCACCAATATCTCGTAGATCTCTCTCTGTTACTTACCTTGTTAAGAGGATGGACCTCTATTCTACCAGCACCAATATCTCGTAGATCTCTCTCTGTTACTTACCTTGTTAAGAGGATGGACCTCTATTCTACCAGCACCAATATCTCCCAGATCTCTCTCTGTTACTTACCTTGTTAAGATGGACCTCTATTCTACCAGCACCAATATCTTGTAGATCTCTCTCTGTTACTTACCTTGTTAAGAGGATGGACCTCTATTCTACCAGCACCAATATCTCGTAGATCTCTCTCTGTTACTTACCTTGTTAAGTGGATGGACCTCTATTCTACCAGCACCAATATCTCGTAGATCTCTCTCTGTTACTTACCTTGTTAAGAGGATGGACCTCTATTCTACCAGCACCAATATCTCGTAGATCTCTCTCTGTTACTTACCTTGTTAAGTGGATGGACCTCTATTCTACCAGCACCAATATCTCCCAGATCTCTCTCTGTTACTTACCTTGTTAAGAGGATGGACCTCTATTCTACCAGCACCAATATCTCGTAGATCTCTCTCTGCATCCACACGTAAATCATTAGAAACACTTAACCTATAACAATACAAGTATGATCATTTTAATGAAATATTTACCATCGTACTATATTCATTGGCCAAATTTAACCTTCAATAAAACAAGTAGTTATCATTTTAAATCGATAAATCAACACAATTATTCAAAACTATTTGAAATATATTTATGGAGGAACAAGACTTTTATTTAAGAATTTTCTTAAAATAAATGACATGCAAAAGGTTTATAAGAACTGGGAAATATAATATAACAAAATCAAAGTACTGAAGGTACTGAAGCATCAGCTAAACTGAGCAATTTGATAAAAAAAATGTGCACTTGAAACTGAGATTTGTCTAATGAATCAGTAACAAATGAAAATCATGCAAATAATAGATACTGTGATCGGGAAGCTTCTAACAACAAGTCTGCTTTTTATGCAAGTTGTTAGGTTCTAACGTATAAATATGTTACAATGGTCAAAATGGACATGACACGCAATGTTTATCAATTGAGTAAACTAAGTAATTCGCATAAATATAAATTTTAAATTTTTCAAAAACCAAGAGAGGCTACTAAAGACCCGACCCCAAATCTGAGTGAAATATCTCAAGCGTAACGGAAAAAAGTCCAGAGAAACCATCATTTTGATAAAATTCACAAAGTAAAAGGGGCATAACTCCACTAAAACGCAGTTGACTGGAAGAAAACCCAAACTGGATCTATAATCACCACCATCATCATCATTATCACTCCTCATATCACATTTTGATCATCAACATGAAGATATCATCATCATCATCGTCGTCATTAGCAGCAGCAGTAGAACCCATGCAATGACAATCACCACCACCATTATATTAATCATTTTCAGAAATCCTCATGTAACATCATTAATATGGTCACATCATCATTATAGCTGTTCGTGTCACATAATCATCATCATTATCAGCAGCAGCAGTACTGAATGTCATCATCATGTCACATCATCAGCATGAACACATTGGCTTTGTTATTATCATCATTATCGTGAATTATTATTATCATCGACAGCAGCAGAACTGAATGTCATCACAACCACCACCATCATCATCACCACCATCTTCATCATCATCATCATCATCATCATCATACTATGGGCAGTGCTCAGCAGTACTGAATGTCATCATTGCCACCATTATCATCATGACCATCTTCATCATCATCATCATCATCATCATCATCATCATCATACTATGGGCAGCGCTCAGCAGTACTGAATGTCATCATTGCCACCATCATCATCATCGGTAGCAACAGAACTTATGTCACCATCATAATCATCATCATAGTTCGTCAAGTCACATCGTCATCATCACTCATAGGAGCAGAGCTTATTTTCATCACAACAATCACTATTATCTTCTTCATCATGATAATCATTATCATCATCGGCATCAACAGAACTCATGTCATCACCATCATCAACATCATTATCATATCTCCTTGTGTCACATCATCATCATGGTGACATCATCATCATCGTTATATCTCCTCATGTCATATCATCATCATCATGGTGACATCATCATCATCATCATCGGCAGCAGCAGAACTGAATGTCATCATCATCATTATTATTGTCATCATCTTCACCAGATCATCATGCCACATCATCATCGCCATAGTGTCATCATCACAAAAAAAAACTTTCACCATGACCAGCTATTTCCCTTGACTTGCAACTGACAGATTAACCATTGTTGAAGTAATTAATTTTATTCATTAAATTCACAATTAATTTGAAAAAAAATAAAAATAAAAATAAAACCTTTGTTTTAGAATAATTTTAAATTTATTTAAAATTATTGTTGAATATATATAAATTGTCCAAGTGAGCTTCAAAAGCCTGAATTGGTATAAACCATCTTGACACAATAAGCTAATAATCTGTACCTCCCAATTACAGAAGTTGTCCAGGCAACTGTCTCTTTCAAAAAAAGTTCGTTGACAAGAATTGAGTACAAAATGGGGAAATATTTCTGAATAGGATTAATTGAAAATTAATTGATTATTATTTAGACAACTAAAATGTTACAATAAAATTACTTTGAATTTAGAGAAACTGTAAGAGGAGTTGAGTTCACAAAGTAGGTACCCCCATTCTAATACTTGCTAAAAAGTGACTAAGTTTCAAAGTCTGGAAAAATGGAGAAAAAATCTTGAAATATTTCCATAAAGTCAGGTGCACATCTTCAATATATATATAAACATTCTGTGAAGTTTCAACGCTTTTGGTTGAAAACTGTAAGAGGAGTTGAGTTCACAAAGTAGGTACCCCCATTCAAATACTTGCTAAAAAATGTGACTAAGTTTTAAAGTCTGGAAAAATGGGGAAAAAAATCTTGAAATATTTCCATAAAGTCAGGTCACATCCTCAATATATATATTAACATTCTGTGAAGTTTCAAGGTTTTTGGTTGAAATCTGTAAGAGGAGTTGAGTTCACAAAGTAGGTACCCCTATTCAAATACTTGCTAAAAAGTGACTAAGTTTCAAAGTCTTGAAAAATGGGGGGGGAAAATCTTGAAATATTTCCATAAAGTCAGGTGCACATCCTCAATATATATAAAAACATTCTGTGAAGTTTCAAGGTTTTTGGTTGAAAACTGTAAGAGGAGTTGAGTTCACAAGATTGGTACCATATTTCCCCCGCCCTTAGTTTCTGTTCTACTTCACCAACGGTGCTCTAGAAATCGGAAGAACTTAAGAAAGCACAATCCGTTTCCTCAATGTCAAGTGGCCACATTTTATGTGAAATAAAGTAACATGGCTTCATTAAAGGAAATTAAAGGTTTAAAAACCATGGATTAAACTACTGACAACAACTTTAATCGGATATCCACTGTAAAACGATCTAATAAGGACTTGTAACAAGGTAAATAAATTTTATCTGAAAATTTTAAAACATCGTTTTTTTCAGTTTTGTTTAGATTTTGATTTCAAGTTGTTCCTTCTTGCGATTATTTTGTTGTTTCAAAATAAACAACTGGAAAGGGTATTTAAATGAACATTGATGATGAAATTGTCTGTCTTCGGAGACATATGGTGAGAAGTGGAGTGTGTGCGGAAGATCGGAAGTATGTAGCAGAGATTCGAGAATAAAGCATGTCGTTTTTATATTAAACTGATAACTGAAAAGGACAGGGTGTCATGATCATTTTAAAAGGGGCAAGGGTGCACTGGACTAAAAAGGTCAGTCACTACGCTATGTGAATACATTTAAGCAGGGGCATCGGGTGTCAAATACCATGCCCCCAAACACATGGCTAATTTGCATACGAACTATACGGTATCGATATCCTACACAACTTCACGAGTCACAAACGATTTATCAACATAGCCAATAACTTGTAAATAAACTTCTTCTTTCAGTTTCGTATCACATTTTTGGGAATAATCTTTGATTTCTACTTTTTTGTTATGCATAATTTCGCTACCGGCAAACTGACAGGAATGAATTTTAATACCCAATGAAAGCGGGAAAATCCTCGTGACGTTATGATGAATATTAATGAACCAGGTCGGGATATCCCAAACACGAAACATTATTCAATTTATTGACAATCAATTTAAAAAATATATATATATAATTTATCATCAAATGTGATCCATGTTTGGAGTTATTTAACTTAAAAACTGTTTAATGAGCATACTTTGTGTTTATTTATCTATGTCACTTTGCGTAAATTAAAAAATCCAATATGGCGGCGACTGTAAAACAACCATATGTACAGCACTGTAGGTCAAAAAGAAGAACGTCGGCGCGAACTGACAAGATCGTCATTTTTGTTGGGCTTTCCGAGGGGCGTATACTTCATGGATTTTTATGGTTTTTAAACAAAAGTGAAGAATTAAAAATATATATATCCAGCAAAAACAATTACGGACTAATACGCGTATGAATACATTTCAGATCGGCACATGTGTACATGATGAAAACATTGTTTTCGTAACTTTCCGGGAGACCCAATCACTCAGATTAGAGTTTATACATACCTGGGATACCCTATATGGAAATTCCCGTAATTTCAGTCGAAACGAAGGATTTGATTGGCTGTCAAGGTGAAATGAGAGCAGCGCTAAATACGAAAAAATCCAACGATCGCTATAAAGCATTCAGCATGGCTGATGCTTTAACAAAAATGGTAATTTTAAGAAATCAATAAATTCAATCTAAACTATCTGTAATATTATACATGTATTTATAAAAGAACAAGTCTTAAATTCAAAACTTTCTCAGAAAAATTTCAATTACAAGAGGCTCACATGAACATGGTATCAAGGCATGAATTACATCCTACATATTTATTACACACTTACCATAAGGCTCTTTTCCTTCCATGAAGATAGTTTTCATAAATAATTCCAGCTACTGTTCTTCCTTTACCAACACCAGCACCATCACCTAATGAAAGCGAAATAAAATTATTGAGGTTAATGATAATTTTTCTCTTTACAATGAACAACCTCTGAAAATTTGTCAATGTATGGTTAAATTTTTAACAGCTACATGTTTCATAAGTACTTCTCCTGTGGTGCCATCTCTTTAATAATTCAAATTTTTTTCTGCAAAAAGGAAATTTACACAAGGAATGATACCACAGTACTAACATTACCTATTAAAAATCCAGCTCTATCTCCACTAGGCAGTATAATATTGTGTCTCTGTGAGGCGTACACGATGGCCTCTAACTGTAACGCTGACAGATCACCGTACTCGATGGTACTCTCTGGGATAGATAACTCGTAGTATACATTTGGAGGTTCTACACTGGACAGTGAGCTGGTTTCTACTACTGGATCTGGATGTTTTATACCAACATTTACTGGAAAATAATAAAAAGAAAAGATCTGGAGAGTGTATTACAGTAAAGCATCAATAACATACTGTTAAATGTGAAAAATAATGGTAGTTGTTCAATTACAAATGTTCAACTTCTAATGAATTGTGTTCTGTCTATTTAAGTGTGCCCCCCTTTTCGCTTGCCAAAAAATAACAGAATACACACAGAGTGAAACTGACTTACATTTAGTAGGCATATAATCAGAGAAGAATACACACAGAGTGGAACTGACTTAACACACAGAGTGGAACTGACTTACATTTAGTAGGCATATAATCAGAGAAGAATACACACAGAGTGGAACTGACTTACATTTAGTAGGCATATAATCAGAGAAGAATACACACAGAGTAGAACTGACTTACATTTAGTAGGCATATAATCAGAGAAGAATACACACAGAGTAGAACTGACTTACATTTTGTAGGCATATAATCAGAGAAGAATACACACAGAGTGGAACTGACTTACATTTTGTAGGCATATAATCAGAGAAGAATACACACAGAGTAGAACTGACTTACATTTAGTAGGCATATAATCAGAGAAGAATACACACAGAGTAGAACTGACTTACATTTAGTAGGCATATAATCAGAGAAGAATACACACAGAGTAGAACTGACTTACATTTAGTAGGCATATAATCAGAATAGAAAACACACAGAGTGGAACTGACTTACATTTAGTAGGCATATAATCAGAGAAGAATACACACAGAGTAGAACTGACTTACATTTAGTAGGCATATAATCAGAGAAGAATACACACAGAGTAGAACTGACTTACATTTAGTAGGCATATAATCAGAGAAGAATACACACAGAGTAGAACTGACTTACATTTAGTAGGCATATAATCAGAGAAGAATACACACAGAGTGGAACTGACTTACATTTTGTAGGCATATAATCAGAGAAGAATACACACAGAGTTGAACTGACTTACATTTAGTAGGCATATAATCAGAGAAGAATACACACAGAGTGGAACTGACAACTGACTTACATTTAGTAGGTATATAATCAGAGAAGAATACACACAGAGTAGAACTGACTTACATTTAGTAGGTATATAATCAGAGAAGAATACACACAGAGTTGAACTGACTTACATTTAGTAGGCATATAATCAGAGAAGAATACACACAGAGTAGAACTGACTTACATTTAGTAGGCATATAATCAGAGAAGAATACACACAGAGTGGAACTGACTTACATTTTGTAGGCATATAATCAGAGAAGAATACACACAGAGTTGAACTGACTTACATTTAGTAGGCATATAATCAGAGAAGAATACACACAGAGTGGAACTGACTTACATTTAGTAGGCATATAATCAGAGAAGAATACACACAGAGTTGAACTGACTTACATTTAGTAGGCATATAATCAGAGAAGAATACACACAGAGTGGAACTGACTTACATTTAGTAGGCATATAATCAGAGAAGAATACACACAGAGTGGAACTGACTTACATTTAGTAGGCATATAATCAGAGAAGAATACACACAGAGTGAAACTGACTTACATTTAGTAGGCATATAATCAGAGAAGAATACACACAGAGTGGAACTGACTTACATTTAGTAGGCATATAATCAGAGAAGAATACACACAGAGTAGAACTGACTTACATTTAGTAGGTATATAATCAGAGAAGAATACACACAGAGTGGAACTGACAACTGACTTACATTTAGTAGGCATATAATCAGAGAAGAATACACACAGAGTGGAACTGACTTACATTTAGTAGGCATATAATCAGAGAAGAATACACACAGAGTAGAACTGACTTACATTTAGTAGGCATATAATCAGAGAAGAATACACACAGAGTGGAACTGACTTACATTTAGTAGGCATATAATCAGAGAAGAATACACACAGAGTAGAACTGACTTACATTTAGTAGGCATATAATCAGAGAAGAATACACACAGAGTTGAACTGACTTACATTTAGTAGGCATATAATCAGAGAAGAATACACACAGAGTGGAACTGACTTACATTTAGTAGGCATATAATCAGAGAAGAATACACACAGAGTAGAACTGACTTACATTTAGTAGGCATATAATCAGAGAAGAATACACACAGAGTGGAACTGACAACTGACTTACATTTAGTAGGCATATAATCAGAGAAGAATACACACAGAGTAGAACTGACTTACATTTAGTAGGCATATAATCAGAGAAGAATACACACAGAGTGGAACTGACAACTGACTTACATTTAGTAGGCATATAATCAGAGAAGAATACACACAGAGTAGAACTGACTTACATTTAGTAGGCATATAATCAGAGAAGAATACACACAGAGTGGAACTGACTTACATTTAGTAGGCATATAATCAGAGAAGAATACACACAGAGTGGAACTGACTTACATTTAGTAGGCATATAATCAGAGAAGAATACACACAGAGTGGAACTGACTTACATTTAGTAGGCATATAATCAGAGAAGAATACACACAGAGTGGAACTGACAACTGACTTACATTTAGTAGGCATATAATCAGAGAAGAATACACACAGAGTAGAACTGACTTACATTTAGTAGGTATATCAGAGAAGAATACACACAGAGTGGAACTGACAACTGACTTACATTTAGTAGGCATATAATCAGAGAAGAATACACACAGAGTTGAACTGACTTACATTTAGTAGGCATATAATCAGAGAAGAATACACACAGAGTGGAACTGACAACTGACTTACATTTAGTAGGCATATAATCAGAGAAGAATACACACAGAGTGGAACTGACTTACATTTAGTAGGCATATAATCAGAGAAGAATACACACAGAGTGGAACTGACTTACATTTAGTAGGCATATAATCAGAGAAGAATACACACAGAGTGGAACTGACTTACATTTAGTAGGCATATAATCAGAGAAGAATACACACAGAGTTGAACTGACTTACATTTAGTAGGCATATAATCAGAGAAGAATACACACAGAGTGGAACTGACTTACATTTAGTAGGCATATAATCAGAGAAGAATACACACAGAGTGGAACTGACTTACATTTAGTAGGCATATAATCAGAGAAGAATACACACAGAGTTGAACTGACTTACATTTAGTAGGCATATAATCAGAGAAGAATACACACAGAGTGGAACTGACAACTGACTTACATTTAGTAGGCATATAATCAGAGAAGAATACACACAGAGTGGAACTGACTTACATTTAGTAGGCATATAATCAGAGAAGAATACACACAGAGTGGAACTGACTTACATTTAGTAGGCATATAATCAGAGAAGAATACACACAGAGTGGAACTGACTTACATTTAGTAGGCATATAATCAGAGAAGAATACACACAGAGTTGAACTGACTTACATTTAGTAGGCATATAATCAGAGAAGAATACACACAGAGTGGAACTGACTTACATTTAGTAGGCATATAATCAGAGAAGAATACACACAGAGTGGAACTGACTTACATTTAGTAGGCATATAATCAGAGAAGAATACACACAGAGTTGAACTGACTTACATTTAGTAGGCATATAATCAGAGAAGAATACACACAGAGTGGAACTGACAACTGACTTACATTTAGTAGGCATATAATCAGAGAAGAATACACACAGAGTGGAACTGACTTACATTTAGTAGGCATATAATCAGAGAAGAATACACACAGAGTGGAACTGACTTACATTTAGTAGGCATATAATCAGAGAAGAATACACACAGAGTGGAACTGACTTACATTTAGTAGGCATATAATCAGAGAAGAATACACACAGAGTGGAACTGACTTACATTTAGTAGGCATATAATCAGAGAAGAATACACACAGAGTGGAACTGACTTACATTTAGTAGGCATATAATCAGAGAAGAATACACACAGAGTGGAACTGACTTACATTTAGTAGGCATATAATCAGAGAAGAATACACACAGAGTGGAACTGACTTACATTTAGTAGGCATATAATCAGAGAAGAATACACACAGAGTGGAACTGACTTACATTTAGTAGGCATATAATCAGAGAAGAATACACACAGAGTTGAACTGACTTACATTTAGTAGGCATATAATCAGAGAAGAATACACACAGAGTGGAACTGACTTACATTTAGTAGGCATATAATCAGAGAAGAATACACACAGAGTGGAACTGACTTACATTTAGTAGGCATATAATCAGAGAAGAATACACACAGAGTGGAACTGACTTACATTTAGTAGGTATATAATCAGAGAAAAATACACACAGAGTTGAACTGACTTACATTTAGTAGGCATATAATCAGAGAAGAATACACACAGAGTGGAACTGACTTACATTTAGTAGGCATATAATCAGAGTAAGTTTCAGCATGTCCTAATTCATCAACTTCCTCCTGTACCTCCTCCTCCTCTTGGTCATCAATGATGGACGGCAGGGCGTAGTTACTTCTCTGTCTTGGAATTTGATTCTGTCAGATGAGAAAGCAGTAAAAAATCAAGTATCAGTTACATAAAAATACACAACAAACAACACAAATATCAATCTGAATACTCTTGGGTATAGCCGTTTAAATGCATGTAGTTATTACAGTCAAATTATATTATCATATACAGTCATATATATTGTGTTTAAAATTCAATGTACAAAATGTGTAATAAATGCAGAACTTAAACAAATCCCAGTTTTCACTATTTAAATTTACACATTACACATTACACAGAATATAAAAGTTACAAAATATACCTGTATGACAGAGCTGATATTCTTCCACTTAATGTCTTCATTGGACCACAATCTAGATAAGTCTTTATGTGACACGGTTGACTTAATACTATTTATATCACCATTACTGAGATCAGAATTCACTCGGTGGAGTGGAATGGTACTGTGGTGAGAGTTTGAGACATTTATAACGCCCTGTGTTAACGACGGCGAGGACGCAGAATGTGATAATAGTGAATTATCATTTAACAATGATTGTCTACTTTGTAGTAATGACACACTACCGGGTTGTGCTGACAAGACTTTTCCTCCAGACAGTCCTGCCCTGCTGATCACTTGTAAAGGTGAACCAGACCTAACAGTTCCAGAGTTTGTGGTCTGTATCACTTGTATGGGATTTCCCTGTAAAGAATTCAATCCACTAGATGATGATGCTGTGATTATGATCTTTTTACCACCAATTGTACTATTTGACAGAGTTATTGCCCCTTGTGGAGGTGCTTTACCAGGCTGAGCAACACGGGTGATTTTGATGATCCTAGGGCGTGTTCCTGGTGTTGTTGACGATGAATTGGGTAATGTTATTTGTCTTGCGAGAGGTGAGCTGACTGATGACATTGGAACACGTATGATGGCAGGTGATGATGCTGATCGAGCAAGCGCGGCAGGTCCATTAAGCTGTCCTCTGTTGATAACTGTTACCTATAAACACAAAATCATTGATATATAAACCAGTACTTGTCAAAAATCCTATGTATTTGTTTCAAAACTATTAATATAATTAAAACTAATCCATATTATCTTAATGAACTAGGTTTTTCGTAATATAATACAAGTATGGAGTATTAAGTACAGGAAATTACCAAGTGCTCAAATAAATAACGTAATTTGTAGCTGAAAAATCTGTACCATTATCTAGTGCAACCAAGAACATCAAACACAGAGAATAAAGCAATGAAATAGACAAAATAAACATCCATAGTCCACTAATAATAAAACTTACAACTACGTATGTAGAAGTATGATGACTTGAATAGAAAGTTATGTTGAGTGCTAGCAATTAGCATTGGATAGGTGAGTCACAAACTTTGTGTGCTTCCATCAATTAGTTTGGCTGTTTTAGACAAATTAAAATTTTATAGGGGAGTCCTTCCAACAAACAACCATAGCAACTACTGGAGCATAATCAAAAACAAACATATTAATCCATGTCCGAATCACAATCCAGAAGCAAAGTAAAAACTTTGGAACTGACAAGTCAGGTTAGACACTTATTATCAACAGACTCTTACCTGTGGCTGACTAGATGGTTGTACATTGGGTGAAGATGTTGTTGATGATGCTAGATGTTTCAAGGCTTGAGAGAATACATCTTTGCTGAGTTCACCTCTAACTACAGAGATATTACCATTAACTACAGGACTGTTCGCCTAAAACATAGATACAAAAAAATTCATGGACTTTTTTTATTTGAAATACCACAATTAAGAACAGAATATTCTGTTTTAAAATAGTTACTTTCATTTATCTTTTCAGAGGGAAGGATAACACTTTTGATAAAACGCTAATCAGAATTATCTCCAAGTTACCTCTTAGTGAACGAGGATAAAGACCTTGAAATTGTGAAAACTAAACTGCAACAAAAATTTATGCTATGCTATACATGCATAATAAACATGCCTAACTTCCCCGCAACCAACTTTCACCAACGTAATACTTTGACAGAGTTTTATGTTTACATGCGACCTTTTGGCCCCCATGTGGAGTTCTAAGCAATCAATGTTGTAATCCAGTCACTATCAGCTTACATGACAAGGTTCGGAATATATATACCAAAAGTCAGGTGAACTATATTATAATATACCAGTAAACTTACCTGAGTACTTACAACAACCTGAGGAACTGGATATCCTACAGGTTGTGTATTGGCTTGCTGCAAATTGCCATAACTATGAACTGCACTTAGTTGTGGTTGAGGAATGGGTACAGGGTCAAGGTCAAAGTCATCCCCAAAATCATCAGTAATTCCAGATTCATCTAAAGCTGCTGATAAAATATCTGTAAACCCACTCTGTAAAACAAAAGTACATGTATGTATGTTACATTTCTTCAAGCATTTAACTAATCAACAGACATTCAGACTAAATACACAAATGATGAGTATGGCAATTAGTGAATTACATTAGTTTTTGCATTTTCAAGAGATGGAGACCCTTGGTCCATCCTGTATAGGACTGTAAAATGTTTAGAGAACATGAAAAATATATATATGCAGGATGTTTTGGAAAATGTTTATGTTGAAAATTCCTGGAATGTCAATGAAAATAATAACTGTTCGACAATAACATATGGACTGGGGGTGGGGGGGGTGGGGTATCATGTGGTACAGCATCAGCAGTTAACATCATTCTGGTATTGGTTTCAACTCGATCCTATTATTATTTAAAGATAAGTTTATATATAGATCAGGTATTTAGAAAATATACACACTTAGTATGTACATTTGTGCCATAGCTCAAATTAATGATTTTAATGTTAAAAATCAAAACAAAGCTTCAAAAGTTGAAGGTCTTAATAACTTGGAAAAACAAAGTTTGTTAGCATGTAAGACTGCTAACCATTAGGGTTTGCTGCTGTACCACATGCTCAATACCTCTTAACGTTTGTGCGGAACATTTTGGAAAACTTTAATTTCACAAATTTCGGGGATAATGTCATCTTATGCAATTCCATATCCACTGGATGTAGGTGTTCTGTACAAATGTGGGGATATCACATGGCACAGCGGCGAACCCCATTGACGACAAAATGTTTCAACACTTTTAGGATACTGCATGATTGACATTCAATTATTTATCCTTTCATCTGTCCAATTTTTAAACAGTTAAAAATTAAAATTACCTAGAAATATTTTATTTATCTAAATATTAAAAAATATTTCTCTGATGATGCAAATAACTTAGTTTCTAGTTTCATTTCAAATAAAAGAAATTTTAAATAAATTTATCCAAGTGAAATCTTCTCAAAATGTTTTACATTCATAGTTCAATTAATTGGAATGCAATTAACAAGGTGTCATTTGAGTAAACACCGGCAATATTAGATTGCTGTAAAGATCACGTCATAGCCAAAAATGAAAGCAAGACCAAAAAGAGGAAGAACATGTGGACCAAATTAATCTTATTTTAATCATTTTATAGAAATGCGATTCAAACTTGACTTAAATTTTGAAATATTCAATTAACATGCTGTCAACCAGACATGAAAATAAGTCAATAATCTTCTTACGTTCTCTTCATTGGCCATAACTTATGAGAGACGTTCGCACACTGATCATCGCGATTTACCGACCATGTTCTATTACCCACAATTCCGTTTTCTACGTCATTTTTGGTTTCATAAAATAAAATAAATGAATTTTTTTTAAAACATTATAGAAACATATTTCTTAAAAATAATTGTTCATAATAATTAAATTTTTTCTAATTATTATTTTGCTTTTAATAAAAAAAATTATCATCTCGAGGAAACGATATCAGAATTGACCAATCAGAAAATATCAACAAAAGATGAATTTTGGATAGTCCCATTTCGCGGGGTTGAATGTGTTTATTTGTGCTCCGTATGATCGAAAATTCAACATTTGAAAATCAGGTAAAAAGTGTATATAGAAACTAGAATAATGTGATGATGTTCATTTATGAAATCTGTTGTAGGCTAACGATTCGTACTGTAATCATGGGCGGATGAAATAAAACGGGGGGGGGGGGGGGGGGGGGGGGGGGGGCTGGATCACAAGCCTTCAGAAATATTGGCAACAAGCATGATTCAATGTTTACTCTTTATAAATCGTATTCTCCTGTCTCCTGTTCCCAGTTATCTTTGGGGCTTTGGTTCGTAAAAGTAATTTTTTTATTTTTAAGCCAAATCCACTGAAAATGTATGTTTATCGGTTTTCACAGGATAACTATTCTACTCTACAGTAGTTTAATCCATATTCTAACATGACCTGCGTTTTCCTTCATATGAAACATGAAGAGAGCCAGCTGTGTTATAACAAGAAATACCCATTGCTGTTCTGTTTTAATGACATACTCCCTGGCTAATCTTTTGACGTCACACTATGTGTCGCAAACAATGGTTGTGATGTAATTTTCATCCATAAAAATTTATTTAAAATTAAATGGAGGTAATCTCAACAGCCGAATCGTTTCAATGGACCTTATTGCAAATAGACAGTAAAATGTACTTCTTAAGAAAGAGTTCGCAATGTTTATTTTTATCTTTTTTATCTAAGTCACGTTTGAATTGAAATGATCAACTATTACCCATGGTATATCGTCTTATAATACATGGCCCGTTGTTTACATGTGGCGAATATATCACTGGGTTGCAAATCCACCTCATGATATATTCTTCCGCATGTGAACTCCAGCCAGTGTATTATTTGACGATATACTGTACCACTGGTAAATGTTGATTATTTCTTAAGTATATGATGTCACAACAGTATATATGACATGATACTAGAAAAATTATTGATTTTCATATCTAAAGACTAAAAGCTTGTAAAACGTGCTACGCCGGACATGATTAATATGTATGATGAAAGTTTCAAAATGTTGGAATCAAATCACCAGGGTCCAGCCTGGGACCAACCTGTTGGTTGGCCACCTCCCAGGGTCAGACAAATCTCTGTGCAAGGTAACAATAAAGGAGAAAAATGCAGCTGCCAAGTTAGGGCTGTGCCAGTTTGGATACTCAGCCACCTATCAGACCCCTTCTACTACATAAGTTTTGTCTTTTAATTTGAATTTTAACATTATCTGTACCACTAGTACAGCCTGTTGACAACTGTACCACTAGTACAACCTGTTGACAACTGTACCACTAGTACAACCTGTTGACAACTGTACCACTAGTACAACCTGTTGACAACTGTACCACTAGTACAACCTGTTGACAACTGTACCACTAGTACAACCTGTTGACAGAACTCTGTGATGGTGTTGAACTGTACATGCTTTTGAACTGGTTTTGGGCTAGGTTTGCGACTTTCCTTCAATGCACCTATTAGACCCTGTGCTTTCTCTGAGTAAATGATATAATTTTGTACTGTTCATCATACAATTGATATAGTTATTTAAATGATACAACATTATTTATATTTCAGCATGAATAATGAAGGAGATATTGAGAGACCTGTCAACAACACAACTCCATCAAAAATTACAGATTATTTTCCACCAAGTCCAAAATCCAAACAAACACAACTAGACACCTCAAAAGATTCAACTTCAAATGGTATATATCTGTATATTTCGATATTCATCATATCCCCTTAATTGAAGTGTTTGGGTAGCTTGTGACAAAGTTGTCTTATTGTCTGTCCATAGATCATTGCTGGGTCTAAATTCCTTGAATCTTTGTGTGACAAAATTTCCAAGTTCGCTTACTAAACCTTGGTGATTTTTCAGGCATCCCTATTTCTTATAACTTCCCAAACTGACCAACCATCAGAGTTTTCTGTAATAAGATTGTCTCAAACTCCAAAGTTTGCAGTAATGTAAACAAAATTGTATTGGTGACGTAGGTTTTAAATTACATAGTGGTAACTCTAGTTTCAAGAAATTTTTTCTCAGCTATAGCATTGTGCCCTTTTAATTAAACTGTAGTGCATAAAGTATTTTACTCGTTTTGATATATATTTTCTTGTAATGTTTCTTTTTGTAGATAAAGAAACTACTCCAGCCTCCAGTGATATTGGGGATGTAGATAAAACTATAAAATCTTCACTGGTGTTGTTAACGCCAGAATCTTCACCCGCCAAAGATAAAACAGCGCCATCTACTGGTGATGAAAACGTCAAAAGTGATACAGATAGTCTGTCTAGTGATCCTCCATATTGTAAACAGGTATGTAATTCTTGTATGGTCCATCAGCTATACTTTGGCAGAGTGTTTTTAAACATGGAAGAATCTATATAATGTAAATAGGCTTATGTAAAAGCAGTTTTGACAAACGAAGGTGTGAATATACACATATGATTATACAGTTTTAATACCTGTTTGTGTAGAATAGACTTACCTGTGTTTTTAAAAAACCTGCCAAAATATTGCCAACAGACTATAAAATAAAACCAGTCCTTGAGGGTACTAACTAAGCCTAGATAACTGTTAAAGTTAATGTGTATTTCAATTTTGAGAATGTCATTTTTGAACACCACTCTTGAAAATTTCTTTGGAAAACCTGGCCTTCCTGGAAAAAAGGTGGTTTTCTATGGTGATATAAAAGATATCATAATATAGTGGTTTTGTACCTACGGGTAGTATTTTCCATAAATTTACAATTTAAATGTTGTACTTTGTAAATTAAAACAAGTGACACTAAATTGAAAGTGAAACCTGCCCATAGTGGAAACAAAAACTTTTAACAGATTCAGAAAATGTAACTCCAATAGAGCTCTGCAGTTTAATGTTGATGATGTCAATTTAATCACTATTTACTCTCGCAACTCTAGAAAATGTGCCAACTACTATGATTATATAGGAAATCATATTATATATGTTGTGGTTTAGTACCTGATGTTTCCCATTTACAACTTAAAAATATGACAAATTATAACAAATGACACTATCAAAAGAAAATTTTATTTTTGCAGGTGTTACTAGACAAAAGTGAAACAACAAAAACCTCGGACAGTAAAACAAATCAGAAGAAAGGAAATAAAGGTAGAACAACCAAAAGTTCAACAAATTCTACACGACAAAAACCTTCAAGGAAAAAGTAAGTTTGTTATTTTCTAATGATAATATAATAATGATACAGCCAGCGCTTAAATGTGTCAGTTAACTTGGGTTTTTTGGTATAAGACTGAATATCACATTGTGCATTTGATCCTGTAAATTTCATTTTAAGCAATTTAAATTTTCCATTTTTATTTACACATAATTCATTGTATTACAAGATAAAATTGGAAGTCAGCTTGCTAAGTGTGTACTAGTACAAAGCAGATTAGAAACACTTGCACTAAAAGACCTCAGGTACCACACAAGCTTGTGTTTAGATTAGTCCTTTAGGTTAAAAAAATGTGTCATCATGCATGGCTGTAAAAAATGCTAATGCATCATCATGCAAAGCTGAAAACTGATTATGTGAGATTCAACAATATTCAACCAACTAATTATCTAAGATCAAATGTTGTTGGATTCTTATCATAGAAATTTCATGTATATAAGACTTACATTGTAAGTAATCAATTTTAACAAAAGTGGAATGCTCATTATGTAGCAAATTTAAAAATACAAAGATATAGGTGTAGCAGTCTGGGTAGCTCAGTTTGTAGAGTACTGGCTCATTGTGCTTAAGGTCCTGAGTTTGATCCCCAGTCTGGCCCTGTATTTTTCTCGACCTGTTACACAGGTAAAATATAAAAGTACTTTATATGTTCAAGATTTTAAATGATTAAATTGTTATCATAAACTATCAGTGGCATAGTTAGCAAAAATTAATCTGCACACTGTGCAATTAATGATTAAGAGAATTTACGATGCTAGTGCCAAATGCACGAATGATCTAGGGGGTCCGGGGGCACGCTCTCCCCAAAAAATTTAAACATTGATGTCAAATGGTGTAATCTGGTGGCGTTTCAGAAAAGAATTGGTGCGATTTTATGATATTTAATAATGATAAAAAATCAAAATTGATATCCCTAAATTGTTGTATTTGAATTTGGAAAGAACAAGAAAAAAAATTGTTTAATTTTTTTTTCTAGAATCTTCTATATTTAGAGACATTATTTAAATAATAATAATAAAATAATGAAGGAAAATTGATGTGCACGCCTGTGCGTCATGGCATATAGGGAGCTATGCACTGACTATTGACAAAATTTTCAAAATGCTTTAAACCTGGAAGTATTTATCTGAGAACAAAACAAAAAATAAATTATTAAATTGGATGATGTTCATTGTTTTTTTTTTTTTTTTTTTTTTTTTTAATTTATGTAGAAAACCCAGTGAACAACAAGTAGAAGACACTAAGAACTACCTCTTAACAGATTATTATCCAATCCGTCGCAGTAATAGAAGATGTAAATCTGATATTGAGGTAAATATATACACAATCAGTGATTTAATAGGGAATACATGGCTTTTTCAATTTGAACAATGTTGTCTGTTGTTCAAATTCATGCTTGATCCTGCCTTTCTTACATGTGTCTATTCAGAATGATAAATTGTGAGTTTTTAGTTTAGTCCTTGAATCAATTGTTATATTTCTGCAATAATGAATCATAACATCTCCAACAAACAAGTTATACATGTGGGTGTGATGTGGACTGAACTAAGAGTAAAATCTTCTTCTTTTGAGTCCATCACAAGATCTAACCAACAGCATTTCTGACAGTTTCAGCAACTGAGTGTATTGGAACAGGTCTTGAATCGTCACAAACAAATGAGCATTTGCCCAGTAGTATTTATTTTCAGTAGGTATTCTTTCATATTCCAACAACTTCATTTGGTTTTTAAAAATGCATTTAATTTAAATTGTGTTTTGATTTTTTATCTAGAAAGATATACAGAGTGATCTTGAAAGAAAAATATTAGAAAATAAAGAAGAAGGAATTGAGGTTTGTATTGTTTAATAATCTTCAGTCAGCCAGGTGAATGGTTATATAGCATAAGAAGAAAATATTTTAATTTATTTGTTTGTCTAGAGCTCTAGCTTTCAGGCCCTTGGGATGCTTAGATTTCAATTCTGCTCGGTCAAATCTTAGTGTAAGAAAGTGTGTAAGTTTACTTTGTGAAGATCAGTGGTTTTCTCCTTTTAGCACCATCTCAAAACTTACCAACTTGATGTAAGTAAAGGAATTTTGATTGAGGTGTAAAAGTTCATTCTAGTCAACAATGAATTTTAAAAACCCCCATCATCTACTGTACATGTTGGTACAAAATATTACCTTAAGTAAAAAGTACATATACAAGTATCTTATCGCTTTATTACTTAAATAATGCAAGTTCTAAATGGACCAGAATACAAAATGCCATCAATAACATAGGTCCGATACAGCTTATACAAGTGAAAGAAGTGTTTCACAAAATGTTAAATGGAGAACATTATCTTCAAGATTGCATTGCTTGTCCATCAAGAGGGGGATTGTTCTGTTAATTTACCAGTTAACATCTTGTTTATCTTATTACAAAAAAAGAGGAAAAGCCAAGTATTAGTGTTACATGTATAGTTTTGCCTTTCTGTTATCCTTGATGGTGGCAATACAAAAAAGGTCTTTAGGTCAACTTTATGAGAGAGAGAAAAAAAGGTTTTTAAGTTTTCAAAATTTTATTATCAAGGTGTGATTAATATACAGAAATAATTTTCTTTTTTCTTTCAGGTTGTAGATATGGAACTGAAAGGTCGCGGTGTAGTAGCTACAAAATCATTTTCCCGTGGAGATTTTGTGGTAGAGTATGCTGGTGATCTCATAGATCTAAACGCTGCCAGATCTAGAGAGAAAGAGTATTCAAAGAATCCAAAGTTTGGTTGTTATATGTATTATTTTAACTTCAAAAACAAAAATTATTGGTAAGTATTTTCTTAATGAATATATTGTGGTAACAATTATATTTAGAGTGTCTGGGGTGTTGAATACAGGTTCCATTTTTCTCTTTTGTGTTCATTTTCTAGTGAATCATGCCATACAAAATATTTTTATTTTTTTGTGATTATTTAAATACATGTATAATATTTTGAGATTGGATTGTCAAAAATTGTTTGGTTATGAATTGCAGTAAAAGCTGGTTAAACTGGCTGCATTTTTGTACAGCATAGTCGTAAGATGTACATTGCTGTCACTTAGATTTGGTGAAATTCCACCTCACCATGAAATAAATGTGCATCAGAAACAGTGTGCCAGGGATTGCAAGTTTTTTTGTTTTGTCATTGCAATTTTTCCAATTTGTCATCACAGGTTTTTAACTGAAATAGTCAAAGAAAAATTCCCTAGAGTGTATTAAATTTATGGCTTAGATGGTGGAAGAATAAGACATTAACAGTTGTTGTCTCTAAAAACAGACTCTTCGTGGCTGGTAGTAATTTACATCCTTGTTATTTATTTATTTATTTATTTATTTATTTATTTATTTTCAGTATTGATGCGACAGCAGAAAGTGGAAGACTAGGGCGATTATTAAACCATAGTAAGAACGGGAATTGTCATACAAAACTTATAGAAGTAAAAGATAAACCAGTTTTAATTTTAGTAGCTTCTCAGGATATAAAAGTTGGAGAAGAACTTCTGTATGATTACGGTGACAGGAACAAAGAGTCACTAGAAGCACATCCATGGCTTAATTCATAGGAAGATATTAGTGTTGTGATTTTAATGTGTTCTCGGAATTCCTCCAAATCCATGCATTTATTCCATGTTCATGAAATTTTATCATCAGGAATTGTATTTATTACATTATGAGATTGAACTGTCATTTGTCAGCCATTTTTGGTGCTATCATGATGTATTTTTACTAGTCTGAACTATTTATCAAGTTTTAAATGAATTAGGCAAGAAGTGATGAAATGAACAGTTTCAATGAATTAGTATTTTGTTCAAAAGATATGCCAGTACTATTTAGTTATGTTGATTGTAGTATTTGGACTAACATAAATTGTGTATATGCCAAGGGGCTAAATCTAGCAGTTTTTGTCTCGCCTAATGACAGCAAGACTTGGTGTTTTACTGTTAGCCCACCTCCACAAAGTATAGAAGACCTATTGTCATACCTCGGCATCTTGATAAGCATTCAATGTTAAGTTTATAGGCCAACTTCTGTAAAATGATGCTTTCATACAAGTAAGCTATCTTGAGACAGTTTCTACCCTCTGGTTCTGTATTGGTGGCAGCCATATGTCATAATGAGGAAAGTAGAGTTGCATGAAAAATCAAAAAGCCTGATTGATGTTGACTTTATGAGCTGCATGCAGGTGACGTGAATTACAGAATTCATGTTAAATTGGACAAAAATTCATCAAATTAAAATTTCTGCCATATTTAATGGTCTAAATTACATATGTAGTATTTGTAATTGTTAGGATGCTTTCCTGATGTTTTGAACTTTTCAGGAGAGGTCTGAATGTATTGCTACGGTGTTTTCCTGATATTTTTCTGGAAGCTCTGAATGTATGGAGATGTGTAATGTGAGTCTGTTATAACTATAGTAAGGTTTCTCATCTCTTGTTTTATTGGAAGGTCTGAGTATATTCATGCAATGTAAGAATGTTATTATAATACATTGTACATATGTATAAGCAGGGTTGGTTCATTTCAATTCATCTTTCATTATGAGGTCTGAATGTATTGACACTATTGTTACTTGAACTGTCTGTCATGAGGTTAGTAAGGTTAGTTTAATTTATTGTTTATAGGCATGTTAAAACTTCATACCTGATATGTATCACATTATTGTACCCGTGTACCTTCATTACTTGTAGATAACATCAAATTCATGTCATTTTCAGTCAATTCATAAATTCATTTTAGAAATGTTTAAATATCACGCCTTGCTATTGTATGTTGTTTATTGTATCAGTTTATTTATATTTTTCAAATTATGTCAATTCTTCAAAGATTCAGTTTCTATATTCACTAAAAATGTTTATGTTTTGAATGATTTTAAGCTTTGAAATGTGGAATTTTTGTATAAGAAAGTTGATGTTAATGATGTGCCATGTGTGGAAAGTAATGAAATATATTGTCTGTACGGGGTTTCATTGGTGTACCACCAGATGCTTCATAATATTTGTGCAGACTTATTATTTCAAATGCAGTTGGAATTGCATGAGTTGACATTTCCCAGAAAAAAAAGAAATTTAAATAAGCTTTTACCAAAATGTTTAACACAAGCATTAATTGGTTTGTCAATATCTTACCGTTTTAGGTTTTTAAAAAAAAAACAACAATATTTTGTCTCCATTTTCAGAGATGATTTTTTTACAAATCTGGTGGTGGTTGAGATCAGATATAAATAGTCTACCTACAAAATTGTCTTGTGATAGCAGTATTATACATGTTTTAAATTTTTAAATCTGATTTGAAAGTTATTGTAAAATAATTTAAACAACAAGCAAAATGAAATTACTAGTATTTAAGTTTTAGAATTCAATATTTTAAAGTTTACGATAAATAATAAAATTATCTATTTTACTGATATTTGTCTTTATTCTTTCATTCTGCATATTAATTTGACCCGGGTGAACTGTAAGGCCCGTTGTTTTAGGAATTTTTTCCTACATGTTAAGTAAAATCATGCAAACAGTTCACAGTTTATATAATTTTAATATTTCACTTCATTATATGAGGCTGAAAACTGAAGCACTGGAAGAAAACCACTAACCTTTAGAAGTCTGACTGATAAACTCCTGCCTTATGGACAGTGAAGATGTATTATTATTAGCTCACCTGAATGAATGCTCAAGTTAAGTTATTCAACTGTCATTCATCACCCATTGCCCATATACATTTTTTATTTAAATTACTTCTCCAAAAGCAGTAAAATTCTGGCAATGATGTTAACAGGCCAAAGCCCTTTAAGTTTACAGTGGTTGACCTTGACACACATCCAAGATCATAGTGACCTGAAGTGGTATAACCTTCAAACACCTTGTCATGATCAAAAAGGTATAAAAGTTCCAAATATAGCATGAGCACATTAAGCTCTATAAAGTTTTCAAGGCTGGTTTACATTGATTAACAGAGTAGGGCCTCCAACGGACTTACTGTAGTAGAGCCCCTTTAGATTATTGTTTGATGATAAGGATAAATGAGTCGATGGCCTTGGGATATTTACATGGCTGTTTATCTAGCTATTATAGTTCATCAGAAATAATTTATACACCCTCTACGGTGCCATTTGGGGCCGCATTGCCAGGATTTTGAATATTAAATACTCCTGTTAATTTTACAACTCATAACGTTCACCATCCCTGAACTGACCGCCTCAAATTAAGTGTCAGTATCTTGACCATTATTCCACTAAGTAGTAACGAATCGATATCAAGAGTAGTGGATGGTAGAGACTAAGAGTGCTTGCTCCGCAAGTTGGAGGTCGTAGGTTTGAACCCCTACCAGGTCTGACCCAAGACTTCAAAGTGGACAGCGACTTCTTTCGCCACTCGGCATTACGAAATGAAAGTCACGTTTTTCGGAAGGGAACTTAAAATAAACGAGGTCCCATGTCACAGTAGGCGTGGAACGATAAAGAACCCTGTTGTATAATACCATCAGCGCAACGCACATGCAAAATTTCTACACCTTCGCCTATAGCTGGCGACGTCTCGGCATAAGTGAAATACTCTTGACTGGGACATTAAACACCATTAATCAACTGAACTCTAGAGTAGCGGGACTTGGTCATTTAGTTGCCACGGAGTTCACCTTGTATAGTTCCAGGAAAGTTGTCGAATCCGTAGAAATTATGGCGTCATCACGCCAAAATTCTCGAAGAAACAATCTTTTGCCGCTAAAAGTAATCAACCTTAGTAACTACATGATCCGGTTCTGTTCTCGTTTCACGCCAAATGCTCAATTTGATGTTGGTTGGTTGAATGTTGCTTAACGTCGCATCAGCAATTTTTTCAGCTATTCGCGACGAGAACTATTTAATTAATCTCTATGGATTAATCTATGAACAATTTTTGTGTATGCATGTGAAGTGCGAGTGTGTTGTATGGTCTGCCTTGTACTAGCGCGCACTCAGGGCGACTTTACCGTGCTAGCTCACAGAGTCAGTACGCCGCAGACAAGCGTACCACTCCCCCAGTCCATTATACTGATACCAGGTGAATCAGTAAAGGCCAACGGTAAGGAAAATTCACTTTCCCACATGTGGTCCGAGCGGGACTCGAACTCACAGCGGTGAGAGACCCTGGATTTGAAGACTGACGTCTTATCCATTAGGCCCCGCTCAATTTGAAGTCACCACGTTTGATGTTAGTCCGATTAATCGGCCCACTAAACTCCCATTTTATTTCTTGTCTTGTTGGGAGAAAGACAAGAAATAAAATGAGGGTTTAATGGACTGATTAGTCGGACTAGTTTGTCATATAGCTTCAAATATAGCCTTTCGCGGGCATCGTAATTCAAGTATAAGAATTAGTCATTTCAAGCTCCGCACTAGGATAGATGCTCTAAGAATGGTATCGTAAAACATGTAATAAAATGTGAAACCCCGTACTTAAATACGAAACGATAAAGACATTGAATGATTTTCAAACGTTTTTATTATGCCAGATGAAATACATGTTTATGAAACGCCATTGGTCCATCGCTTAAATCATTAACACGCCCACTTTCTGCTGGACCAATACTGGGGTCGGAACTCTGAAGTCTGTACCAATCAGAAAAATCGCCATCACGTGACTGATTTTTACAACCAATCAAACTGTCCATTTCAAAATGCATGTATAATGTAAATGAGTATTTAATTCTAGGTTCTGTTGGATTATGACTTGTTAAATCGTACTGTAGCTACTGTTCCTTTAAATGTCATGGTCTGAAAAAAAAACAAACAAACAAAAGAATTAACATTACCATTAGTAAATATTTAACATCTGCGTTGAATATTAGGAACCAAATGAAGAATTGCGCTACAAGGTGCGCGGACAGAATGGGGAAGTTCTGGTGCATGGCTCCAAATTGGAAACTTCAAGAAAGGTTACGTTTTTAGTATGTCATTAACCATATATGATGCTCATAGAAGATAAATCTTTGATACGGAACTCTGAAGTCTGTACTTAAGTAATTTTTGTAATTAACTACATGATTAACACATTATATCTCAGGCGTGGATCCAGACGGGGGCACACCCGGCCTGTGCCCCCTCCCCCTAAAATTATCGGGTATTCATAATAAGAAATATTTTACCAGTCCATAAATAACAATTAAAATTTGAAGTCCCCTAATTTCCACTGAATGATGTCGCAGCCTTTGTAGCTTTTGTCACCAAACACGAATTAACAAATTGTCAGTGCGCCCCCCCCCCAACAACCTGGACATTTTTCGTCACTGTATCTGGCTATTCTAATGGTGTATTGGAACAAATACTAGTAAGAGTTCCTTTTGTATCCCCCACCCATCATATTCTATGTATTTTTTTTTTTTTGAAAAATGGATTGAATCTGTCATTTTTAGACATTTTCAGTCAGAATTAAATTTTTAGTGAAGGGTTCAAATGGAACC
The DNA here is from genome assembly GCA_021292105.1 of Anadara kagoshimensis. Lineage (NCBI taxonomy): Eukaryota > Metazoa > Mollusca > Bivalvia > Arcoida > Arcidae > Anadara > Anadara kagoshimensis. The sequence continues at coordinate 1,962,715 of CM037874.1, read as the reverse complement.
CTTTCCCAAATACTAGTATCAGTTCAACTTGGAGTTTGTTTAACCTTTTTAATAACGGAGAACTTTAGTACAAGTTACATCACAAATACTAACCGATACTAATTCTGTCCCGCTGACTTCTCTTGTAATTAGTACTTCAGCGTCTCCATCTTTTTGTGTTTCTACCATTTTGTTTCCCTCTAATTTTACGATACACTATAAAGTATAAAATAAATAAATAAAATAAATGCTCTAAAGAAATGACGGAACAGCACATTATCTATGTCGTTCAGAATATTAATGGTCTGCGAGTCGTGACAAAGTCTTCAATGAAGCCATAAAAACGCAGCACAAGGACATTTGACGATGTGTAACTAATGGTGGCTGAAACAGTGTCAGTGATCAAGTATAAGGGATCTTATAGCTGGTTTATTTTAAACCGAATTTGACTCAATTTCTCTTTTTTATATTCATATGTTATGATGTTATGAATTAGAACATTTTTGAACATGTATAAACAGGTAATGTCAATACTCTTGTCCTCATACATTTATTTTTTTTTTTCTTACAATGCTTCCCATTGTTGAAACGCTAGATGCCGTTCGAAAGCTTAAAATTTGCAAACGGAATGCGTAACACAGTAACTTCGATGTAAAGTTTTTATAATGAATACTTGTATCTATCAAAATGGAGACGGTAAGCCATTTACTTTCTATTATCAGCTATGGTTCTGGTTTATCAGTTTTTGTAGAACATTTTTTAAATAATATACAAGTGTGCAATGGTGGTTACATTTCAAAATACTAACACAATGGTACTGAATGCCAGTCATACCTTTAAAGGACTTCCAATAAGTGATTTAGACTCGAACTCCTGACCAATGGTAAATGTTGTATCTTTAACTTTGTCTCCGACTGTTGTTTTAATGGTCCAGGAATCCCCGGAGTTTGTTATTTCCATTAAAGGTTTGCTGTTACGTGCCACTTCCCGGAGCTGTTCTGGGACACCTATACATAAAACATAAAAAACATTAATAAATAGAATGTGAATATATCTAGATGGACATAAAGTGACGTGACGCCCATTGGATTCTGTGATGTATGTTATCAGTTGCTTGAATGTAGTGCAACGTCATCAGTTTAATTCACTTAGTGGATGAGTGGTCTAATGAACGCTTACAGATCATAGCGCCTATAGGCGTCTACATTTGAATCCAACTCGTGCAAATTTTAGTAGGAGAAAGTTTGTTTCTCAGCTAAAGGACTGGTTTTCTCGGTACTCCGCTTTTCTCCACCACCCATGCTCTACCAGACTCAATATAAGTGATAAGAACAAGGTATATATACTACTTTTATATATTGAATTTCGGTCGGTATTTTCTAAATTTGCACAAGAAGTGTAAATCACAGTGTGTGTGTGTGTGTGTGTGTGTGTGTGTGTGTGTGTGTGTGTGTGTGTGTGAGATTTCTGGTGTTTGTCAAAATTTTATACATAAATAATAAATAAATAACTGCTATCCATCAAATGAGATATTGACAGTAGATATTTCATCTTTGGGATTCAGCTGACAAGTGTCACTCCTGACAGTCTGTTTACTCTCGGTATCATTATATTATGAATACAATTACATATATATATATTAATGGAATTTTCAAAAATCAATGAATAAGCCAATCTACTTTAAATATAACAATTTTATTAGATTAATTTTCAAATTTTCACTCTGATAAGAACAATAACCGTGTATATTATCATAATCAAACATAAATGAGTCACCCTCTATATGTACGTGTGTGTGTGTGTGTGTGTGTGATAATTCTATATCTAATCTGACTGATGTGTACCTGTAAATACCTGTACACCTACTATTCTACCCAGGTAGTCTAGTTTTTGAACTCTTCATAAGGGATGCTAGTGCAGTGCAACCTGTATAAAAAGACCCTCTAAACAGGAACAAAAATGGATAAATTAACTGATGTACTTGCTAAGACATGGAGTCTTTAAATAGGGAGCTCAAAACATTTAAACATTGTGTCTTCTTTGAAAATGTGTTTAATTAACTGATTTATAAAGTATTTATCGATAGTTTATTAATTAATTTTTTGTTTTTATTTTATTTTGTTGAAATACCGAAGTCACAATTTTTAGTCAACAAAAGAAATTAAGCATTTATGATTTGAAGAAATAAAAGATCGTAAAATTCAGGTTTGGTGGTGGCGGGGGTGGGGGGTTGGGGGTTGGGGGGGGGTGTTGGTGGGATGCAGCAGCAATCAATAACAAAGCTGATTATCCCTGCTGAGGTAGACATGAGATGACATTTCATTAGTACGTGAGTGTTACTTTTGTCATATAATTCACGTGTCATAAGTCTTACTGCTAACTTAATTAATGACGTCATTTTATTAACTGATAAACATGGCATTAAACCTAGTATCCCCATGCAGTATACATGTGGTCCTGGGGAGGGGGTATATCCGCTAGTAGACACTTCTAATTGATTAGGGCCATATGTTTTATAAAGTAAACAAAGTGACCACTGTGTAAAACCTTCAATCTGAGATAGTTCTAAGTACAAAATCCGACCTTAACTTATGATACTTAAATGATTGATGGTTTTTTTCTTCTTTTTCGCACAATCTGGGCAAAGTGGATTCAACGTACTACACTGTGTGGTTTATATAGTTCAGTTACGCTTATGTCATATACCATTTTTTAAATTTAATCATAAAATACATTTTTTTAAATTATATACATGTATATATCAATATGTCATTTACCATTTTTTTAAATGTATTTTATGATTAAATTAAAAAAAAATAGTATATCACACATACGATAAAGTATATTTTTTTAAACTTTTACACAGAATCTGGAAAATTAGAAACAACCATGCAGCATGATAAAATCTAATTTGTATGTACATGTATTCTGCAACAAAGTATGCACTCCCATGCGGTAAACATTGGGTCTCGGTGACGGAGTTGTCTAAAGCTTAGACTGACACTTCTCACCACCTAGGTTCGGGACAGATTCTGGTGCCAGATTTTTTTCAGTTCTCTTGGCAAAGGTTGGTGGTTTCTCCCAGGGCACTCTGGTTTCCTCCACCATCCCAGAGCTGACCATCTCGCTATAAGTGACAGAATCTTGACCGAGGCGTAAAACTCCATTACTCCACTCTACTCCTTGGTTAAAATAAACAGGGGTCCATTCTTTTGACAATTTAGGTGACAGTTGGGGAGGGAGTGGATGGTTTAAACATTTGTAACTGAGATAAATTTGATTTCTGTCAAAAATATCTCTTTGTAAATAAATTACTTATCAGCAGGCTGATACAGGTGTAACACAGGTATACCTGAGGTTATCATGTAACGTCATGACAATACCCAGATAGCAGACTAACGTTGGGCCAACGTTGGCATATTGTTGTATGGTTGGCGTTGGCTAAACAATGTTGGGCCAACATTGGACCAACATAGGATTTCTAACGGTTGGTTAAACAACACTGGGCCAACATTGGACCAACATAGGTATTCAAACTGTTAATTAAACAACATTGGGCCAACATTGGACCAACATAAGTATTTTAACTGTTGGTTAAACAGCATCGGGCCAACATTGGACCAACATAGGTATTCTAACTGTTGGTTAAACAACATAGGGCCAACATTGGACCAACATAGGTATTCTAACTGTTGGTTAAACAACATTGAGCCAACATTAGACCAACATAGGAATTCTAACAGTTGGTTATACAACATTGGGCCAACGTTGGACCAACATAGGTATTTTAACTGTTAATTAAACAACATTGGGCCAACATTGGACCAACATAGGAATTCTAACTGTTTATTAAACAACATTTGGCTAACATTGGACCAACATAGGTATTCTAACTGTTGGTTAAACAACATTGAGCCAACATTAGACCAACATAGGAATTCTAACAGTTGGTTAAACAACATTGGGCCAACGTTGGACCAACATAGGTATTCTAACTGTTGGTTAAACAACATTGGACCACCATTGAACCAACATAGGAATTTTAACTATTGATGTGACAACATTGGGCCAACATTAGACCAACATAGAATTTCGAATAGTTGGTTAAACAACATTGAACAAACATTGGCTCGATATACGAGTAGTAATTGTCGGTTAAACATCATTTGGCCATAATGGGACCTGGCCAACATGGGACCAACAGATTCTAACTGACAGCTTGACAACATTAAAGCAACAATGGGCCAACATATAAATTATAACTGTTGGTCTGACAACATTGGGCCAACAATGGGCCAACATATGGATTATAAATGTTGGTCTAACAATATTGGACCAACAATGGGCCAACATATGAATTATAACAGTTGGTCTGACAACACCAAGCCAACATATGAATTATAACTGTTGGTCTGACAACATTGGGCCAACAATGGGCCAACATATGGATTATAAATGTTGGTCTGACAATATTGGACCAACAATGGGCCAACATATGAATTATAACTGTTGGTCTGACAACATTGGACCAACAATGGGCCAATGGTAAACAAACATCCTAATCCATGTCCAAACATAAAAACTGTTGTTCTTACCACATTTGCCAACAAACGGGGCATAATTCCACATTTCTTTTTCCCAAGGATGCATTTAGGACCAAGTAGTACAAATGGGCGCTAACGTTATGCATGGCTTGTACATGCTTTGGTGGTATTATTGATGGTATAAGACCTAACTTAAAGTAACTGTTATAATTTTTGATAAATTATTTACAGGAAATAAAATACATTATGTCTATCAATTAAAAGATTAAATGAAAATAAAAAAAAAACATAAATACAGTACACTGATAAATTCAACAGATACCATTGAATCACTAAGAATTGCCTTTGATACCTTTGATAAAGACATTTTTTCACAAAATTTAATTGATATCTTTTTTAATATTGTCAAAATTCTTTCAGATTTAAAAAAAATAGGATTTTCGTATTCACAATGACGTCATGAAAATTTATACTGAAATAAGGAGTTTTTTAATGACATATGTAATTCATGTGTAATTTCTGAATTACATGTGCGTGTTTTCGAGCTTGGTGGTTTTCAATCACTTTTCTGGTCAAGTTTTCAATTATAATGATTTTTTTCACTCTAGTCAAAATTGTGGCTTTAATTTTACGATTGTGCGTCTGTGCCCAAAACCATATTTGTTAATTATATCAATAATTAATATTTTATTTGTTAGTTAATTTGCTAAAATAGATAAGCATGCTTATATTTGAATAAAACAGCCTAAAGGAATGCGAAAATTAATTAAAATCATCAAAGGGATGTAATCTACACCTTGGTCACTCGTTTTGAATATCGACCATCACAAAAGTTAGGTTTTTAGTTATATTTGTTACAACCTTAAACAAGAGGCCCAATAGGGCCTGTGATGCTCAACTGGCAGGTAATTTACATTTTTGATAAATAACGAGCAAATCTTGTGAAATGGCATCCCCCTGCTTTTTACAATTGCAACTGGAACCAAAGTGGTTGGAAACAAAATCTGCATTGGTCTTTTATGTTTTTGCTATGTATAGGAACAGAAGCCACCTTGGATTTTGGCTGATATGCCAGACACAACTTTTGGATTACTGTTACTAAAGGACTTTTTATGCTGTATTGGGTTAGAATTGGCCAATTCAGGAGAAAATTTTCAAAGATTTGGTTGAAACACACATCTTATTTTTACACTGCCTAAAAATTGGGTCGAGTTTTTTTTTCAGGAAAGGTAAAACATTAGGTAATAACCTTCACAATTGACCTTGACCTCATTTTTAAAGGTAATTACAATAATATTTCAAAACTAAAAACCCCATGTCATTATCTGATCAAATAGTAAAGATATGACAATTTCAGCAATTTTTTGCATCCGTGACCTTGACCTTTGAACCCATAACCTTTCTCTATACATCAAAATAAAAGTTGAATTAATATCTACAACATTCTAATATATATGCCTATAGAAAAAGCTTATAGTTTTCAAGATAATTAACCATTTCAGTATTATTTCGTATCTGTGACCTTGACCTTTGAACCCCTGACCTTAATCTATATATCACAATGATCGTTACATCAATACCAACAATATTCTAATATACATGCCTATACAAAAAATTTATAGTTTTCGTGTTAATTAATGTTTTTGATTTTGTTTTGCATCTGTGACCTTGACCTTTGAACCCATGAAATTTTTATATACATCAAAATGTTCGTTGTATTAATACCTACAACATTCTGATATACATGCCTATACAAAAAGTTTATAGTTTTCATGATAATGAACCATTTTAGTATTATTTCGCATCTGTGACCTTGACCTTTATACCCATGACCTTAATCTTTACATCAAAATGACAGTTGCATCAATACCAACAATATTCCATTATACATGCCTATACAAAAAGTTTATAGCTTTCAAGATAATAAACAGTTTCAGTATTCTTTCGCGCCTGTGACCTTGACCTTTGAACCCATGACCTTAATCTATAAATCAAAATGACAGTTGCATCAATACCAACAATATTCCATTATACATGCCCATACAAAAAGTTTATAGTTTTCAAGATAATGAACCATTACGGTATTGTTTGGCTTCTGTGACCTTGACCTTTGGGGTCTTGGATGTAACATTGGCTTGTCTGGCAAGACAAATTTAATTTAAATTAGCCTAGTGGTTTCAAAGAAGATTTTCAAAATATTGATGAAATATTACACCTGATTTGCAAAATTCTTGAAAATTGTGGCAACAAAACCTTCTCAGGAAACCTGTTACAAATTTAGCTTCATTTGGCTTTGTATTTTCAAAGAATCGCTTAAATTTAGCATCTAATTTGCATATTCGGCTAATTACAAGCAAACAGAAAAAGTTACAGAAAAATCTTTACATATATTAAATAACTAGACATCTACTTTCTTATTCTCAAATTTGAACTAAATCGATCCATAACTAAACATGTAATGACCATTTATAGGTTTTTGCTATTTATAGCAATGGTGACCATCTTGGATGAAGCAGGAAGTTGATTTGTACAAACTTTAATCTACTCCACCTAGGGACTTTCCACACCAAATTTGGCATCATTTGGGTATGTGGTTTCAGAGAAGATTTTCAAAGAATTGCCTAAATTTAGCATCTAATTTGCATATTCGGCTAATTACGAGCAAACAGAAAAAGTTACAGAAAACCCGTTACATATATTAAATGCCTAGACATCTTTGTTCTAAATCTCAAATTTGAACTAAATCGGTCCAAAAATAAACATGTAACGACCATTTATAGGTTTTTGCTATTTATGGCAATGGCAGCCATCTTGGATGACGCAGGAAGTTGATTTGTACAAACTTTATTCTACTCGACCTAGGGACTTTCCACACCAAATTTGGCATCATTTGGGTATGTGGTTTCAGAGAAGAAGATTTTCAAAGAATTGCCTAAATTTAGCATCTAATTTGCATATTCGGCTAATTACGAGCAAACAGAAAAAGTAACAGAAAAATCTGTTGCATATATTAAATGCCTAGACATCTACTTTCTAAATCTCAAATTTGAACTGAATCGGTCCAAAAATAAAAATATGTAATGACCATTTATAGGTTTTTGCTATTTATAGCAATGGCTGCCATCTTGGATGCCCCATGCAGTTGATTTGTACAAACTTTAATCTACTCCACCTAGGTACTTTCCACACCAAATTTGGCATCATTTGGGTATGTGGTTTCAGAGAAGAAGATTTTCAAAGAATTGCCTAAATTTAGCATCTAATTTGCATATTCTGCTAATTACGAGCAAACAGAAAAAGTTACAGAAAAACCCGTTACATATATTAAATGGCTAGACATCTACTTTCTAAATCTCAAATTTGAACTAAATCGGTCCATAAATAAACATGTAATGACCATTTATAGGTTTTTGCTATTTATAGCAATGGCGGCCATCTTGGATGCGGCACGAAGTTGATTTGTACAAACTTTAATCTACTCCACCTAGGGACTTTCCACACCATATTTGGCATCATTTGGGTATGTGGTTTCAGAGAAGAAGATTTTCAAAGAATTGCCTAAATTTAGCATCTAATTTGCATATTCCGCTAATTACAAGCAAACAGAAAAAGTTACAGAAAAACCCGTTACATATATTAAATGGCTAGACATCTACTTTCTAAATCTCAAATTTGAACTAAATCGGTCAATAAATAAACATGTAATGACCATTTATAGGTTTATGCTATTTATAGCAATGGCGGCCATCTTGGATGCCGCACGAAGTTGATTTGTACAAACTTTAATCTACTCCACCTAGGGACTTTCCACACCATATTTGGCATCATTTGGGTATGTGGTTTCAGAGAAGAAGATTTTCAAAGAATTGCTCAAATTTAGCATATAATTTGCATATTCCGCTAATTACGAGCAAACAGAAAAAGTTACAGAAAAACCCGTTACATATATTAAATGGCTAGACATCTACTTTCTAAATCTCAAATTTGAACTAAATTGGTCCATAAATAAACATGTAATGACCATTTATAGGTTTTTGCTATTTATAGCAATGGCGGCCATCTTGGATCCGGCACGAAGTTGATTTGTACAAACTTTAATCTACTCCACCTAGGGACTTTCCACACCATATTTGGCATCATTTGGGTATGTGGTTTCAGAGAAGAAGATTTTCAAAGAATTGCCTAAATTTAGCATCTAATTTGCATATTCCGCTAATTACGAGCAAACAGAAAAAGTTACAGAAAAACCCGTTACATATATTAAATGGCTAGACATCTACTTTCTAAATCTCAAATTTGAACTAAATCGGTCCATAAATATACATGTAATGACCATTTATAGATTTATGCTATTTATAGCAATGGCGGCCATCTTGGATGCCACACGAAGTTGATTTGTACAAACTTTAATCTACTCCACCTAGGGACTTTCCACACCATATTTCGCATCATTTGGGTATGTGGTTTCAGAGAAGAAGATTTTCAAAGAATTGCCTAAATTTAGCATCTAATTTGCATATTCCGCTAATTACGAGCAAACAGAAAAAGTTACAGAAAAACCCGTTACATATATTAAATGCCTAGACATGTACTTTATAAATCTCAAATTTGAACTAAATCGGTCTATAAATAAACATGTAATGACCATTTATAGGTTTTTGCTATTTATAGCAATGGCGGCCATCTTGGATGCCGCACGAAGTTGATTTGTACAAACTTTAATCTACTCCACCTAGGGACTTTCCACATCATATTTCGCATCATTTGGGTATGTGGTTTCAGAGAAGAAGATTTTCAAAGAATTGCCTAAATTTAGCATCTAATTTGCATATTCCGCTAATTACTAGCAAACAGAAAAAGTTACCAAAAAAACCATTACATATATTAAATGGCTAGACTTCTACTTTCTAAATCTGAAATTTGAACTAAATCGGTCCATAAATATACATGTAATGACCATTTATAGATTTATGCTATTTATAGCAATGGCGGCCATCTTGGATGCCGCACGAAGTTGATTTGTACAAACTTTAATCTACTCCACCTAGGGACTTTCCACACCATATTTTGCATCATTTGGGTATGTGGTTTCAGAGAAGAAGATTTTCAAAGAATTGCCTAAATTTAGCATCTAATTTGCATATTCCGCTAATTACGAGCAAACAGAAAAAGTTACAGAAAAACCCGTTACATATATTAAATGCCTAGACATGTACTTTATAAATCTCAAATTTGAACTAAATCGGTCTATAAATAAACATGTAATGACCATTTATAGGTTTTTGCTATTTATAGCAATGGCGGCCATCTTGGATTCCGCACGAAGTTGATTTGTACAAACTTTAATCTACTCCACCTAGGGACTTTCCACATCATATTTCGCATCATTTGGGTATGTGGTTTCAGAGAAGAAGATTTTCAAAGAATTGCCTAAATTTAGCATCTAATTTGCATATTCCGCTAATTACGAGCAAACAGAAAAAGTTACAGAAAAACCCGTTATATATATTAAATGGCTAGACATCTAATTTCTAAATCTCAAATTTGAACTAAATCGGTCAATAAATAAACATGTAATGACCATTTATAGGTTTTTGCTATTTATAGCAATGGCGGCCATCTTGGATGCGGCACGAAGTTGATTTGTACAAACTTTAAGCTACTCCACCTAGGGACTTTCCACACCATATTTGGCATCATTTGGGTATGTGGTTTCAGAGAAGAAGATTTTTAAAGAATTGCCTAAATTTAGCATCTAATTTGCATATTCCGCTAATTACGAGCAAACAGAAAAAGTTACAGAAAAACCCGTTATATATATTAAATGGCTAGACATCTACTTTCTAAATCTCAAATTTGAACTAAATCGGTCCATAAATAAACATGTAATGACCATTTATAGGTTTTTGCTATTTATAGCAATGGCGGCCATCTTGGATGCCGCACGAAGTTGATTTGTACAAACTTTCATCTACTCCACCTAGGGACTTTCCACACCATATTTGGCATCATTTGGGTATGTGGTTTCAGAGAAGAAGATTTTCAAAGAATTGCCTAAATTTAGCATCTAATTTGCATATTCCGCTAATTACGAGCAAACAGAAAAAGTTACAGAAAAACCCGTTATATATATTAAATGGCTAGACATCTACTTTCTAAATCTCAAATTTGAACTAAATCGGTCCATAAATAAACATGTAATGACCATTTATAGGTTTTTGCTATTTATAGCAATGGCGGCCATCTTGGATGCCGCACGAAGTTGATTTGTACAAACTTTCATCTACTCCACCTAGGGACTTTCCACACCATATTTGGCATCATTTGGGTATGTGGTTTCAGAGAAGAAGATTTTCAAAGAATTGCCTAAATTTAGCATCTAATTTGCATATTCCGCTAATTACGAGCAAACAGAAAAAGTTACAGAAAAACCCGTTACATATATTAAATGGCTAGACATCTACTTTCTAAATCTCAAATTTGAACTAAATCGGTCCATAAATAAACATGTAATGACCATTTATAGGTTTTTGCTATTTATAGCAATGGCGGCCATCTTGGATGCCGCAGGAAGTTGATTTGTACAAACTTTAATCTACTCCACCTAAGGACTTTCCACACCAAATTTGGTTTCAATTGGCCCAGTGGTTTCAGAGGAGAAGATTAAAGTTTACGCACGGACGCACGCACGGACGCACGGACGCACGGACGCACGGACACACGCTTCACCATGGCATAAGCTCAGCTGGCTATAGCCAGTTGAGCTAAAAAACAACTTCCTCTACTTTTTCTCAAACAGGTGAGCTTTTTGAATGAACAGCTGGGTTAATGGTTTTCATCCCAGTTGGGTCATGTTGAAAGTGTGGTCTAAATTGGTTAGATGACATAAGGCAAATCTTCATGAATAAGAAAGGGCTGTGCTCCACTCCACCCCTTCTTATTCATAAAGATTTTTCTTATTGTCATCTAACCAATACTAAGTGGACAGGTTTTGATGGTATTAACTTTACCTAAGATGGTATTAAAGTTTAAAAGAAGACCTGGACAACAGTATTACCAAGACAAATATTAGTAGTACTCTCTTGTAAAGACTGAAGTTTAATTTAATTATGTAAGTATAATTTTATTATACTATATAAATATCTCTCTCTCTCTCTCTCTCTCTCTCTCTCTCTCTCTCTCTCTCAATATGAAAGTATGTATGTGTATTATATTCATCTACTTGTTCAGTCAAGCTTTGTAATAACAAACTTTTTGATGTAAGGATAGGAACCCCAGATTTACTGAATTGAAATTTATTTTTAATGGTTTAATGCCCTAATTAACACCATCGTCAATCTGCAAATATGCATAATTATATTCACAAGGTTTGCAGTAACTTAAGTTAATGTGAATATACTATTTGCTAATAAAAATCTGTTTAAAAGACTTTTTGTCGAAAATCCAAAGTGACCTGATGCCAATTTGATTTTAATGTTTTTCATCAGAGTATCTCTCTCTCTCTCTCTCTCTCTCTCTCACTCTCTCTCACACACACACACACACACGCACACACATTTGTAATATCAAACACCGGTCTTGAACACCTGTTTTAGCACTTTCATTGTACAGAAATTGTAACCCCATGGGCATGAATGTGTACATATTAAGTTGTTTTAATTATTTGGAGGAACATTTTATAACATAAATTTGTAACATTTCCTTTGAAATTCTCCAATTGATTATAATTATATCTTTATTTTAAGATGCAATTGTAAAATGTGTGCATTCAAGTGGCCTATATTTCCTCAAGTTATTTTAGAATTTCGTTTTAGAATATTTAACATTTTTGATTGTGAAATAAAAAAAAAACGTGATCAAGGCCATTGATATTTTCCAATTGATTAATTAATTCAATAAATGTGAACATATTAACTTCACTGCCATAATATTCCTGATTTTAAGTATTTTAACTCAACTCAACTGAATTTAATACAGTATTAGTAAACCTTTGAGGTACATGTATAAAACAAACTATATTACCATAATGAATTATATTTTTCAAAAAGACATTGATTAATTAATTAATTTATTTATTTAATTATTTATTTATTTTTATCTATTTTCTGTTATGAGTCATTTAAAAATTATTTAATTTTCCATGTTTATATGCACGTCCATGTACATTTTAAATAAACTGGTCATAAGCCCTGCGATGTAGCAAAATACCCAAACTACAGTACAGACCTGTCGAAAGTTAAACACTGAGCTAACGAAAAGGAGCAGAAGCTTGATTGCTGACGTGTTGATATATGGATAACTAGTTGTCGAAAAGCTGCACAGATATAGATAACTGCATTCGAGAAACTTTGGAGATACAGGTAACGAGGAATCGAGCCGACTCGGCACGTATTTCTTAGCTTAGTGTTAAACTTTAGACAGGTCTGTACTGTACATATTGATTGCGATACTAAGATTACATATCGAATAGAAAAATACCTGCATATTTTTAGAGATGGTAGTGTATATAGTTGTTTCATGTCATTTAACAGCAACTTATATACAAATAATTTCGATCTTAATTACAGAAACTGTTAGAAAGAGAGATTATGTGCAAGTGCGACAGAAAATGAAATTGCAAAAACTGCAAAAGTCTGGTTCAGATTTGCATCCGATAGAAATGGTGGCAGAAAAAACAGGATAAACAAAAATAAATCAGATATGTGATTTAGATAATAAAATAATAACCAAGATCAATAACTGTAGAACTTAGAAAAAGACACTTTTAAAGTTTTGTGATAATCTGTATAGTATTTACTTTGTAATGATGTTTTGTTTGGTTCTGTTTGCATATTAATAAAGTTAAATTTATGTCAAATTTTTGTACCTTAAATTATTGTAAAGAAATATTGTTAGTATTGAACCAGCATCTGTGACATTTCATTGGAGACATTTAACATAATTAGGATATATATGTTTTCACTGTCTTTGTAATTGTCGATCTTACTGGATCATCGTTACTTTTAAAATTCAAAGAAATTAAAAATGATTTTCGCAGATAAGCTGGGGCAGTATTGACAGATATTTTATCGCCAACATGTTTCAAATGTGGATTTATCGTCCTTATATGGCAAACTTGCCTGTCTGCCCAATGAAGGGCCACCATTGGCTGCCATCGTTGGTCCAATGGTGGCAACTTATATTGAGTCATCGTTGGCATTTATGATTGGTACAACGATACCAGATAAATAAGATAACGTTGGCCCAACATTGGCAGGTTATTTTGGCTCATTGTTGGCATTTATGGTTGGTACAACGATGGCCCGATGAGCAAGATTACGTTGGCCCAACATTGGCCAGTTTATGTTGGCCCATTGTTGGCATTTATGGTTGTTACAACGATGGCCCGCTGAGCAAGATTACGTTGGCCCAACAATGGAAACTTACGTTGGCCCATTGTTGGCAGTTTATGTTGGCCCATTGTTGGCATTTATGGTTGGTACAACGATGGCCCGATGAGCAAGATTACATTGGCCCAACATTGGTAACTTACGTTGGCCCATTGTTGGCATTTATGGTTGTTACAACGATGGCCCACTGAGCAAGATTACGTTGGCCCAACAATGGCAACTTACGTTGGCCCATTGTTGGCAGTTTATGTTGGCCCATTGTTGGCATTTATGGTTGTTACAACGATGGCCCGCTGAGCAAGATTACGTTGGCCCAACAATGGCAACTTACGTTGGCCCATTGTTGACAGTTTATGTTGGCCCATTGTTGGCATTTATGGTTGGTACAACGATGGCCCGATGAGCAAGATTACGTTGGCCCAACATTGGCCAGTTTATGTTGGCCCATTGTTGGCATTTATGGTTGGTACAACGATGGCCCGATGAGCAATATTATGTTGGCCCAACATTGGCAACTTACGTTGGCCCATCGTTGGCAGTTTACATTGGCCCATCGTTGGCATTTATGTTGGGTACAACGTTGGCCCGATGAGCAAGATAACATTGGCCCAATGATGGCAGCTAACGTAGGGCCAACAAACCCAACAACAATGGGCCAACGTTGGCCCAACATATATTTGCTATCTGGGTACCTGTCTGTCACATACCCTTCTGACCCCTGTTACATCATTGACCTTTTGACTCTAAAAGGTATGGTCATCCTTTATACTGATACGACTCCTCCCACTGCCCTAACTAAAGAAAAAGAGGAGAGTGAAAAACTTAAATAACTCTCTCTCTCTCTATCTATCGATCGATCTATCTCTCTCTCTCACTCCTCTCTCTCTGTCTATCTCTCTCTCCCTCTCTCTCTGCGTGTGACACTCCTTCCTATTTGAATTTATTTTACTCCATCAATGCAGCTGGTTACCCCTCGATATAAGTGGTTTTATAATTATGACGGCCCTACAATTAACTCGACATTGGGTTGAACCTAAGCAGTGAAATATAATTTCCTTCTTATCAAACGCCCCAAAAAATTCCATTTTGTTCCATATCAGTTCATATATCACACACCAAGTGGTTTAATTCCTGTATAAAATATTGGTATCCATGACAACTGAAAATGTGATACTTAAGGCAGGCGCAATTAATAGACGTACTCAAGACATCAGGCAGGTATCGACATTAAAATTTACAACCTTACCATATTAAAATTTAATGTTAAATTTAATTTAATATTAAAAAGCATAAGATTAAAATTTAAAACCATACAGCTGCTGAAACGCAGTGGGTTCGAACCCCAGTAGTGAATTATTGGTCTTATTTGATGACTTGACAGGTTGAAACGTAGAATGGGTTCGAACCCCAGCCGTGAAATACTGGTTTTGACTGATAACTTGACACGCTGAAGCGTGGAATGGGTTCGAACCCTAGCAGTGATATACCGGTCTCAGTCGATACCAATGATAAATGCTACTTTGTGCCCATTATATCACCCTTGCAGTGACATATTTCCATACATGTAATTTATTAATTATGAAATATTGGCAAGCCAGGACATTGTAGAGGTCTTTCTCCTCGTGGGCAACATGTGTACTATAGTGACCACGATCCTGGTGTAATTAATTGGTGTATTTAAAGCATCTGACATTACCTTCACCAGAAAATGAAAATAATGTGTGTTCTACATCGTAAAGGTCAGGGATAATATTATTATTATTATCATAGTCTACTACAGCCATGCCAAGAATACCTAGCTAAGTGGTGGAAACTGACCATCAAGGACACACCAATTAACCAAAGACAATATTAATTAGCGTGTACTACCGTAGTATATCGCTACTAGTGTTTTCTTTCCGTGTTTTCTACAGGATATGCGTGTTTTATTTTGTTACTTTCTATAAGAAAAAAAAATTGGAAAAAATAGTGCATGATGTTCGCACACAAAAATGTACAGGATATCTTTCTGCGGGAAACATGCGATCACATTGAATATATTGATTTTCAAAAAAAACTCATAAAATTAAAAAAAAATTAAAAAAAAAACATAAATAAAAATTTAAAAAACATCACGAAAATGTGTGGCGCAAAAATATACCGCAGTAATGGAGAAATACACGTATGTTAAATGAAACCTTGCAATGATGTCAAATTGTAATTAAAATTTACGATAGGAAAAAGAACGAAATAAATTTAAATAAAGATGTTTTAATAATTACCTGAAGCCTCCATGTATTTTTCTAAATTTTCTGCAGATGCGTATGTCCAGTTTCCTACTAAAGCTGCCATTTTGATGTTAATTTCTGAGTGTTCAGTCCAGGAAGAAGTGACCAGTACGAGTGACCCCGAGTAACTGACTGATGGTGATTAGCCACAGCTGGTAATAGCTAAACTTTGGATTGTCACGTGACCAGCCTTTGCTGCTAAATTGACTTTTTACACACTGGTGGTGAGCGTTATCATGTGACATTAGATACGTAATCTTGAAACATTCGTTATCTGATAATTGACAGGCCCCAAGTTGTCATTTTCTCAAGAGTTCGTGTTTCACAGTTAAAATCTAATTCTTTTAAAAGTTAAAATGATTATCCAAACCCAAATGGTGAATTTTCTCACAAATACAATGTAACGTGTTTTATAACGGCTTATCAAAAAAATAAAATGTGTATTTCACTAGCAAGTATATTGTCTGGCCTGGCAAATAAAATGCACAAATAATTGTTTCATGCAGCATAAACATTGAACACGCAAGTTTTAAACATTAGAAACATCTGTAAATCAGATTAAAAATTACCTCCCGAAGTGTCGCATTAGTAATCAAATCAACCTTCAAAAATGGCATGGCTTTACTCAAACCATTAATTAATGTCAGTTTTAAGTTTGTCCACCTCTTATTCTGTCTTTCTCAATTCTCAGTAGATGTAAGCGTCATCTGCAGAAGGTACACAGGGGTCTAGGTTTTTCTTACTCTACAGAGATGCACCGATGCACTTGATCTCATTTTCGACTTTCATTTAGAAGACCATCCTAGTATACTAGTTGAGCTTGTTATATTGACAGTATGGACATAAGGCGAAAACCATTTCATTCTAACCCAGTGAGGTTCGAACCCACAACCCTTAGCTGGAACCGAACACTATTACTCTACTACTCCAATCTTAAAAATGCAAGCGCTGTTCTAGTTGGAATATTCATTGATTGGTTGTGGTTGGGATTATGCTTTAAATCAGTCAAGATTATTTCATTTATATCGAAGCGATTCCGGATAATTTGAGAAGATCGACCAACGGACTGACTTCCTCACTTTAGGGATTTGTTCAAGTGGGATTCGAACATAGACGGTGGATGGCGTTGTGATCCACAAAATGGTGCTAACCCTTCCGGAGCACCCGGTCTCACTTACCTGGTGGTCGTTCACGTGTTTCACAGTATTTGTCAGTTTCAAGGTTTTTACTTTGCTTCTGGATTTTAATTTGGACACGGATTAGCATGTTTGTTTTTGATTTAGACCCGCTTGGCCACTCACTAATGCCCATGAAACAGACAGTACATACGACAGAAATAGCACACACAAAAATACAAATAAAACCCTTAGATATAAAATACAGTTGTTTTATTCAACAATTGAGTATTTCTGTTTTTACACCATACTGGTTTTCTTTATACAATTGCACTTATTATACTAACTGAATTGCTTATTGCAATTATTAAACCCCTTTTAAAATTGTTTATCATTAAGGTTCATGACGACGAGACATTTCAATATAGTGGTTGCAGGAAACGGTTTGACACAACAGCCGGTTTTGTACATCATCATGATATGCAAGATTTAAACAAAACGACTGTGTAATTTTTCGAATTAAGGTACATTGTATTGCACAGATCTATGCGACTGCTTACATTAAAAGATATGTCTAGTTAATATAAAATGTACATTTTATAAAAATTTCAAATTAAATGATTATCGAATTAGTCGGTAGAGTATGTTAAAAATTAAATTTCTTTTAGTTTTGTCATAGGAAAAATAGTTTAGTCTATCAAGGGTTAAATATTCTATATTTGACCAATGTTTCTGTATTATGTACCTCCCAGTCTCTTATTCTGTAATACAATCATACTACACCAGCTAAGGTATACATGGAACATATTCAATGGGCGTCATCGCG
Organism: Anadara kagoshimensis; assembly: GCA_021292105.1. NCBI lineage: Eukaryota > Metazoa > Mollusca > Bivalvia > Arcoida > Arcidae > Anadara > Anadara kagoshimensis. The sequence goes on along the minus strand of CM037874.1, from coordinate 1,944,595 downwards.
ATTAATACGTTGTCACGACGGGATTTCCACATGGTAAACTTATCTGTATTTGATGCAGACAAAAAAATCTTATTGCCAACATTTTAGAACAAGTTTTGTGATGAAAAAAAATAAACATTTTTTAAATAGGTGATGCGATAAAAAATGACCTTTTTACGGTAGGCACAAAGTTGGTTGACTAATTTTACGTTTTTATATAATTTTCCAAAGTTTGGCTTAAGAAATTAGAAAAGATTATAACGTTATGATTTACATACATACATGATATTACTGAAAAACAATCAAGGCCGGGAGAGATATTCATTAGAAAGTTCTGAAGAAGGACTAAAATCATGAAACCTTACAATGACGTTTAGGATACCATTGGCAAACGTTACCGGTAATTACGGAAGGCATTCAATAGATTTGCGTAAGATCGAAGCACTACCGATTTTCCGTATTTGTTCGCCAAACTCTATTCCTACATGTAATCCGTACATTAACACCAAGTTGTATAAATATACTGTTATTATTATGTTTCTTAATTCTAAACATTCCATCAAGAATGGATGAATAATTCAATAATCAAACTTAGAACATTCTAAAAATAGACCCGCTGATCTGCTGACCGGTCTCTCACATCTATTATGGCACCGGGAATCCTCAAGTTATCACATGGACTGCCAAATTAGAAAGATATATTTTAATTATGACATTATGCTTCGATTCTGATCACTCCCTATGGAAATCTTAAATTATGAGTTGGGGAAGTATGGTTTGATCAATATGGCGGGTACGGTGTCTTTACGAGAAGCCACTTTGTTAAAATCGTCCTCCGGATTGACACATGTGGGCGTGGCACTATGGAGAGATAGACACGATTTTCCACTGGCCCCGTAATATCCGTGAGATCCTTGGATTTTTAGGATAACGGTGTATTTATAACCCTTCTCGATTTTCGGAGCTGCTGGAAAAATAACTTTAAAAATTGGCTGTTTCTTTTTAAGGGAGATTTTTGTTTTTGTTTTTGCAAGCTCTTTATTGCTGACGTCAAATATTGATAAATTTGCTTCGTATAACTCTTCCTCATAATCACTTCCGTCTATTTGTACACCCTCTACTAACACCGCTTTAGAGGTCGAAAACGATATTGCGGTTTCATCATTCCGAATGCAACTTACAGGACCGAATCTCCAGTGCAATGTCTGGTTGCTGCCACGTGCTCTGACGGTTGTCGTAAATCGATGTATATTTTTATTTTTACCTGAGTGATAGTCTTTGATTGCGTCAGTTTCCTCTTGACTCAGAAGTTCACATTTAGGCACGAGTTTATCAAACACGTTCGGTTCCATGACCGGGAACCTAACACAATACAGGATACCCCCGAGTGCCTTCCGCTGATTTTTAGCGGACACTAAAACCTCGTGTCTCATACACTCCATCTCAGACCATCTCAAAGCTGCCTCAAATATAACCTCTTCCTTTGCGTCTAAATCGTTAGAATTAAGAATTTCTTTCACACACGATTCTGGAAGATCGCAAAAACTAGACGATCTCAAAATGTCTTTTGGTTGATGTAATATATGGTCAATACATCTTTTTTTTAAATGAATCTCGTCAAATTTGTGTGCTTGAAACAACATACTGCAGACATTCTCCGTCGTAATTCCATGTTCCATACACCTCACACATTTCTCGGCCAGACCAGGGATACAATATTTCCTTGCTGCGTATAACAGAGGTAATGCGTTCTTCATGTCGACCTTTGTGTCTTCACAATACATATATCTGAAGAAGAAAATAACATTTTATGTTTAACATTGGGCATTCATTTGATAAAAATTCTACCATCAATATTTGATTGTTGGTTCCTAATATAATGATATTAAGTTTCTCTTTGTCCCATATATTTGTTATTACAATGTATTTGGTTTTTTTTGGTTGTTCTGGTTATTGCCATACACGTGCTTGCTTACCCTCTTTGTAACCTTTGATATAAGAGAATTCAGTATCCTCCGTCAGTTCTGTGGCTTTGTTGATCTTTTAGATTTCTGGTCACGTTAACTTTTAATTTTCTTTTTTTTTTAAATCTCAAATGTACTTGAACTACATCATTGGATATCAATTTGTCAGTTTGTGGGTTATTTTATGATCATTTGACGTATCTTATGTTTTATATAATGGCACTAACTTGGTTGTTCAGGTTAATTTGCCAGTTTTAAAAGCTTTTCTTTGTTTTTTAGATTGTGATTTCAACATGGACCGGCATGTTTTGATACATTCAGCTTAGAATATCTATATTCATACCATATTCCACTTTATAATACATAACGACCATAATTATATAAATACTTACTCTAACATAAGTTTAAATGTATCTTTCTCTATATCCGGAACTGTTATATATTTGTCTGTCTGTTCAGCCATCAGTCCGTGCAACATTGCATAGAATACGCAGCTACGGCTTATCAGTATAAATTTGTGTGCAAATACCACCTCAGAATCATCCCCAACCAAAAACCCGACGTCACAGCCAATTTGATTGGTCAGCATGTACTTGTTGCATTCGCCAAGAGATTTGTTAGCTTGCCAATCGTACGACGAGCCCATCGTCTGGCTCTCTGAAATGCAGAAAATACAGTCCATCAGCTTAAATCAGGTAAATAAATGACTTAGAATAAAGAAAATTTATTATATCTTATTAAATTTGTCCACTCATATTGAAGTTGTCAGTTCTAACTAGAAGCAAAGAAGTAACATAATAATGGTGCACAACTTGTTCCATTGCGAGACCTATGGTTTATCATCAAGCGAAATTAGCTACATGTGTGTAGTTTGTTGTAATTTGTAAATACATGTACGATGTATATTTATAAAATCGAATGATTTAGCCATTATCAAATTATTGTTTAGTTGAGAAAATACTTTTAATTACAAAATATCCCTCATAATAAATAGAAGTACTGTTGTGTATACAACATCGCAGTTATGTCTCTCGGTATTTTGGTCGGACTTATTCAATGTTCATTGATTGTGGCTGCCTTGCATGTTTGTGGACCAATGTGTGTAAAATAAAACAACTGCTCCAAAGTACTTAAACCACAACGTTAGTAACAAATACATGTACATCCAGTATTTAAACAATCATAATCAGTGGTATAATTCTTGTCTTGTTTCGTTGGTCTGGAGTTTCGTGGTTTTCGGTTGCACTGTCAAGTAGTTGTATTTCATATACAACTTGTATATTCTTGAATAGATATCATTTTAATGTATGAGTAGTGAATAAATGCATGAGTTCCAAACTTTGTGGATTAAAACAATCATCAGGCTGGTAAATTCATGAAATGTGCAATTGAAGATAATCATCATATTAACAAAGATATTCGCCGATATTTAAATTCAACTTGCATTATCACTATAACCTGGAAGAGTAAGTATCTTTCATGACTTTGATTTTACTGGCTCTTACCAACATGTTGAAATTATACATTATGGCCTGTACCATTTTTATGTAACTTAGTACATTTGTACGTGCATAAAAATTGATTGAACATTAGCCACAGCAAGAAACGGGGAAGTTTTTAATGCCGTCATGACAACTACATGTAAATGCAAACCCAAATTTGAGCCCAAAATATAAAATACAGTCGCACTAATTTTTTTTCAATTTTTTTTTCTGAAATAATTTTGCGTTGTAAAATGGAAAAATAAAGTGAAATGTTTACTTACTTTTTCGTTCGCTTGTCATGTTTCTAAACAAGTAAAAAGTGGCCCTTACAACTCCAAAGTGTGAAGAGGATTAATTTACAACATAGTAACGTATTATGTTAATATAGTTCTTTAGAATTGAGCGAGTTATTTAAAATACAAAAAGTAACTAATTATTTGAAATATTAGGTCAAATGTTTTGAAAAATAATAATATAGATACAATATTCAAATATAGCTTGTTAAACATATCTTAAGATCTGAGTGATTACTTAGACAAAATGAGTATGTTTATGTCAGTACACGCTGTCGACATTTAACAAATACTTATTTCAGAGTTTTAAATCGTAAAGATCTCGACTTCAGATCACCTTTTGAAATTATCTTTACAAAAATATAACATTGTGATCGAACAGTTAAGGAATCGATTAATTGGAAATCAGCGATCCGTGACAATTATCGGTAGGTCGTTAACCATCTCTATGACGTCTGCAAAATTAGCCATGTATACCATACAGATCCATGCGTACTCTTTGCTGTCATGTTTAACGCAAATTTCAGGATGGAGAGATTTTAAGCTAAACAGGAGGTGCTTACCCTTCCGGAGAACATGGCTTAATCTCCTTGGTGGAAGTTCACGTGTTTAACCTAATTTGTCAGTTTCAACGTTTTAACTTTGCTTCAGACATGGATTGATATGTTTTTGATGTCAGAATGAAGACTTTACGATTTTTTTTATTACAAAAACGTGCTTGCAACAAATCTTGAGTACCAAAATGAAACCATTGGTTGCCATAACTGTTGTTTAGCTTTAATGTATACGGTGGTTGATTTGTACCATTTTGCATTTCTCATGGTTGGTTTACAAGACAAAAAGATGAAACTTCGAACAAAATAACGAAATAAGGCTACTCGAAAAGAAACCAATATTCTAAAGATGTCTATGATGTACCGGGTAGGTGTACCGACTAAATCTTGATTTATGGTATATAGTGCAATGCTCTATACTGTATATGTATTTGATATTCTTATACCATAAAGACAGTTCCATATCCGGTATTCATCTCTGAATATGTACCGGAGACAACTTAATGTACAGGAGGCAATTCTTCAGGAAATATTCAATAGACGACACAATTATCGGCTAGTAATATATTGGCATTCTTCACTGTCGCAGACATTGCTAACTTTGAAAAAGTTTTGATATATTGATCCTGTTGCATTTTGCATTTAATAACCGGTCACTGTTACATGAATAATTTGGGCTATATTTCTCTGAATATTTCGTGTTTTAGTTCTAGCCTTTTAAATGCTTTTTTGAAATGGCGAAAATCCAATATTTCTAAAAATGAACGAATCAGCATTCAATGACACCATGTTAACAGACATAAACACGGCGATGTCATCTAAGTATTTCACCCATAAAGTAGCGTTTAGTACCGTTAGATTGTGAAAGATAGTGTTGAAATATTTTGTATTAAGTCGTGATACCTGGGGTTATTTTAACAATGAAGTGATAGATTATATATGTATCATATTACGACGGTTTGTGTTATATAGATAGTAACTTACTGACCCCTGATAATAATGATATAATGTTGAATATAAATAACTAACTAATTATACATCATCATAGTCTAAAAGTACAACCCATTCTTCACATCACACTTACATGTACTATACGATCGTTATTTATACTTTACAGTGGTTTATTTAACTTTTATCTAATTATCTAATTAACAATCAATTTGAGACTGTGAAAGCATCTATGTGTCGAATCGAAATAACATGTCACTGAGTGGGAAAAGGTAACGGTTTCACCATCATCCATTAACAAACATTTTCCTTGACTTAATCTTGCAAAATTAAACATTGCAATAAAGATCAACTTAATTCGCCATCTCAAAGGCAATGAACAATGATGAAACAACATACACGTAAAGCAACGATCAATTATCAATGATATAACAACATTCATGTAAAACAACGGCCAATGAACAATGATTTAACAACATACATGTAAAGCAACGGCCAATGAGCAATGATGTAACAACATACATGTAAAGCAACAACCAATGAGCAATGATGTTACAACCTACATGTAAAGCAACAACCAATAAGCAATGATGTATCAGTATAATGTAAAGCAACAGCCAATGAGCAATGATGTAACAACATCCATGTAAACCAACGGCCAATGAGCAATGATGTAACAATATACATGTAAACCAACGGCCAATGAGCAATGATGTTATAACATCCATGTAAAGCAACAACTATTTAATGAGCAATGATGTTACAGCATACATGTAAAGCAACAACCAATGAGCAATGATGTTACAACCTACATGTAAAACAACAACCAATAAGCAATGATGTATCAGTATAATGTAAAGCAACGACCAATGAGCAATGATGTAACAGCATCCATGTAAACCAACGGCCAATGAGCAATGATGTAACAATATACATGTAAAGCGACGACCAATGAGCAATAATGTAACAACATCCATGTAAACCAACGGCCAATGAGCAATGATGTAACAATATACATGTAAACCAACGGCCAATGAGCAATGATGTAACAACATCCATGTAAACCAACGGCCAATGAGCAATGATGTAACAATACACATGTAAAGCAACGACCAATGAGCCATGATGTAACAACATGGTGTTTGGTATTCGGTTAGGACCAATTCCAATTATCGCTTCTTTAACCTTAACACGAAGGATCGAAAACGTGGAGGCAAGCCAACGGCAAAGTAGCGATTGTGAAGGAGCGACAGCAGCTCTTAGTCTTCATTACACAGTACACAATTTGTATGCAACATGGAATTGTCGGATAAAACAATTATTTAAGAAACGCGCGCGCGTGTGTGTGTGTGTGTGTGTGTGTGTGTGAAACAAGTGAACAAAATGATAATACAAAAACAATAACAAACATTATTAGATATACATTTACAATTGAAATGAGAAACGTTACACATATAAGTTATATAAGTCTAATAACAAAACAGACAAGAGTCCCACAGATCTGCTGTTTCTAGTTGTCACGGTTTTAGCCATTGTTTATAATTTGAGGGATCTAAACCTAAAGTACTCTAACTTTTTAATTAATAGACGACAGATTCGTAACGTTTAAAATATGTAAACAATCTATGTGTAATTTATAGAGTAGTTAATAAATGCATTTCTTATATTGTGCGTGTATTTAAGCTGCTAAAATTACCCCCTTTTAAGGACACGTCTTTAGAATTTGAAAATTATACGTACCCGACTTCAAACTTCAAAACAAACTAATTGACACAGTTAATATTTGTTCACGTGACTAACTTTAAATGATTTAAATACAAATTACATTTTCCTGTTATATGATCAATCAGTAGTCGTGTAGAGTGTTTAAGTTAAGGTGGGTGTGTATCACCCGGGGTGGAGTAGTGTCTTTGATGCATGGTACCACTTGTTCAGAACTCGGTGGTATCAAACATTTACACGTTTTTGTTATTTTAACTTTAATTTAATGTGCAGGATCATGGAGTACGATCGTGTTATTTTATTTATTTTACTTTGAACCGCTAACCGTCCCCCTTGTCTGTCAGAATACCGTATTATGGTTTAAAGATAAAACATGCATATCTCCTTGAACGGTGTTAAATGTTTGTATTTGTTGCTATGACTATTCATTTCGTTATTAACCCGAAAGTGACGCACGAGTATCCGGGGGAAGGTGATAATTTCACATAACAGAGAAACTTGAAGATATTTAGAAATCGGTGTTGAGACTGTTAATTCAATAATCGCCAGGGCATCTGCTGAGGGAGGGACCAAATGTTCAAGACGAGATTTGCATTTCTATCAAACTACACTACTATTATTTGGGGTTGAGTTGATTAATGGTGTTTAACGTCCCAGTCAAGAATATTTCACTTATATCGAAACATCGTCAACTATAGGCGAAGGTGCAAAAATCTTGCCTGTGCGTTGCGCTGATGGCATTATACATTATTTTTATCGTGCCAAGTCTACCGTGACATAGGTCCTTCCCATCGTGACTTATATTTCGTTAATGCCGAGTGCTTGGCGAAAGAACAGCCCGGTGACTACCAACTTTCAACTCTTTGGTCAGACCCGGCCGAGGTTCGGGTTTATTTTTAATGAAAGGTAATATTAGTAAATATAGTTTCATTAAATTGTTCATTCGATAATGACTTGTACATTGACTTGTTATTTGGATTTGTGTTTATTTTTGATTAAATTGATCAAGTATAAACTAGGCCAACGTTTACTACTGTAGCTTGAACTTTTACACCTGGCTGGAAGCTGAAAACACGCTACCATTCCAACGTGAACTGGAAACAAAATATATTTCCAGCTTTTAGAAGCTAGGAGTTGGGGTGGGAAGAGCCATTCTCACTCCAGAATAAGTTTTTATAGTAAACTAGTAGATCCACTTCACTCTTACCTCCCCCTCTACCCGACATTTCTTATCTAAATACTTACCTATCCCCATGATTAACTTATCATAAGTCAGAACATCAGAATCCTCAACTGTTACCTCCATGTCGCCAGGACGGATTTACGATATAACATACTTAATGTTTCCATTTACAATGTTTAAATCACAGTCCCGTTATACCTACAGTACATGTATATATATAATATATAAACCGCGGATCGAATTCCTTTGAAATCAGTAAGATAAATGTTTTAAAATCGATCTAGTGTGCATAATGGTATTTCATGTGATAATTATATCTCCCGGATGTAACCAGTTCAAATTATCTTCAATTCAAATGAAATATTTTAATTAACAATCCCAAAACCATTTGAAGTTTTTTGTTCAAAAATGGTAAAAATGGTCATATTTCGGATCATATTCTTATTATAAGTATTAAATTAGAATATTATACATGAATTGCGTCATTAATTGATCCGATGTGCTTTAAAGTATATTTAATAATTAAAAAGAACTGCACCGTTTTCAACCTGTTACGAGTTCTTAAAGATCGACCCGTGTATTGAAAACTCATTCATGTTATTGTTGTATATATGCAGAGAAATTTACATTGGAAAGTCATTTATTCATTCATAAAATGTAATTTATGGTGAAACTTACATCAAGTCACCCAAACACATAAAAAATATACATATATACACACGTTATTTAGGACGATTGGTTTCCATCATTGAGACTTAAATTGATAAGAATTAGGTCACCCCTGGATGTGTATTGATTACCGTGAGTGCAGTCAGAACTTACACCTTTTTAATCCCTTCAGACATTATTTAATACCGGTATAATTATTTGTAATGACAATGTACTGTATACATGGGTGAACTGGATAAAAATCTATACAAACTGCCGGTGTAATTATACACGACATATAACATTAATCAAAGGAAATTGTGGCATTAAAATTTGGTTTTATATTAATATAGAAATGATTAAAAAAGATTCCATGCTATGACAAACATTGACCCAAACTTAGGAGAATTATTTCTGGCTTCTCTAAGCGGAACTTCTTGTAACTGAATTGCACTTTTCCAGTTTTTTGAAATTGCATTTATCAAGCTATAATAATTTAAATAATTAACTTTAAAATCAACCTTAGCTGTAAACTCATCATAAGACATAATGTTCTCTTCATCATTTGTTAAATCCTTTATAAAATAAATATTATGTTTTGCCCATGTTTTCCAAAAGACTGCTTAGAGAAGCCAGAAATAGTTTTATTTCTAAACTGAAAGAAAAGAAAAAAGTTTCCAAAATATTTTACAAATATTATTTAGATAATCTAGACATAAAAGAAATTAAAACAAAAGAAATTTGGCATAAAAAATAGGGACTGAATATGATGATGATTTTTGGAAAAATGCATACGAATTATGTTTTCTAGCTAACGATTGGTTGTAAAACTGATAACTTATCATTGTAAGAGTTAAACAATAACAACAAAAACGATAACAACATCAACAGCAACAACGGCAACAACAACAAAAAACCCGGAAAACAGCAGCAACAACAAGAACAACAGTCGGACAACAGCAGCAAGCAGCCATCGGACACAATATCAACAGCAACAACAACCGCAGCAGCAGCAACAACATCAACATCGACAAAAACAACAGGAACAGCAGTAACATCCACAACCGTAGCAGCAACAACAACAACCATGATCGGACAACAACAACAGCAAGAGCAGCAGCAACAACCGCCGGACAACAGCATCAACAGCAACAGCGGCAACAACAGCAGCAGCAACAACAACCGTCGGAAAACAGCAGCAGCAACAACCATTGGACAAAACATCAACAACAACAACAACAACAACCGTCGGAAAACAGCAGCAGCAACAACCATTGGACAAAACATCAACAACAACAACAACCGTCGGAAAACAGCAGCAGCAACAACCATTGGATAAAACATCAACAACAACAACAACCGTCGGAAAACAGCAGCAGCAACAACCATTGGACAAAACATCAACAACAACAACAACCGTCGGACAACAGCAGCAGCAACAACCATTGGACAAAACATCATCAACAACAACAACAACAACCGTCGGACAACAGCAGCAGCAACAACCATTGGACAAAACATCATCAACAACAACAACAACAACCGTCGGACAACAGCATCAACAGCAACAGCGGCAAAAACAGCAGCAGCAAAAACAACAAAATAAGTTCTTTAGTTCATTGTCACAAGCGCATCACAAGGGTCCTTTATTCTGCAGACATCGCCATCAGTAAATGACGCCTCAATATAAGTCAAACACTAATGATTTTGTCAAAAAGATTAACCAGTGTCTTAAAGGAAAACAAAATATTTATTTAACTTAATTTAAACATTTATGTCGTCTTTAAGAACAAGCGTGTGATTTAAGTATTTGATCCATGTAATTTATTAGAGACAAAAATGCTAAGAACATGGAAACTAGGATCTTATCTCGAACAGAACGTTATTCGAAGGAATCCAGAATTTAAGCGTTCTAAGATTTCAAGTTAAACGCTGAAAAAGATTTCGTTGAAATGTTTATAAAAGGGATTTTGGAAGAATCATATATATTATTTCTCTTGGCGTTAAAGGGGCTCTAACCATTGGCGCAAGAGCAGAATCGACAAAATATTCGTGCGACCGATAAATTTTGATTTGGATCGTAAACAATCGAAATAATCGCATATGAAAAGCTTAAGGTGTTCATACGAAATTTGCAGGATCTAAAGCGACCGTTGTGCGATGAAAACGCATAAATCTTGTGTTTATATGCAATTGTTGTAAAATGAAAGCGAGTATTGTAAGATATTGTGATAGAATCACGCGAGTGATAAGGTGATTAAACGTGTGCCAATGCGATTGGACGTGTGATCATGCATTCCATGGTACGAATGCTCGGACAGAGAGGGTAAATGTTGATATAGTTGAATGCGAGAGAAGATACCGCCCAAGATGATGACAAAAACAACAGCCAACGCCAAGGTGACGAATCGTAAAAAGAACGCCCAGGAGGAGGCCCAAAACTGCCGCATCAGCTGAGCCCAGTTGTTGACCCGTCGGAACCTGTCGACGAGGGTGAAGAACCGCCAGACAAGCCATCTGAGCCTTCAGAGCCCGATGGATCCAGTGAGGATGAGGACGAGGAAGATCCAAGAAAACTGCAGCTGATAAATCGTGCAATTATAGTAAAACTTTGCGAGATACGTTGAACAAGTTTCGCAGTCGCAAAACACACTCCTAAACAGCTGCAATTCATCTCAAAGACCTTTAAAAATCGTGCATCAGTCTTGCAAGTACACAAAACGTTCGAACTAATGTTCGTGCATTGCACTGCAATAATTTAGATCACATTCGGTCGCATATGAATAGTGTGCATGCCCACTATTTTAAGGATACATGATGCGACCACTAAAACGCATGCGATGAATGTCAGACATCGTACAACATATGTGAGAGCTCGTACAAAGCTAAAGCATCCCGATCGCAGTGTTGTAAAGTGCCAGTGCGCCAATTTTGAAAGGGTCTTAAGGTGGAGGTTTTAATTTATAAAACAATAGAATTGAATTGTTATCTAATACGTTTGAAGTTTAGTTTATGCTGATAGTTCTAGTACACGTTCAAAGCTGGACGAGATTAATCAAGGATTAAAACATTCAAAAAGTCATTAATAATCAAAATAACATTATCAAATTAGCAGTTTTATAATGATATGGTTTAGTTTGGTGTAATTATTTTCACTTTCAACATTAGTTTCACAACAGATCTGAAATTATGGGAACTTTTGACATCCACTAATTAAACTGATCTCTGTGTTCTGTCACCGGGATACATGTATACTGAATTCCTATTGAATACAAATATAGTATAAATGCACCTAGTGTGACAACCGAAACAGAAATATGATACTATTATCTTTATCGTTATGACTGACTTGAGAACTTAAGATTTTTTATTTTTCAGAACCTTGTTAAATCTGAAGAGGAATTTTGTCGATAAACATTCAAAATCACATAGATATATTGATAACGTTCTGTCCCTTAACAATCCTAAATTTGGAGACTCTGAATGTCGTCTATCCTAGTGAGCTTGAAATAAGATGACCGATTCTTCAAGTTCTGCTTCATATTTAGACTTGTATGTCAATTGTTACGCCCCAAAAGGCTACATTTGAAACTGTATGACAAACGTGATTGCTTCAATTTTCCTATTGTCAACTTTCCTCTTCTATGCAGTAATATGTTTCACAATTAATATGACATGGTAGAGTTTGTTCCCCTTTAGACAAAGAAGCAAGCTGCTTGCAAATAAATTGTTGATCCAGGGATATTGCAAGACTAGGCTTATCACGCCCTAAAACCCTTAGCACAGTGTTGTTGATTAGTTTGTGTCCAGGATAGCCCTGAATATGTTTGACATCCCATGTTCCTTTCACTCAATTTTGATATCACAAGTGACTGGTGTAGCTAGCTAGGCAGAAAGTGCTAACCCTTCCAGAGCACTCAGCCTCACTTCCCTGGTTGAAGTTCACATGTTTAACCTAATTTGTCAGTTTCAAAGTATTTACTTTGCTTCTTGATTTTCCTTTGGACATGGATTAGTATGTCTGTTTTTTATGTCAACACAAATATATTATCACATACTGGATACACCAACTGACAAGTGTAATAATAGCCATGTCCAATTTTCCAGTCTGATCCACCATAAAATCAAACTGCAACTTGGAATCCAGGATTGGTAAATAGATCTTAGATCTTTGAACATTTCAAATGGCAATCATATAATAATATTAATCCAAAGAGAAAAGTAAATGAATTCAAGTATTGATAAGGTACTTGGCTTGAAGAATTAACATCCATAACTTTAGTACTGATCATTCATAAATGTCCAACTAAAGTGGTTATTTTAAGCAGTAGAACTTTTTGTTAAGTTGGCATTATGCGACAGTTATTTCTGCAATTTTGTCCATTCTTGTGGTATGAAGCATTTTAAACTTGACTAGCTACAATTATTGAGAGTGGGTATTTCTCGCATTTTTATTTTCAATTTGTGAAATTTTATCACATGAAAATAACCACAGTATAGTAGTCATATGACTATAGAGAGAAAACAAAACTAGTTTTGTATCATAAAACAGGTTTAATTTGAAATATGAATTCTTTAAAAATGTATTTATATGAATATAACATATAACAATCAAGATATATTATCTGTAGTAGATGTTTTATGAATATTTAATACTCCTCCAAATCTTGCATAGTTGATATAACCAGAACAAAAGGTATATTCAGTCATCGAGATGTAGAACATAGCTATTTTTTTATACCATCTTTACTTCTGCCGGAGAGAATACCCTGTAAAGCAAATACAAAAGATCCCAATTTTAGACATAATCTTTCCATGGATAAAACATTATTCTTATACAATCATTTTAAAGAACAAACATTCAATACAAACTCCCTTCTGTAAACTTCATCATTAAAGAATTACTGGTAACATTTTGAGGCTTGACTTACTTGACTTATTTCCGTCTCTACCTGAAGAGAATCGGGCCATAACATTTTGAGGAGTTGAGTTTTAATGTTTTATGCTCCAGCCGAGATGTTTTCACTGACATTGAGGCGGCCGGTCCACTGACCTTTTGCAAGCAGACAAACTTTCTGATACCAGGATCTGCCCAGAGTGGGGTTTGAATCTAGGTGGTGAGAGGGGCTGTGTTCTGTGTGTGCTTTAGACAACTTGGTCACCAAGGTCCATAACACTTTGTGATAAAGGAATTAGAAAACGGACAAACAGATGCAGACCAGCCCATTATCCTTCAGAAGGGTTCACACATATCAGAAATTATGACAACATTTTAAAACTTCATTATAACTTACTTCTAGATTTTGTTGATTTTAAGTCTTTGATGGCAGTAAGTTTTCTGTTTCCTGGTTCTGATTTCCTACAAACAGACAGAAACATTGTTATTATCAATCACGTTTTCCAAGACATTTTGAATAAACAACTACTGTAGATACATTCAGCAGGACACAATATCAGGAGTTTTACTTCTGTAAAACCATAAATCTGTGAGGTACTGCTCATTTAGTATACCCCCCTCCTTTTTTTTAAAAATGTTTTTAACATGATGACTGTCGGACTTGAAACCTGGTTCTTGCAGTTTGGGACGACATACTGAATTTGCATAAAAAATTTGAAGCAACTGTGTATAGTAGTTGCTGACAAAACTGTTACCAAAATTTTTGTTTTGAATGGACAGAGCTAAACCAGTTAACTCCCCTTTTCCTCGAAGCGTGGATATAATGATGATTGTCACATTTCTATTTTCATGTTACCACTCTAGTAATGAGATCAATTTATTGTTATTCATGTCAAAATACATATACACCTGAAAAACTTGATTTTACTGGTAAAATTTGATTTCCCATAGTGGTTTGCATTTCTCCTTTTATCAAGCCACGATATCTTTGCTCATTCTTCATTTCATAACTTTAACCATCATTGTTCATTTGTTATCATGAAGTTTCAAGAATGATAACTCCTCCCTTCATATTGTGGTATGAATATCAATAATATTAGAAAATCTTCTGGTATTCCATTAAATGGTCAAGATTGTTATGGTTGTTTAAAATAAGTAAAGCCATATGATTTTATGGATGATGTATCATCTTCTAAATTCTTGGCAGACTTAATGATATAACTTATTTGTTTAATTCATTTCTAATTTAAAGAGTAGTTGGCAGATAAATGCACCAATACAGAGAGAGAGAGAGAGAGAGAGAGAGAGAGAGAGAGAGAGAGATTATACAAGTGAGAGTAAGAGAGAGCATATAAGAAAGAGCATATGAGAGAGGAGAGCATACACACAATATATGAGAGTTTAAATACACAGACACAGATAGAGACCACACAAGAGCTCACATAGAAGCAAAACTGAAAGATTAAAACTGGTTGTATTCTTACCGTCTGTTTGGATCTTTTTTATCTTTTGTTTTTTCAATACTAAATGCAATTTCTTTATCCACTTTAAACAATGTTTTCTCAGTAGTATCCACCTCGACATCATCTGGACCTAATCCTTCAGAGTCCGACATTTCTGTCAAGTCTACATCATTAATTCTAGTTTTTGGTTTCTTTTTCGATTTCTTCGTAGGCGACGATGCTTCAGAATCGGACATTTCTATCAATACTACATCATCTATTCTTGTTATGTTTTTAGATTTTGGTGTTTTTGTTGTACTTGCTGACTTCATTGTTTTATCTGGTTTTTCCGTTACAGATTGACGACTCATCACAGAGGAATTAGAAGCTTCTGATAATGTTCGTTTTCTTGTTTGTCTTAACGAGTATCCACCCACTACCACATCATGCTCTGCATTAACTGTTTCTGAATTATTTCGTGTCATATTTATTTCCGCAATGGTTTCCAGTTGCAATGATTCGTCCATAACAACTGGTTTACACCCAGATAAAGATTTACGATTAGATAGTTTAGATGCTTTTTTATCTGAGCCTAATTTATCAGAGTCCATTTCTGTTAATGACCGAGTCCGTAGTCTTGTTGTTTGTGACAATCCTGTTTTCATTGATTGAATCATCTTCTTACTTGGCTCAACTCTGACCAATGATATCACTGGTGACATTAAATCCTCACTCTCTACTTTCTCATCGTCTGATTGGTCAATATTGTCATAATTTTTCTGTATCTTTCTGGAAATGGGTGTTTTCTGATTTTCTGTCATTTTCTTCCCATGGGGAGTTTGTTTTAAATGTGAGGAAATTTCTGGAACAAAGTCAAATTTTAAATTATCACCCATTTCCTCTATATCAGAGTCTGGGATAACAATGGATTCCTCAACAAATGCAGCAGAAACTCCAGATTTTAAAGGTGATTTCTTTGGTGAAAGTTTAACAGAGGCCCTTCTTTTTGTTGTTTGTTCTGTATCTACAGGCGTGCTTTCACACTTTAATGTATTATTTTGATTTAATGGAGATTCAACTTCTTTTGTTTTTCTTGGAGATTTACTGTCCAATTTTGATGTTTCAAATAATTTTCTAGCGTGTCTTGTCATGCGGACATTTTTCAGCGTTTCTTGTACTTGGTTAATGGTGTCTAGTACTACAGATGTAACTTCTACATCAGAATCATCTACCATCTCAATGTCATCATTACTCTTCTTATCAATCTAATCAAACAAAAACAAATATTTTGTGAATTAGGATCCCCGCCAGTAGATAATTTTTGTAATTTGTAAAAGGGCCATAACTTCAAGGAAAATCAGCAAACCAACTTGGGTTAGTGACATGCCCATCTCCTATCAATGTTGATGTTTTGTACAACATTTCATAAATTAGTGCTTCTGTTTTGGAAATTTATTCAATAAGCAACAAGAAGTGTCTGGACGAAGGTCAGAAGGATGGAAGTTTGAATTTAATATACTCCTTTTTCTATAAGATATTACTGGCATTTTTATCAAACTGTGTGTTATTTAATAATGCTGGTTACATTATGGTTTTCTAAGTGGTAGGTGTATCTTATCAGACAATAGGGGCTTATCCTTCATGAGCACTTAATCTCACTTCTCTGGTTGAAGTTCATGTGTTTAACTCAATTTGTCAGTTTTCAAAGTTTTTACTTTGCTCTTGGAATTGGTATTTTGGACATGGTCCAATATGTTTGTGTCTAATTTATAGAACACTAAATCAAGATTTTCATGAAATGTTGGATATGAGTCATATATAAGACAGTGTTCCTCAGTCTGAATTTACATAATTTCCTATTTATGTAAACCAACATGCAAAACATAAGATGTTCATGTAAAACATCCCTGGAACAACATTGTTCTTATAGGAAAACAAAAAATTATAATTCCATATACAATGAAATAATAGATTTATGCAACCATTTTTGGATATAGGCTGGCGTTAACTTATAAATGTCAAGTTTATACAGGGAACTAGATATAAAGGCAAAATTTAAATGACTTTACTAATAAATGGTGCTGAATAAACAGTAGAACTGAGTTTAAAAAGTTTGTGAGAAAATTGATACTTACAAAGAATGTTCCTGTGATATCATCATTATCCTCAGAATCATCATCATTGTCATCGGTTACACCATTTTCTTCTTTCTGGGTGATATAAAATACAGAACAATCAAGAGATGACTTTGTTAAGAAATAATAAACATCTACTGAGTGATAAATGTATATTAGTCGCATGTGAAAGACGGTCTGTATATTATTCAAGGATATATACGGCAATCTTGAATATTTTTAATTTAACACCACATGAATCAAAGCATAGAAATAACACTATTTATTTGCAAACAGGTTTGTTGAAACAATGCAACTGTTGAGATTATTACCTCCATTGAAATAAATAATTTTATGATAGAAAACTATGTCACGACCATTGTTCTTGACACATGACATCACATGGTGTGTTATAAAGTACATAAAGTACATGAGTAAAATGGAACAGCCATGTGTATATCATTTGTTTTACCATGGCTTTCTCTCTTCATATTTGATATGAAGATAAAACAGTTCATGTTAGAATTATGTTTTCAATGTTAATGGACTACATTTACACAACAAATAGCTGATGTAACTGTTAAAGCTGTATACCAGAACCATCAGCTGTAAGATTGTTAATAAGTCTGACAAGAATTGAGAAATGGTATTTAATATCCCAGCCAAGAATATTTCACTTATATTAAGATGTCGCCAGCTATAGGCGAAGTTGCAGATATTTTGCCAGTGCATTGCACTGATGGCATTATATAGTAGGGTTCTTAATTTCTTACTGCCGAGTGCTTAGGGAAAGAAGTCACTACCCTCTATCAAGTCTTGTGTCAGACCTGAAAATCAGAATAATAGACTAGAATTGTCTAAAATAACATCACACCATTCTCACTGGCCCTTTTCATTAATCTCTATCAACATATTCTACAAAACTGATACAATCATATATATTGTATATATATGTATACTATAACATACCTGAACATCGTCATCGTCATCATCATCTATAGCTACTTCATCATCCAGTATCACAACATCATCTGTTGACTCAACATCGTCTTTTCCCCTGTAAAAATAATAAAAACATATATATTTAATATATATTTAATTCAATATTTTAATTTTTTCTCATTTTCAAAGTACTTCAGCTTGAACAAAATCTCTCATGACAAGCTGGAATTGATATAAAACTAGAACTCTAAGCTAGGTTAAATTATAAGTCAGAACCTTAACTTCAGAAGCTTGATGTGAAATTCACTCTAGCTGTGTGTATTATATCATACCTGTTCTGTTTGTTGATCATTGGTTCCAGTGCCCTTTGTATCAAAATAAAACAAGCTAGGTCCTGTTGGAGCATGGACAGGTTTATCAGATTTTTGTTTACTTTGGACGGTAATTTCCTGGTCGTCAATTTCTTCTATTTTCTCCTCATCCACTGAACTGTCATCTGTTAACAACTGTACATACAATATAATATAATTATTATATCAAAACATATGTAACATATGCAGAATCTAGATCAAATAAAAAAGATACTAAGATGTTGGGCTTCAAACCAAAAATATCATAGTCAATAACACGTGAAAAAGGATTTTTCATCATAGGCTCTCTCTACTGGTTAAGTCAAACTCCAACTAATAGAGACAGAGATTGAAGGCAAGCTACTTTTCGGATAATGTGCCATTGTTGTTGATCAAAGTCATGAAAAGAATTAGGTTCAGTTATCATCAATGTGGAAAACGCTAATAATGAGGATAGCTGCATGACTGCTATGTCTCACACTATTAAGGAAAGATTAAATAACTTATATATTTAATATTTATTGATACACACTAAGTATACATATAAAACAGGCTGAAAAATTGAATATATACAGTAAAGCCTTGTTATATTGCCTCTCAATAACTTTGCCACCTTATAAAACATTCTCTGTAATAAAATACATAATAACTTACATCCATCAACTGTGACTCTAGATCTTCAGACATGTCCTCTAACAAGAATCTCGTGATTTGTCTCCCCTTAAATTTTCTGTCTTCAGGCATCTCCTCGAGGACCTCGGGTTTTTCTTCTTGAAGCCAGCTTAGGAAGTCTTTTGGTGCTTTTATACCTAATGTTTCCTTTATATCCAGATAAAAAATAATTTAATTACATTTAACAGCATTTCTTTCATTACAAAAAGATATAAACTTTTGATTTATTTTAAAGAATTTGTTAGTAGATTATTCACATTTCAACAAATACAAAGTTTAACTGACAAATGTGGTCTGCACATTGATTGACAGGCCACATGTAGGTGGTAAACTCTGACAAACAATGATTTTACAGGAACTTTGAATGACCTCGAATGAAAACAGGCTCACCTACAGTAAACAATGCATCACAAGTGATACAATTCCTCTAACAATGCATTGGATATGTGGTATAATATATGTACATCAAGCAGTAGGAAAAACCAAGGAGCATAATCTGTCATTTATATCTATATCATCATGCAGAAACAATTGTTGGAGTGTTGACAAAACAAATTAAGTGAAATAATGAAAGAGCAATAATTCTGTAAATGAAGGATCTCAATTTATGAAACACGAAATCGCTTGATATATCACCAAATTTAATCCTGATAACAAGTTTTGTGAAATTCTGTTCAGAAATAAAATTGTAAGAGCGCTGACAAAAAGTGTAACATAATTATGTATAAAAGAATGAACAAACCTAACTACACCCAAAATCTTATATCCCCTCTCAGAAACTTGTTTGCGAGGGGATGATAAACCTGCAGTAACATAATACAAGGCTAGAAATAAATAACATACCTGCTTTATTTCTTCCATCTTGCTGTCTAATTTCTGTGTAAGTGTTCGAACTGTCAAGATGTACTTCAAATACTGTTTATTGTTACCTGGATCTGGTTTATGTTGAAAAGCTTTCCTGAAGAAACAACAGTAAAATTAAGAGTTTATTTATTACACATATTCTATCCGCAATTGTCAAAACTGATTTGGTAAAATTTTAAAATTAAATCAAGCACAATGGCAGAAATGAGAAAGCCTTCATAGTCAATTCAATAAGTCTTTATTGGCTCTAAACATATATTACATTTATAGCCACAACAAATATCCAAATTGGAGTGAAAGTTTTGAATTTTTAGAAATCGGGACAAACAGAAAATCATCACTTCTATTCACAAGACAGCAGTACAAGCTACCAGAGGTACAAATGGTACCAGAAGAGCTTGTCTGTATGGAGGCATCATTTAATAGAATTTGCCACTTAAATTTTGGCACTGATGCAGATACCGGAGGTATGACAAGCTGTTTGCATTTGTGCAGGTGAGTTTAAAATCAAACTTTAAATCATGAGATGTGGCTTTTTTAAAAATATTTTTTAACTGATATATTTCCTTAAATATCCATACCTGATCAGTGGTAGAACAACATCAGCATTTTCTGATTCTAGACATGTTAACTGTAGCAGGACATCTAACATGTGATGTGGCCACTGTGACAGCAAATATGCAGTAAAACTACATACTCTTTTTGACAAACTTTCATGGTTTTCTTCTTTACTGTAAAAAAAAAAACCCAACATGCATGCATTTATTATCTGAGCAGGGCATATCTAGTCACTAAGGACTTGTGTTTAATTTTAAGAACTATTTTCCTGATGCCACTGGATCAAGTGATTTTAAATCAGTGCATGTATATTGCATGCTGTGAAGAACAGATTTTTTAGGTATGGTTATGAAGGTAGACCAATACGTCACATGTCATCACCAGAAAGAGCATATTTATATGGAAAGTTGGATAAGACATTATGGGACAGCACTCATCATAGATGTCCATTTAAAGTTTGAGGTAAATCATAATAAGTAATTGTGAGATACCAGGAACAGTGCGATGTGTAAGAAATTGGCCAAAAATTTGAAAAATCTAATAACTCTAGATATACCATAATATCAAACTTTATCAAGACATACTGATCATATCATACACTGTATGGAGTTTAAAGTAATTCTCAGTAAACATTTTCATGTCACTGTGCGGCATGTAGACAATAGATGGATATTCTGCCAGAGACAGTCCTAAAAACATCTTTAAACTACTTTAGTAGGACATACAATTAACACTTGTGTAAACTGAAAGCCTGGGTAATCTGCACAAACAAAAAATCTGTAAACTACTGCTCAATATACCCCGACTTTTTAACTTCCAACCATTGACCATGAATGTCGAAAAATAAACTAAGTCAGTAAACAGAAAGTATTGGTAGTTGTTCGTTAGACTTGAAATCTGTACCTGCAGCATGGGACCTCATGCTAAACTTTTATACAAACATTTCAAGAGGCTGTGTGAAGTAGTTCCTGAGAAAACTGTTATGAAATTTTATGTTTAAGATGGACGGAGGTAAACCAGTATACCTCCTCTTCTTTGAAGCTGGGGTATAAATACGTGTATTCTGTCCAGATGATGTGTTGTTCAGACAGGTTATTAATGTGTCATCAACTTACTTAGCAACAACTAAACAAAGATCTATATATATAGATAGATAGGCTGCCATTAAATCTTCATAATGTGGTCCTTTATCACTTGGCATCTAAAAAACAAAAACATACTGAATTTATTAAATCTGGTTCATGTTTGATATAATTAAGACATTATGAAACCACTTCAACACCATGGCCCTTGATGATCTTTGCTTGTTAAAAATAATAATATCCAGGCGATTTTTACAGGACTCTCATTAACATGGAGGACTTTTGACACCTGCAACTTGTTGTGATTATTAATACCAATGACATTGTTGCATTATCATCATCATTACAGATGTACGTAGGTGGTTAAAACATATGTTGTTTCAATTATTTCAAAAATTCACACGTAAAAATTATTATAGGATTTGGCAAAAACACCACATATATGTAGTTTGGCAATTGATATTTTTTGCTGGGTGTGACTTTTCTGGTTTAGTTGAGAAATCTGGCATATCGTACAAGTGGGAATTTTCGCAGTTTATAAAATGTATAAATGTTTACAATTTTTCTGGAAATCAATCGGTAACAATCAATAACAAAAACAAGGCATCCCCTCGCAACAGAGCACCAGTATTTCACTCACGAAAACAAAGGGCAATAACTCAAACGGGTTCCCCAGCTACAAAACACGACCTTGTAAAAGAAATTAATATCATGAATTCTGCTGAAAAATAATGTTTTTAAGAGCAATGACAAGGAAAGTGTAACACAGCATGTATGTATATACATATGTATTACGTGCATACAGGCCAAATCCTATATCCCCGCCAAGTTTCTTTTGTGAGGGGATAATAACTCCAATGTCAAATTTTTTTAATACCTCCTATCTTACAACCAGGGCCCCACAAATTGCATATATCAGCTAAAAACACTGATTTGGAAATGGCTTTTGCAGCTACATGCTGAAGCTTTTTTTTGGTTTAAACATTATCTTTAACCCCGGATGACATTGTTGGTATTTGTGGGGCCCTCTTTATAACCGTCGATATATTTCTACATATACAGTATCTCTGTATTAAGACTACATTACCTGTTGTATACTGTGGTATCTAACATGACATATCATCAGGAACTGCTGCACTTTCGCGGACAAGGCTCTAGCTCTATAACAATACAAAAACATTTTCATGTACATGTATATAAGAATTTAATTCAAATCTTCAAAACTGTAAAACTGGAAAAAAATAGTGTAAAGCTACCAGTATCTCAAATATCGATATGAAGAATAAACTGAATTCTTAAAGAGACACTTCTCCAGAAAATTAAAACATGTAAAATTTTCCCAATTTACTGTAATTTTTTAAATGAAAAAAATATATTATACAGAAAACTTATAGACTATTAAATTCATCTGCTCTTATTGCAAGAAGGTCCTTTGAAAGACACCTTAAAAAACCGATGTTCAATGTCACGACAGGTGTGGTACCTTACAGAACCCTTCCTACACATTGCCCTGAATGCACTGCAAAGGTAAAATTTTCTGCCACTTCATCTACAGCTGGTGACATTTCGATATAAATGAAACATGCTTGACTGGGACGTACAACCCAAATCAATCAATCTTATTGTCAGCTGAATTCATATGTTATGTCAACAGAAAGAATCTGATAATATTGAAGGAAATGAGAACCAATGGAAGACTGTTTTATGGAGCTTGTTTGCCACATGTCTTTGTCATCTAAGCTGATAAAAAGCCACAGAATGGTCATTTTACGGACCTGGCCCATTACAAGCTACAAAGACAATTTATATAACAGAGGAAGGAGAAGAACACTTACTGTTTAGCTTTTCCTTTTAATATACAACCTTCTGAACTTGATTGAAATTTGCTGAAACCGTAAAAAATATTAAAATGTTTAGAAAGGTCTACTAGGACTCCATGGACAAGTAGTTTAAAGCACATGCTCACAGTGTCCCTCTTTGCCTAGGTTAGATTGCAGTGCAAGAAAGTTTGTCAGTTTGTTAGCCGAAGGTCTGGGTTGCCTGGGTACTCTGCATCCCTCCACCATCCCAATACAGTAAAAGCTAGGATTTCCACAAATTTAAAATAATTAGTAGCCAAATTTCCAAAATTTGTGAAAATATAGTCCTTTTTAAAGTATTTTTCCACAAATTTGCTAAAATAGGTTACTTTTTGAAAGAATTCCTCAGAAATTAGTAGCCAATGGCGATTTTGGCTACCAGGAATGGAAACATAGAGTAAAGACGGGGCAAAACCATCATTATTTCGTTTCTTTCATTTAAATCACAATAATTTTAACAAAGGACAAACGATAACTTCATCTACAGTTCACTTTCTTTACATAAAAGATAAAATCTTTAATTAGCAGATTTTTTATAAAGTTGTACAAGGCTCTACGATTGCAATTTTTTCACTAGCCTCCTGGCTAGTAAACCCTAGATGTTTACTAGCCAGAGCAAAAATGTTACTCGCCACATATTTGTTTTATAAATACAATTTAACTGGGATTAACATTTCCCATTATTGCTTAATTTTGAAGATGCAGACACAGCAGATGGGCCCAATGTTTTTAAAAAATATTTTCAATTAATTTACTTTTATTGTGGTATCAAACACAAAAATTGCAGTGCATGTCCAAAAGCAAAGCAAAAACTTTGAAAAACGGCAAATTATGTTAAAAACATGTGAACTTAAATCAGAGGTGTGAGGCAAGTCACTCCAGGAATGTAAGCATTTCCTGTCTAGCTAAATACATCTGCCTCATGTAAAATGTAACAGCATATATTTTAAACATACTTTTGCCAGTTTAAAACTGTTTTCCAGGCCAACTTAGGACCCGGCTTTCTGTCATCGCTCTAGTCAGTTTAGAGGATTACGTTTTTTTTTTCCATTGAGTGATCACTGTCACCAAGTCCTAGATGAGGTCGTTTCTTCCTGGTCATTGATAACATTAGAATTCTCAAAGCTTCTGGATTTTTATTCGTACTCATGGGTTGAAAAATAAATATATTTGCCGATTTTGTTTACTGGCGACTCATAGCGATGAAATTGACACTTGAAAACGTGATCACACAAACGTTTAACAACTTAACAGATTGGAGCTATATGATTTAAAGCGCTTGAAAGATTAAGCTTGGTGAGAGTACCGGTAATTTCTTTGTCGAAAAAAGGAAAGGAAAATCCGGATTTGACTTTCTACTTTATACTCGCACATGGGCAAGTGAATTTGACATATCCACTCACATTTACAAATAATTACTCGCAAATGCGAGTGTTTTACTCGCATTGTAGAGCCCTGTTGTAACAGGTTAAAATTCCTTAATTTCAACTGAAATTTCTCAAATATTAAAGTGATAATCACATTTACAACAGTATAAATTAACAGATATCCCTTATCAGACTTATTTCACAAGTAATTTGGGTTATTGTAGAAAATTGAAGCATCGAAATACCTTTCCTAAGTAGGCTTGTATTTTTTCTATATACATGTGGTTAAACTTATGAAAAGCTAGGTAACTGTAAGTTCATGCTTTCAGCCACCAAGGCAAAACCTTTTTTTCATTTCTGTGGAAAAATTGAATACTTACCTTAGACACATTTTCATGACTGCTAATATAACTTGTGGGTTTTTAATTCCAGTACAGAGTCTGATCATCCTTAAACCGCCTTCAACTTCTGAATAACTTCCGCTCAGTGCTGATGCCTCCTCTTCCAATTTCTATTTCATAATTTTAAAATTAATATTAATATACCTAGTTCAACCTTAGATTTTGATTTTGTTTTTCATAGTGAACATGCCAGAGTTATAGTTAAGACAAGCCTAGTAGTGATGTTTAATTGTTTGCTAAGGAATGTACATATAATATGTGTACTAACAATTTCTTTATGACTGACTAAACCAATAACAAATAAAACACAAAAATGATTTTGTAATATCAACATGTGTATAGGTGTCAGTGAAAGCTTCAGGAATGGTCAATTACAATTTTTTCAAATTTCTTTTGATGACAATGACTGGCAATTAAATTTGAATTCTGACGATTATTTTGGAGACAGAGTTTTGTGTGAATCAATATGGAAGACAAATGGCATCAAGATATAAACTGGGGAAAAAATATTTTACTTCTAGTAATATTGTCAGCAACAAAACATGGAACCAGAGGTAACCAAGCAGTGTTTATTTCAGGCTCATTAATTTCATCAGAAACATTTTCTTTTATTTTAATTTTTTTTTTAATCTATTTATATCTGACACAAAGAGCTGAAGAAAGTAAAGACTGTTTCTATTCTAATGATAAATACAGGATGTGAAAATTCTAACACAACACGACTTCAGTTAAAATAACAGATTTTATTTTCATTGGGAAAGTATGTTATTTTTCAAGTTGTAATCAAAATAAACAAAGATTCTTTGAATGAGAGAAGACGTTTTTCCATCAAATTGCAATTACCTCAAAAATTCTCTTCCCTCCTCTACTGACACAGTCCCTTTCCAGTTTTTTTGCCAAAACATGACAGCCTATTTAAGAAAAATTTACAATGACACTAAAATAAATCCCACAAATTTGAGTACATGCAATATATTTTATGTTTTTGATTATCAAAAAAATATATTTACTCTTGTAAATACAGAAATGTTATTCCTTCAATTCAGGTGCAATTGAATATATTAGTATTACAGAAATTTGGAAATATATTCCTTTTATTCACCTACCGAAACAACAGGGAAAAAATGGGAAAGTATAAAACTCATTTTGCATATATGTTATTTTTCATTGTTTAATATTTGCCATGTATATTTAATGCGTAAAGTGATAACTACATGTAATAACATCACAAATGATTTAAATAAAAACACGAAAGACAAAAAACAAATAAAATTATCCTAAAAAATCATTTTTGTGTAATTTCAGTTCATTACAACCCTGGCATTGTAAAAAAGGAAATTTTCACAGTGGTTAATTTTCTTGAGAATCACAATTTCAAAATATTCACATACTTTAATTTTAGTGTTGATGGTCAATATAATTGTAAGTTTATTTATTTTCCAAAGTTTTATTTCCACATCTTGCTACTCTTCTGAATTTATACAAAAATAAAATTAGCATGAAAATATCTTGACATACATTGTAATGAAAATACTGCAAGTCAAGAAATGTTCATGTTAATTTAATTTCTGTATAAATTAACAAGAGTAGCAGGATGTGGAAATAAAATTTAATGTTCAAGAATTCAGTTAATGAAAGACAAATGAAAAAAATGCTCAATTGACTAAATTCATTTTTTTTGTTAAAGTTAACATAACAACATCCCACATATTTTAACAGAAACTTACACATCTTATACAATAGAGTCAAACTTCAGAGTTGTATACTTACACAAAACATCTTTTTCAGATTCTGGTACTTTATCACTGATAATATGACCATCCTTCAGGTACAAATTATAAGGAAACTCAATATCAGAGTATGAACTAATGACTTCATCAGTCTCTTCTTTATCTCTGTTAACATCACAGTATCTAGAATACAAATATATCAATCAGTAAACTATAGTGTTTAGTGAAATGGCATAACATAGTTTTACACAAGAATCAATATTTTTTTAATACATATATTGAGGTTGTAAGCTCTGCAATGGTGGAGGAAACCAGAGTGTCCTGAGAAAACAATCAACCAATGGCAAGCAAACTGACAATTTTTTCACACTAGAATCTTCCAGAGTGGAATATAAACCTAGGTTGAGGGGTGCAACTGTAATCTGTAAATCTGCACTTTAAACCACTCGGCTACCAAGAGAGTGTAGATATTATCATTTTTCAGTGCTTATCAAGCCTTTTGTACACCATTCTATCCATTTGCCTCTCCATTAACACAATATCATACAAACTTGATATCAACAGTTATCAGCATAATCTTTTTTACATATAAGTGAGGCCTTGGTGACTAAGTGGTCTTAAGCAAACACATATGGGCCATAGCTCTTCTGACTGTCTTGAATCCCAATGGGGCAGATCCTAATGCAAGAAAGTTTGTCAGTTCATCTGCAAAAGCTATGATCTTGGGGCACTCTAGTTTCCTCCATCATTCTAGAATTATTATTAGAGAAAGAAACTTCACACACAAGGTTCACTGGACTGTTAATGTAATTCCATCTCGCATGACATGATCGTTAAGACATTGTAAATGCAATGATTGTTCATCATCGGCTGTGATTTTCCATGAAGCACATGCTCATCAATCTCATTAAATTTTAAATGTTAATAAATTTATTGACTATTGATACAAAATAAATTTATACATACTTTTGCAAAAGTTTGGCATATTTGTCAAAATTTGTCAGCAGTTTCTCTCGAAGAGATTCCTTTGGGAGGCTATCTACTGTATCTCTGAAGGCAGATTCCAAGTGACTGTTTTTTAATCTTGAAGCTGGTAAATCTAGATACAGAATGTTCATATGCAAGTATAGAATCATCATAATTATATTACTTTCAAATAAAACCAATATAAAATGACAATTTTTGTGAAGAAATTTTTATTTTATCTCCAATTTTGTTTTGTATGGTATATAATATCTTAAATTCTCACATACAGTCAATCAAGATTAAACTTGCGGCAAACAAATACATCGAGGTGAAAAAAATTCTTGACTACTAACTGTTTGGACTCGTAGAAACTAATATGGATCATATTTCAACTAAACATCAAATAAATGTACATGTAGCAAAAGTGTTGACTTAGTGTAAAGAAAATGAAACAACTATGCCCATACTAAAGTACTTACGGATCACAGTGCCTCTCACTGTCTAGGTTTGAATCCCAGTCTGGGCAGATCCTAGTGTGAACAAGTTTGTCAGTTTGCCGAAGGTTGGTGGTTTTCTCCAGGAACTCCAATTTTATCCACCATTCCTAAACGATTGCCACAATACAAGTGAAAGAATGTTGACTGGGGTGTAAAACCTTTAATCAACTCAACTATGTAGTTGCCTTGGACACATCACATTTCATCCAGGACTTTTAATTAATTTATAGTTGTGTTTGATGACATCACAGTGACTAAAAACTCCCATTGATTTTAAATGAATGTAGAATGATTTTGTTTTTAAATTGTGGTTTAGAGTTGTCTCCCTTGCTCTTCCAAGGTCAGTTTCACAACGTGAAATAAAGTGTACCTAGAGATTTCAATAATTTTCAGTAATAATGAATGACTTTTATAAAATCTAATATTTTAAAGGCACTGTCTATTATCTCAACAGTGATGGTAAACACAGATGACACACATACACGGTGCACAAACACCATTGATCAAAAGATAAATGTTTATCTAATGTCTGATGAAATATCATTGGTAATAATAGAATCAAATTCATAAAAATGGGTGTACAACCCAATCTGCCGAGGAATAAAAACCTATCTATGATAAATAAAAACAGTTTATGAAATAATTGGGATCATCATTCATCCTCATACACAATTTTGCATGTATTTTTTTACTGTTAAGTTTTATGACATTAATTCATTACATATTAAACAGATTTTGGGACAACTGTAAAAATTCACCTTTTTGAAACTTTGAAGCTAACCGTTTCACAAATATTTTACATCGCTTATGGATTTTATGAACATTTTTATTTTGTTCCATAGTGCTGGAAAATGCACGTGGACCAGTGAGCGTTTTGTAAAATGTTTTTTGATTGGATTAAAATTTTTCGGGGTTACCCTCCCATTGACCAATCAAAACAGTTATATAAATAACAGGAAATCTACTCACAATTTTTCACGATTTCCGCGTCTGTAACAAATCAACTACAAAATCGTATATGCATTTAGGGAAATAAATAAACAATAAATAATATTATGATAAAATC
The DNA here is from genome assembly GCA_021292105.1 of Anadara kagoshimensis. Taxonomy (NCBI): domain Eukaryota; kingdom Metazoa; phylum Mollusca; class Bivalvia; order Arcoida; family Arcidae; genus Anadara; species Anadara kagoshimensis. Next base: position 1,915,013 of record CM037874.1, on the reverse strand, counting down.
GTAACATTTCAATTAAAATATTATTTACGAAACTACAACCAATAACAGCAGACGCCAACTTTGCATATATTTGCAAGGCACTATGGGATAGCAGGGAAATTTTGTTTGCAATGAAATTGTGGAAATGTGAATGTGTCTACAAACGTATACCTTATTTACCGTTTGTAGATAACTCACATGCCACTTGTTGTCATATTTACGTTTTTAAATGTATCTCTTACTTAACCTAATCGCTATTTTAATCATACCTTATCGTGATAAGCATGGAATATGATAGAAGATATGACCACTCAAGTGAGATTTTTTGCTTGTTTATGTTTGTGTTATAAACAATGCCACTTTCACATTCGAAAATTGTTTATTTGCCATTTTAGGTACAAATTTTAACTTATCTAATAATGGATACATGTTATTTTGTATTTTCAGATTTGAATGGACTATCTAAGAACATGATGATGGATGATAAGAAGAGAAGAAATTATAAGTTGGTTGCTGATCCTATGCTTAGGGGAGGTGGACAAAAGATTTATCGATTTGAAGGGGTAGATCCAGCGGTAAGACTGGACATCCATGTCATGCTTGACATATTGTCACACCGGACATGTTGTCAAATCTGACATGATGTTGACCAAACTGGTAACTGAAGTTCTTTTCTGTTTTGATATCTGTGAAGATTAAACAAACACACATCTTTTGGTGATGCACTGATAGAAAGGTTATGTAAAAAGGTGCATCATCAAATTTTATTGGTGTTTTGTAAAATTTGATGATTCAGATATAGATCAATGTCTTACCATTCTTGGGCTTGTCATCACATTCAGAATCATTTCAATTTGAACAAAACTTAAGTTTATTTTATATGGAAAAATGTTTATTTAAAAATACTGCTTTTATAGAATTTGATTTTGAGGTTAAAATTTAAGATTTAAGGCATGGGGGTCAAAATATATGTGCTCAAAATGAATTGCCATCTTTTAAATCTAAATAAATTGAGATATTTTACAAAAAGTAGTGGAGGGAATATTTTAAGCAAAAAAAAGAGGAATATCAGAATGAAATGTATGAAGTACAGTCAAACCTGTCTTAACGGAAACCAAGATAAAATGTTTTGTTTTGGATTAGACAGATATTCAAATTACATTAATTTCACCAACAATATTCATGGTGTGTCCTGGTATCTTGGTAAAATTATTCAGACAGGTTTCATTCTCTTATAATTCTGGGTTCGGTTTTTACAGGTTCCACTGTACACAAAGAGAGTTAAATATGCTGACCTATAGGGTCAACTTGTATTCAACATATGATATAAATTTCTATAAAAATTATTATATTTATCTTTTGGTGGAAAGTTGCAAAAGCGGATTTATTATTGATTTCAGCTAGGTTTGCAGTCACTTGATCATTTGTAAAGCAAGTTTAATTTTGCAAAACTTAAAAAACCTTTGTTCAATATATATGCCAGTCTCTGGAGATGTTATATCACACAACAGGCTTTTGGATTAAGTCAGTACAGTTAAATGAGAGGATGGCATAATTATTAGCTTTGGCTCCAACTATTTTGTCATCATTTATATTGCAAGAAACAAAATTTTGTCACCAGTTTGGATATTCTGGTGCCATAATTCTCCCATTCATGCTTACCGCGTATATTGATTTACACAAAATTTCATTTCGCAAAAATAATCACCAGAAGTTAAGATTTGCTGCCAATCTCTGAAATGGATCATAGTGTGTAACATTGGCAAACTCCACACCTGACCTAGAATGAACTTGCGTTAAATTTGAAAGTCAACTGTTGCCATTTAGATTGAATACATTTCTGCCTTAGCTATTAGGTAAATACTTATTTGTGAACTTGTGATTTTATGAATTTATGTTCATTACTATTGTTTATTTTTGTAGGAAAATCGTCCAATAAGTGTAAGAGATCCTAGATCTAGATTGACCAGATTATGGACAAGACGGCAACCTGCTGATTTACCTGTACCAAAATTCAAGGTAATAACATACAAATATTAAATCAGTAATGATGATGAAATGGGAGGTTTATGTTTGCCTCATTCTAAGAGAGACAACTCTTATTAACACTTAGATAAGCCTATAATTTGAATACAGCTTTAAATATTTAATCCTTCTTTAAGAATTTTCAAAAATTAAGTTCATAGAAATTATTACTAAAACACTGTTAATATTTAATTTTATAAAATTCTGTTAATAATTCAAGAAAAACAATTAACTGCATACTGGTGTACTAATCTGATGAATGCTTCACCAACCACTTTTGAGCTCGCATATTTAAGTGACCTTTTAATTTAATTATCTTTAAATTGTTCATGGGGTAACATGTGAGAAAGTATTTAACTAATATCAGGGTTCGAAATTAGGCACGCATACTCGCTAATAGCTTGTAGATCTGCCGAATAGCGAGTGGAAATAAAAGCCACTCGCATAGTTGAGCGAGTGAATAAAAGAAGCTAAATCATTTACAATCTACTTTTCAATTAACTGTCACATTGTATGTTCCAAATGAAATTTAAAACGGGAAAAAAAACAAAAACCGAAAAGCGGCCGAAATAAGTCATATTGTCTGGGCATCTCTATCATAAACAAATTCGGATTACTCGGGCATATACCTCAATGTATAATATTAGGTTTCCCGGAACACGTGGCTACGATTGGCTGCTTAATTTAGTCTTCGTCTCTGATTCGTTGTTTAAAATAGACCAGTGGAAATCCCATTACCGTCATGCTTTACTGTAGCACGTGAATAAAAAAGTAAAAAAAAAATGTCGCTAAAGTCCCACATGACCCAAGAAATTTAATGTTAATTATGAGCTATTAAAACTGTTTCATAAATTTTAGCTAGTCATTTTTCATTTTAGCTAGTGAATAAAAGTTGTACAAGCTAATTTTTGCTAGTGGTAAATATCGCTAAAATCGAACCCTGAATATTTTGGTTGAAATGGAAGTTGATCACATCTAAGGGCCAAACAATTAATCGGATACAATAATGAAGTGGATACTATAATACAGGGTTATATACTAGATCAAACATTAAAACTTGTGCATTATAGGTAAATGTCTTGTCAAATCTGAGGCTTTTAGTGGGGTAAAACTCAATTGCCACTTCCTTTGTCATCTGACCTAAATCTCAATACCAAAAGAACTAAATTTTCATTGTTTACATTTAAAAACCAACACCCTTTATCATAGCAGTCATGGCATGAAATGGAATCCTGATTTCTCATTGCCAGTAGTCCATTGTATGGACATGTACAAAAATTGTTCAACTTCACTTGCAGCTTGTGGTGATATGTTGAATTGAAAAAAATTGTTGAAGCAATTCTCAATTATTAGTTGTGTCTTCTCATCATTAATCATTAGTAAAATTGCATCAGAAGCAGCAGTCAACACTGGCCTTAATATAAGTGAAATATCTCTGACAAAAAACACCATTTACTTTGCTATTTACTATGACTATAAAAAATATTTATTTTCTTTCAGTATGATAATTATTATGTTGGAAGTCCTCCACCAAATGAAGTGACCTTCACTAATCTTAATGATAACATTAATAAAGATTTCCTGGAAAATATGGTCAAGGTATTCGGTCAGCTGGAAGAGGTCAAGATATACTACAATCCAAAGAATAAAAAACATCTCGGCATTGGAAAGGTAAAATTTGTGTTGATTATATGATACATTATATGTACATAATTATAATTATCTCTGAAGTGCTCTGGTTTTGATACATGTTAACAGGGATTTTTCTGGGTATCCACAGGGTCCGTTAAACAGACTCTTACCGGACCCATTTTTACCGGACCCATTCCCAATGCAAAAAAGCATGCATTTTTCCCAAACCTGTAGAAGAAATTTCCCAATTTGCTACGATTATCAATTTAATAAAAAAAATCACAAGATCGTCAACATTAGGCTCATAATCGGATGACAGTTATCCTATTCTAATAATGATGTCGCTCGATATTAACCCGGATTTTATGTTATTCTCTGCTTTATGGTGAAAGGGAAGCAACTCGAAGAATAATCAAATTCGTCATTTAGATGTTTGTATTGAGGCCGATTATAGATGACAAAGTTACAAACATCTCCTCAATATATACGATCTTGTTTGTTGTTTACGGAAGTCAAGGAAGTCATGTCACACAATAGCAAGTACTACGCTAAAAAAACTGATCTGCTGTTGTAACAGGGAGTAAAAAAAATATTACAATACTACACTGCCAAGACCAAATCCTCTAGTGATTCTACGGCAGCCGGTACCACTTTCGTGACTGAAAAAATCACGAGTGAACATGAACACTGATATAATTTGATAATTTGTTCAATTACCAGTATTAAAGTGGTCTAGAATTTCTAATATGTTGTGTGATTTTTCCCAAAATCGTGTTTGTCGAGCATTTTTTCCCAATTTCATCCCAAGATCCTTTTTCCAAAAAGGCCAGAAAAATCCCTGATGTATCTAATACATGTAAATCTTGATTAACTAAGGGTAATGTGATCAATCATGAAGTCAAAACCTTACTGTAAAAGTGATTTAAATGTATCAGATTTGCATTTGTTTTAAAATTACAATGTCTTGATCCTTTAATTTTGGAAACATTAGTAATTTATTTATAAATAATAAAACTTTTGATAATGTTAAATGTCAGAATTCAGATTTACATTCATGTATGATAACTTTTTATAACTTTTATTTTGTCTTTTTGGGCCTAAAGATCACACATTCATTTTGTAACAAAGTATTGTGTATTTTGTCAACAGGTTCAGTTTGCCTCATCAAAGCAGGCCAAAGCATGTGCAGAGAAACTTAACAATACATCTAAGATGGGAAATATAATGTCTGTATTTATTGATGCTGGAGGTTAGTTGTTACATTCACAACTTTTCTTATAATGTGTATAGCCTTATGTTACTAGAAATAAAAAAAAAAGGTTTGTCAGTCACCAGCAGAAATTATCATTGTTTCCAACTGTTTTTGCTTGTCCTTTTTAATTAACATTATCATATTCAGGTGAAATATTTGTAGACAGATTTAATATTATATTTGGTCCTTGAGTATCTGGTATTAAATTATTTTTTTTTGTACGGCGTTTCATGACAGTGAACCCGTACTTTGCTATCGCTTTCTTCCAAGATATCGAGCTTCTTTGCTATGAAATTATAAGATATGAGTACACATGGAAATAGTGCACCTGGTAAATGAGCGTGAAAGAAATATATCTGTTTTATCGTGAAATATGTATTCTGAGAAGGGTAATGCATTTGGTTACATATGCACATTTGAAATAAATTTTCGGAATACATTTCGGAATCTAGTAAAATATTGCGACGGGATGCATCCAATAATTTCTGCAATTTGGCGAACTGATCTCGTGTTTAGAATAAAAAGTAGTCCGAGAAGTTTGCGTCCTACGATGTAAAATCATAACTTTTTATTAAATAAACAGCAATGGCAGGTGAATTTAATTAAGTCTTCATGAAATCTACGGTAATTCAAATTTATTTTGAAGGGTATGATAATGTAATTTGATGTTGAGGCAATTGTGTCATATTTTAAAACTGTTTATCGATTAGATTTCACTTTCGTGAAAGGGATAATTCGTACAGTGTTGTGTGCAAATGACCACATGTGGATTTTAAATACTTCACCATTAACATGAAACAGGAATATTGTGAGTGATAATCAGCAGTTAATTAAAACCCAGATTTAACAGCAAATGATCCAGTTACATACAACCACTATAATTTACCCCCTCATAGCGACGGTAGGGTCTGCAAAACTCTTCTTTCTCTCTATCCAAAATGACAAAACGATCGGGTACGACTTTATAAAACTTTATTATAAATTTTAATTACTGATTGTCTTTTTCATATATTTATGAAATTATTATTTTCTACCATTTCATTTAGCAATACATGGTTGTGGTACATTGTTTCTTTTTCCAAAAAACATCCGTCGACTATGCATAGATCGACACCCCCACCACCCACCCCCCTTTCCCGGGGGGTGGGGGAGATTTTCAGTTAAATTCTGTCTTGCCACAACGCCATTTTCCCAACTACGTCGTACAACAGCACGGCAGTGCTATGTTTTAAAAAGCACAGAAGAGGTATCACATATCTCTTTAAAAACGCCATCTTAAATAATAGATAGGCTAAATGTGCAGATGAGCCTTTGGCTTTTCTTGAGCCCAGAATCAAAATGTACACAATCTTTCTTAAAAAGAACTAAATTAATATAGGAGAATTTATCAGGTTACACAAATATTGATATAACAATGTTGATCAAACAAACATTTCTATTATAGGGAAAGAAAGACAGAAGATTCTTGAAGAGGTTCTGGCTGAAAAACCTAAAACTACAGCTACAGCTGCAGCAATACCGCCGACCCCTCCCACACCAACACGGACGTCAGATCCACGGCGACGTTCATCTATAGGATTTCCAAATGCTCCTTCAACTTCTAGTTTACAGTCTGACTTGTCGACTTCAGCACAGTCTGAATCAAGCTTTGAGGCTTACGACCCAGAGGCTTACGAACCACCAGAATATGAGTTTCATATGGGTCAACAGCAAAATTTTGGGTCAATGGGACCAAATAATATGGGGCCTGGCAACATGGGGACACCAAGTTTTCCACCATCAGAAAGAAGTTTTGCTGCTGTTTCTTCTGATAGAGGTTATGCATCAGCAACACCAATGTCTGAATACAGCGCAGGGTCTAGTAAACCAGTGTTTGATATAATGAACACTGGCATGACACCTGGGATGACACCCGCCATGACGCCCAATGTCAGTGGAAACTTCTATAATGCTCATAATCAGTATGGAATGGGGCAGAACCAGGATTACAACAGTGGCTACGGTTTTCAACAGCCATATAACAATATACAAAATACACCATTAATGCCTGTAGATACACAGCAACCCCCTCCCCCACACCCTCCTCCTCAACAACAGCAACATAATTATCAGAATGAACCTGATAATTCTAGTTATCCCTCAGATCCAAGAGATCGTAATCGTCACTGGAAAAGAGACCAAGGTGATAAGAACTATAATAATAGAGGAGGGCGTGGTCATCATCGAGATTGGCGACGAAATAGTAGAAATAGTCGAGATTCGGACAATAACTATTACTCAAATAGAGATAACAATAGAGAGTCTGATAGGTTTGATGGACGGTCTGATAGGTTTGATGGACGGAAAGATTCTGATAGGTACGATGGTAGAAAAGATTATAGGGATAGAGGTCAGGATCGTCACAGAGACAGAAATAATGATCGTGATAGAGGTAATGATCGCAGTGATAGGTATAGCAGCAATAAAGACAGAAACCGATTCAGTGATAGAGATCGCCATAACGACCGAGATAAAGAGAGGAGTAAAGAGAAAGAGCGTAGTAAAAATACAACTAGTGAAAAGGAAATCAAACCAATTAAACCAAAAACTCCAGAGCGCCAAATATCTCAGGAGGACGAACACAGACCTCTTAGTCTGGACTCGAGAATTCAAAGTTTACTTCAAGGAGCTGGAATGGCAGATACATTTGGTAGTCCGCCATCAGACTCTGCAGGTGAACCTAAGAAAAAGGAACAAACTCCACCACATAATAAGTGGGAAAAAACACCTGTTCCTAAAACTCCAGAAATGACACAACCTTCCCCTGTACCTTATGTAGGTACGGAAAGTGAAAATATGAGAACTCCTTATAACTTCACACAGGACTATCATTCAAATGATAGCGAGTCTTTTAAAGAAAGAATTGATAGAAAATTGACTCATAAGTTAGATTTTAGGGAACAGGAAATACCCATGAATAGTTCACAATTTAACGGTAATGGCTTCTATAATCAGACACCGGTCATCAATTCACAAGTACAACAAAGTGACATTACTCATCAAACTGTGGATGCGAGTACGGCAGACGCGGATGATGACAGAATGAGCATATCATCAGGTGGAAGTGATGATCAAAAAATAGAAGTTAATTCACAAATTTTACGGAATGATAGCAGTTCTAATTTAAATAACATGTCTCAATCTAGTGCTAATTTTATATCATCCATGCCACCTCTCATATCAAGTGGTGGACTCAATCAGTGGCAGGCAGGGATGGCAAATTCATACAACGCAAATTATTCAAATTTTACTAATTTCATGGGACATTCAGGTATGGATGGCATGTATAATCCAAATTTTTATGACCAGTATGGTAACAGTATTCTTAATAATAATTTAAACAATCAAAGTGTTTGTGATAATAGTGGTACTTCAATAATGGATGAAGCGTCGGAGAAAAAATTTATGAGTGTGCTAGAAAACTTTGTAAAAGAACTCAAACAAGTGATGCAGAAGGATTTGTGTAAGAAAATGGTGGAGAATTCAGCATTTAAGTCGTTTGATTCTTGGTGGACTGGGGAGGAAGAAAAAAATAAGGTAATATATTTATACTTGATATCTAGAGACAGAAATTTCTATCATGTATATCAATTTCTATTTTGTCTATACTTGTAAATTTAATAAAAATTGAGTGAATTAATGCATACATGTGGTGTTTTCCGCCTCAGTCAAGATAAGGCATCTCTAGAAACTTAAATTTCTATTTTGTCTTTTATATTACATTGGTAAATGTTTGTAATAGTGGAGTATTAATATTTCATGACTGTCAAGATTCTTTCACTTTATTGAGATGGTCAGTTCAAGGATGGTGGAGGAATGCCCAGAGAAAGACCACCAACCTTCTGCAACCAAACTAACTCCTCACACTAGGGTCTATCCCAAGTGAGATTCGAACCTAGGCATTGACTGGAACCTTTAGATATAATTGACAAGAGCCATGTTATAAAAATGTATTAAATACAGTGGATCTTGTAAGCCAACCTTTAAGTAAACCAAAAACCTGAATTTAATTGGTAAAGGACAAAGATTTAACAATTTTGTTTGTTGAATTAGCCTGTTGAAACTGAAAACCTGTGATATTTAAACAAATTGTCTGGTCTGGTAATATACTTCCCTGTGTAGTGATAGAAGATGATGGATTTAGACAATTTCCACTATGCAGATGCTTAACATAATAACAAGAACACATTTTGTGCATCTATCTTTTTCTGTCTCTTCACTAGGCGTTTAATGTTTCAAACAATAATAGAAGTACCGGTAATGTAGTTTTAGGTCTGACCCAAGAGCCCGTTTGGAAAATGTATTTAGGTTGATACATTACAGGCTCATGTAATCACTTTGACTTTGTCTAAATGAAATAACTTGTATACAACTATGTTTCCATTCCTGGTAGCCAAAATCGCCATTGGCTACTAATTTCTGAGGAATTCTTTCAAAAAGTAACCTATTTTAACAAATTTGTGGAAAAATACTTTAAAAAGGACTATATTTTCACAAATTTTGGAAATTTGGCTACTAATTATTTTAAATTTATGGAAACCTAGATACAATATATATATAAATTTTGCATTGCAATCTTTTGTTTTCTATCTCTCGCAGTTACAGCCTCAGAAATCCTTATTTATTGAAAAACAACCAGAGAAACCACAAACGTCCAAACAAGCCGTGGTTACTGTTGGTAAGAGTGAAGTCAGTTCTACTCTAGCATCACTGTTTGAAACACATCATCCGTGGAGTAAAGAAGGCGAAATTAACTACAGCTATTCTGGTATGGGCATGGGCTCTGGTGGATTCTTGGGAATACGCGGTGGTATGCCAAGACTTCCGTCATTTAAGGCAAGTATATATGATTAAAAACTTTTTAAGACAAATTTGCTTAATGACATTCTAAATATGTGTACTATATGTATATGCTGGTACGTAGCTGCAGATATCTTTAAAAGAAGTAACAAAAATGTTCAGATGAAAGTGATTTTTTATTTCATTAAATAATATATATACATGTATGGTGTTTAATTACTGTTTATTTTAGACTTGCATACCTCTTGCTAAATTCAAAAATATATAACAAAATGATGATATTATTGTGACGGGCGGACTGAATTTGTCTTGAAGATTGTCACATGTGTTTCTGAATAAACATAAGATGTAATGTCATCAGTTACCAAACAGTATCAGAATAAAAAACTTATATGTGTATGTTTGCTTTTATAATTACAGAAAAAGTTCCGTCCCCCATCACCACAACCGAGTTATGATGATCAAGGTAAAGATAATAAAGAAATGACGGCCAAAGAAGAAGAAGAAGAAGAGGAGGAAGAAGGTGAATCAGGTATATATTAAATCAAAATTGTCAAATAATTCTAAAATCTGAGGTGTAATTATTTACAGGTTTTGGGACTGGCTTGTACTTGATTCATTTATTGCAAATAGCTAATTTTTTGTATGGGTTCAAAATTTAATTACATGTAATACCGTATAGCGGGTTATTTTCGCGGGGTGTAAATTTTGGCGTATTTTTGCGGTAGCATTAAAATCGCCAAAATATTTATCGCCAAAAATTGGAACAGTCAAAATTTATTACCTTAACAATACCTTACACTGTGACAAAGTAAATACAGTAGAAATTTGATCGCTTGAACGACGATGCCCTGAATATCCCGGGTAACATTAAGTCATCTGCCTGTCCCGTCCAAATCCCTATTAAATCATATGTAAATCAACCTCGATCGCTCGAACTACGATAGCTCAATTACCCCCGCTCGTTCGAACAATAAATAATTCTCGGTGTAAATTTGGTGAAAATTCAACTTCTTTCGCTCGAATAAAATTTTATCAGAATGACATGTGGTCAGTCACAAGCTGAAGCCATGATACAGATTTCACCGAAAGTAATAGAGCGAAACGAAATAACTCGTCTGGAACATCGAGTGTTACTCAAGATTAGTAATTGACCGTGATCAGTTCAGTAATCTCTTAATCCAATTACGACCCACAGGTGCTTGATCGGTAAAACACCCGAGTCCACGCCAGATGATTAACTTTTTATCTCATCATAAAATATTCATATTCTGTTATTTACATTTCATTGGAATGCGCACGGCAATGTGTATTACCGGCAGTTCCGGTGATTATTAATTACCGGCCATGTGCTCTGTATTATAACGAAAATAAAGTAAGTTTGTTTTATATCATCAGTTGTTGTTATTTACTTTTACTTTCAACCAAATTTATTTAATTCAAATGAACTGTTCATATCGATAGATTTGCTGTTCGAAGTTCAACATTTTATTTACAAACGAAGTTTAAAAACTTCGAGATAGCACTGTGAATTTAAAAGCAGTTTTTTATTGTAATAAAAATCGTCAAAATAAAAACTTGTCAGAGTCATGTTTAAATCGCTAAAATATATACGCCAAAATTTACAACCAACTTTTTTTTGTCAAAAACGCCAAAATTTAGCCCCGCCAAAATAACTCGCTATACGGTAGCTTCAGCATCTGAATTTACAAACCCTTTCACTTTTTGTCATGTATATATACATGTAGCTGTAGTCAGAGACTTCCTTTGATAAATTTTACTTTTATTTCTCTGCAGATCCTTTGACATTCATCTTGGATTTCACTTTAATTCAATTTATTACTTTGTAGAAAAAGAAGATTCCGAGGAGAAATCGCTACGACCGGCTAGAAAGCGAGCCATTGTTAGTGATAGTGAAAGTGAGGATGAAGCATCAGAGAAGGAAGGTGCAGAGTCAGGAGAATCTGAAGAGTCAGGTAATTAAGGCTTCAGTTAACATTTAAACAACAATTTACAGGAACTTTGAAACAAGTCCTGACAAAATAGTGGAAAAATGTGAAAACCAATTGTAGCCTCTTGAAAAATAAATGGCCCTGATCAAAAAGTGGAAAAGTAGGGTAACTGAATAGATGATTCCGCTAAGGTGCACTCTATCATATTGAAGTAACAAAGTGTTTAAATTACACAGAAAAATTTATGTTGCATCTCCATATATTTTGTTCTAGCCCTGTCTGAAAAAGGACAGAAATCTCCTATTCATGAATTACATCTAATATAGTTGATGTGATAAAATTTATTCCTTGCCAGGGCAGTTACTTTCTTTGTTTACATTGACAATATTTTGCTACTTAAATTTAAATATTGTTCCCTGCTTAAATTTGAATGTTACTGGCTGTTACAGAGGAAGAAAGTAGCAGTGATGATGAGGAAGGGATGATGATGATAGTGATGATGAAGACAGTGATGAAGAGGAGTCGTCATCAGAAGAATCATCATCAGAGGAATCGTCATCTGATGAAGAGGAGAGTAAGGATGATAAGGCAGAGAAAACTGAAATGTAAGTTATATACCAAGTATTTAACATTGTCATCTGTGTTTGGCTTAATGAAGATTGAGTGTTGACTCTCTAAGTTGGTATTAGTTAAAGTCAGAATATTTTACCATTATAACAGTAAAGACGGCTACAAAAGACTACAATATTAAGGAATAAATTGTATAAATATTTGTATTTATACAAATGTATAAATATATAATTATATGTAGAGAATTATCACGAGACTCATCTCTGACAATTTATCTCTGTCTCTGTTTGTAGTTGACTGTTTTGGAAAGACCATCTGTGTAAATCAGGTCTGGCATAACACTAGTTAATCAAGCTTTTAGATATAAAAAGAAATAAGTTCTGTATTGTGTCACATGCCATTGTGATGTATACACCATAAAACATACCATCTCGGATTGAAAATAAAATGCAATAGCACTCTAAAATCCTTACATTAATGGCAACAAATGGCTACACTTAAATAGTGTACATGAAAACAGATAAATATGATTCAAGTCACTATCTCGATGGTTATTTACTTAGGTTGAATAATATGTGCATTATTCTTAATAATTTATTAGCTGAATATATATTCAATATTCTGAATAATTTATTGATTTGATTTTCTTTAGCACTGATAAAGTTGAAATTCCCAAAGAAGCTGAAATGGCAGAGAAAGAAAAGGTAGCAGCTGATGAAAGGTAAGTTGATGTCATAAGTATACACACATCACAGCTCTCTCTCTGTCACCCTGATGTGAATAGGACCTGTGAAAATAATCATCATAATGGGCAAAATTTTGAAAAAGAAAACTCCAAATAAACTGGTTTTAAAGCTTATATTTCCAAAATTGTGAAAATTGGCAAAGTGATTGTGAAAAAAAAAACTAACATTTTGAATTGTGAATTGAGCACAATATCAACCAAAAATTGACCCAGTGAATCCCCTAGACAACCTTGTTTGAAAAAGTTTATCAATTCAGTGATTTTCTGTGGGTACTCCATTTTTTCTCACTTCAGAATTGATCACCTTGATATAAGTGTAAGAATCTTGACTGGGGTGCTACTCCACTCATATGAAGAAAAACACTAGTAATGTTTCTATAATGATGACAACTGTACTGATCTTCACTGTTTTTATATTTGAGTGTATTCTTATCTCTCTCTATATTTTATCTTAAACAGCAAAAACGTTACAGCAGAAATGCCTCCAGCAGAGAAGAGATTGTCTCCCATACCAGAAATGGTGAATAAAACAGATAACGAAACTGAAAAACGATCCGAGTCCCCCATTGATGTTACAAGTGACGGTCCTGAATTAACAGAGGCTGAATCTGTTCAATCAAAAATACAGACACTGTTAGATGCTTCAGCATTGTTAAGTTTACGAGAAATTGTTAAAAATACACCAATCCCTAAAAAGGATCGAAAGTCAACAGAGACAGAAATATTAAAATCGCCTGAACCACAGCCGGCCCCACGAGAAGAAAGACCAAGCTTTTTATTTGAACATGATTATTTTGCTCAGCCCCCAGTTACTCCAAAAAAAGATCGTAAAACAGAGGAAGGTGATACGGACGGCACTGTTTCCGCTGAGGAAAATGAATATACAACTCCATATGAAGTGTTCATGGATCATAATTATTGCCTACCTCCTAAACCCGAACCTGTTGTAAAACCGCAGGAAAATATACCAGTTAAAAGTGTAAAGAAAGATCTTATAGACGACTTTAGTGACTTTATTAAACCTTCTGAAAATCTGGTAGAGAAAAAACAGAAAGAACCACCAAAGAGAAAACGAAAAACGAAAAATGCCCCATTGTCAGATATTACTCCTGATACATTAAACAGAGATAAAGTTTCAAGGGAATTAATTAATCTATTACCGACCCCTAAACCTCCAATCAAGTTTAATCCAAGGAAATTTCAGGAGGAGAGAAAAGTGTTTTTTGACATTTATAATCAGGGTATAGATCTTGAAGACATTTCTTTTCTTAAACAGACTTATGAGAATTTATTACAATCGGAGGAACCCATGTTTTATTGGATAAACGATATACTTTGGGTAGATCATCCCTTCACCAACATCCCAGATCCTGTCCAACCACGGAAGAAACGGAAACTGGACCAAGATACATTCCAACACAGCCATAAAACAGGTAAATTATCTTCTAAAATGAGGACCACTTACAATTCCAACACAGCCATAAAACAGGTAAATTATCTTCTAAAATTAGCCATAAAACAGGTAAATTATCTTCTAAAATGAGGACCACTTACAATTCCAACACAGCCATAAAACAGGTAAATTATCTTCTAAAATTAGCCATAAAACAGGTAAATTATCTTCTAAAATGAGGACCACTTACAATTCCAACACAGTCATAAAACAGGTAAATTATCTTCTAAAATTAGCCATAAAACAGGTAAATTATCTTCTAAAATGAGGACCACTTACAATTCCAACACAGTCATAAAACAGGTAAATTATCTTCTAAAATTAGCCATAAAACAGGTAAATTATCTTCTAAAATGAGGACCACTTACAATTCCAACACAGTCATAAAACAGGTAAATTATCTTCTAAAATTAGCCATAAAACAGGTAAATTATCTTCTAAAATGAGGACCACTTACAATTCCAACACAGTCATAAAACAGGTAAATTATCTTCTAAAATTAGCCATAAAACAGGTAAATTATCTTCTAAAATGAGGACCACTTACAATTCCAACACGGTCATAAAACAGGTAAATTATCTTCTAAAATGAGGACCACTTACAATTCCAACACAGACATAAAACAGGTAAATTATCTTCTAAAATTAGCCATAAAACAGGTAAATTATCTTCTAAAATTAGCCATAAAACAGGTAAATTATCCTCTAAAATTAGGACCATTTACAGTCAACTCCAGTTCCTGAGAATTTAACTTAAAAAGCTCGATAAGGTTTTTCATGAAAAAATTCTGAAAATAAGGAAATGTTTTTTTGTAGTAAAGTGCTTGTATCTATGCTATAAGTAAATTCCCAATGGTTATTACACAGCTCTTAATTTTGAAACCTTTATTACATAAAATCTGGATTTCATTTGTTTGATCTTTCATCTTTCAAGGTTCATACAGGCCTGGAAAAGTCCTTAAAGTTTGATGTTTGCCCTAAAAAGACCCTAAAAACAAGCCTGACCCTAAAAAGCCCTTGAATTTATCCTGAAAGCCCTAAAAAGCCCTTGAATTTGGGCAGTTGGGTGTATGTATTTCAATATTAAGTGGTTGCAAATAGACTGATATAAATGAATTACTTAATAAGTTACGTTAAAATGGGCAATTTAAAGGTACCTCACCCAATCGAATGCCCAACTTCAACCTCAACTTCAAGTGTCCTTACTATGGACACGTATTACTAAGTAATTGTTTTATTGATTTAGTTGCCGTTGCACCAACATTTCTTTGCTAAAATTGTCCCTTTTTTTAGGCCTTAAATTTGCAAAAAGGACCCTGAAAAGACCCTAAAAAGTCCTTAAATTTGGAGTCCAAACAAACCCTGTTTTTATTTTTTTTTTCAAAAAAGAGCAGATATTTAGTAGGCAGTCCCTGTTTTACAGTTTACCTTTAGTAAACAGGTTTTAAAAATAATGGTGTACATGCCACATGAAAATTGTTTGATTTTATATGTAGCTTAGTGCAATAAGGCTGCTTATGAAAGACTACTTCATTTATTGTCACCTGAATACAGTTATTTAGTTGCCATCAGGGACTGTCATAATAATTGTAGAATCTTATTAAAACTTCTTATATATATTATTTGTCATTTAAAAGTGGTATGTGAATTTGTGAAACTTTGATTATTTAGTGATTATGATAAAAGTTTACCGGTCGTTAATTCTATTATGTTTTATTTTGTATTGTAGGCAGTGCCAGAACAGAAGGATACTATAAACTTACAAGTAAACATAAGGCAGCATTTTACCAGACAAACACACAGGAAACAGAACCAGAAGTTCTGGCTAGTATTGTGGTGAGTACATAACACATACATGTACATGGCTTCAAATTTAATTGTTTTCTGTTAAATGAAAAAAAATTCACTAGAATGAAAAGGCAGAGTCTTGCATACAATTGGAACTACGCTGTTAAAGGTTGAGCAGAAGCTTGATCTTGCTGTGTCAGTGATATGGTGCATCATTTTGAGGCACAAGGGAACTTTTTTAATCTTAATTGGTAGAGAACTGGATTAATATTTGGAACTCTGGCTCAGACAAGAATTTCCACTCTCTACATTTGGTGCCCACAATAGGATACAGGCTATTCAAGTGAGAATATTTCAAATGAAATAAGTATAAAATCATTTTTGAAGTTAGAATCATTTTATTTTCTATTTACAGGAAAAGAAGGCTCAAACATCTCGAGAAGCCAGGCATGAAAATAGAAGATTACAAACAACATACTCAGATTTGGATGTGGGAGATTTACTACGCTTTAATCAACTTAAGGTAACACATGCTTCTGTTTTATTTTTATCTCGGTTTTGTCTAAATAAACCCAATGTATGGACCTTTTAGGGTATCTGAAGTTACTTAGACTTGGCTTATATATAAGTCTATAGAAAGTAGTTCCTGAAAAAGAATAAGAATTTGCAGAAATTAAACTTGAAGAATGTTGATCTGCAGATTATTTAAGACATACATTTATTTCCAATGATGATGCAGGAAAATAACACTCCTGGATCTCTTACAGAGAAGAATTACTGTTGATAAAGTTATTCATTTGAAAAATCTGTCAACGAAAATGATATCTATTTAAACATATGAATAGGAAAACTTTTGTTATATGACTGCATTTTCTTGTTTTAGAAAAGGCCATACATTTAGTTTATGTATTTATGTCTGTTCTATAAACTTTCTTGATTAGCAGGACAATATCTATGTATGTATTTATATTTTACAGTTCCGTAAGAAGCAGCTACGATTTGCAAGAAGTTCTATCCACGACTGGGGATTGTTTGCTTTGGAGCCTATAGCAGCAGATGAAATGGTGATAGAATATGTGGGTACATCTATACGTCAGTCTGTAGCTGATCTCCGAGAGAAGCAGTATGAGGCTGAGGGTATCGGCAGTAGTTACATGTTTAGAGTGGACTCTGATTGTATTATTGATGCTACACGGTCAGGAAACTTAGCCAGATTTATCAATCATTGTTGTACGGTAAGTAAATAAACATCTACATGTATATTAAGGCTTCATTAGGGGCTGTGTGTTCAATCCTGGACTGGATTTAATCTATGTATAAGAAATTACATACATACTTCATTGTGGAGTTTTTGTTCACTGACAAAATTCCCTACCAAAACGGGATGTCTAAGAAAATTATTTTGCTTATTTTATGTTCCACTTTGTACTTTGACATATAAAGTGGGAGTTCTTTTATTGCATACTTAACCAACATATTCATTCTGTTAAGACTTTATAAAACAGATCATAGACCATTTTATAGTAATCATTCCTTTAATTTTCATTAATACATAGAACAGGTCTCACCTGTGTCCAATTTATAATTGGAGACATTTTGAAATAAACAGTAGACTTTAATTAGTAATTCTTTTAACCTTGTTATTCAGTTTGTAAACACTAATCAGAGCACTGTTTTAGTGGAATGAAGCCACTTAAGAGTACAAGACCATTTCTTGCTCAAGTACATACTACACAACCAGGCTGGTGGCATGTGCTGGGACTCTGTCTTTGATTTATGAGTGACCTCATCCAGTGTGTCATGTGTCCCCGCAATCAAGACATTCATTCTTTAAAAGTGTTGGTATTATGATTTATAGGAGAAAGGTAGTTTTAATTATTGGCAAGAAAAGTACTTATTGGTTGCCTTAAGATATCATATTATCTGATTATAATTTCGATGTTGCCTATTGTATAAATGTATGAAAATATTCATTTTTATTCCAGCCTAACTGTTATGCCAAGATAATCACAGTGGAGTCACAGAAGAAGATTGTTATATATTCTAAAAGAGACATTGATGTTAATGAAGAAATTACATACGATTATAAATTCCCAATTGAGGATGAAAAGATACCATGTCTGTGTGGTGCTCCAGCTTGTCGTGGTACCCTTAACTGAGGTAGTCAACTGGTGTGAACGGTGTGAATTTACCTAGGGTTATAAATCTGAATTAAAAAAGAAAAGATAACGTATGTAGTTCCTGAGCTGGCCGTGGATAATGTGTGTAGCTCCTGAGCTGGCCGTGGATAACGTGTGTAGTCCCTGAGCTGGCCGTGGTACTTGTAACTGAGGTGGTGTCAATTTACATATGATTATAAATTCCCAATTAAAGAAGTGAAGATAATGTGTGTGTTGCCCCAGCTTGTGATGAAAACATGTACTGAATGACTTTGGTACACATATGTCTTGGCAATGTTTATACCTGATATGGTCCTTAGGTTTTGGTTGGAAATTTGAACCAGACTAGCTTGTATAAGCAACAAAATGTTATGACACTAAAAGCAACTCATAATTGGCACTTTTGGTTTTGAATAGAAGTTATGCTTACACTTGGGATTTCTTTGGCTTGTTCATGACCTATTGAACTTAAAATTGTTCAGAAGTGTGGTGCCTCTGGTTTAATGTAAAACTGATTTGAAATGGGTCATATATGTTGCCACGGTTTGTTGTGGCACATTGGATTGACGTGGCTCTTGTCAGTGGTGGTGCAGTTTTGTCCTGGAGGTTCACTTGCCTGTTAAGTGGCCAGTAATTACTGATCTCAGCTCATCATCATACTATATGATAATTCATTGATACATCATGTATATTATACTTGTCACCATGTAAGGACCATTATAGACACAAAGAAGAAACAATGTACACTGCCTTATACTGATACAGACCTTTCAGTAGCAGTTTGAAATACCAAACAATCCATTTGTCTGTGTAAGTTTTCTGTGTAAATTATCATTACCATAGATTTTTGTACAGCGTGAACAAAGCGAACCTGTACTTTGTCATCGCTTTCTTCCAAGATATCGAGCTTCTTTGCTATGAAATTATAAGATATGAGTACACCTGGAAATAGTGCGCCTGATAAATGAGCGTGAAAGAAGTATATCTGTTTTATCGTGAGATATGTATTCTGAGACGGGTAATGCATTTTGTTACATATGCACATTTGGAATAAATTTTCGGAATACATTTCAGAATCTAGTAAAATATTGCGACGGGATGCATCTAATAATTTCTGCAATTTGGCGAACTGATCTCATGTTTACAATAAAAAGTAGTTCGAGAAGTTTGCGTCCTACGATGTAAAATCATAACTTTTTAAGAAATGAACAGCAACGGCAGGTTGTTTAATTAATTCTTCGTGAAATCTACGGAAATTTAAATTTATTTTGAAGGTTATGATAACGTATTTTAATGTTGAGGCAATTGTGTCATATTTAAAATGTTTATCGATTAGATTTTACTTTCGTGAAAGGGAGATAATTCGTACAGTGTTGTATGCAAATTTTAAATACAGTCGTTTACCCGTTCCGAACAGGGTTTCATATAAGCGCTGCTGCAGACGTCATCCACAAGCAGGGGAAATAAAATTTATGTGGTGTAATAATACAAATGTTTACTGATTCCAAAATATCGACACTTGTCCTCAAAACATGTGG
This sequence comes from Anadara kagoshimensis, assembly GCA_021292105.1. Lineage (NCBI taxonomy): Eukaryota > Metazoa > Mollusca > Bivalvia > Arcoida > Arcidae > Anadara > Anadara kagoshimensis. Next base: position 1,895,082 of record CM037874.1, on the reverse strand, counting down.
TAGTATGTTTTCTTGAAAAAAGCATTTCCGTGATCACGATTTGTTTACATCGTTAAACTAGGTCACCAACAATCTGTCGTACATTTAGGAAGCGGTTGAAGAAACAGCAAATTGAGAAAGTTATTTTGCGATTCCTTTAATTGAACGGGATTGAAATTTTAGATTATTCGGTAGTAAAAATTCGGAACTGGTAAAACAACTAAATGATCCAGTTATGCATACAACCGCTAGAATGTACCCCCTCATAGCGACGGTAGGATCTGCAAAACTCTACTTTCTCTCTATCCGAAATGACAAAACGATCGGGTACAACTTTTTAAATTTTAATTACCGATTGTCTTTTCATATATTTATGAAATTAATTTTTTCTACCATTTAATTCAGCAATACATGGTTTGGTACATAAAAATTTGTTTCTTTTTTCAAAAAAAAAACCCATCCGTCGGACTATATACATAGATCAAACGACACCCCCCCCCGAATTTTCGGTTATATTCTGTCTTGCCACAACACAATTTTCCCAACTACGCTGTACAGCAGCACGACAGTGCTATGTTTGTTTTTTATGAAGGTATTTTTGTGTTGTGGCAATGAAATTAACATTTTGACATCAAGAAATTTACTTTGACTTTGTAAAACAAGATGTAATTGTATTGGTTATGCTGTTTTAAATCTCTTATGACTATGAAGTTATAATTGATTCAATTTTAATGATTACTCACACACATCGAAAAATTAAGTAACAGATGAACTTTTAGAAAAATTTTAAATTGTTTATTACTTTAAAATCAGTGAATTTAATTTATATTTAATAAATTCTACATGAAATGCATATATATGCAGTTTACAACTCTACATTGTGGTTATAAAGGGTACAAAAATGTAAAAACAATCCTACACTACAAATAGGTGATTTTTTGTGTAAATGTTTATTGAAATGTTATTTCACTTTTTGAAAAAATACTGATGCCCATTTACAGAGTTACATTTTAAGAATTTTCTTTAAAAATATTGGAAAAACTTCTTGGAAACTAGACAAATGTACTGTTTGCAATATTTGATGCAAAGAAAATATAAATTATAACGTAAACTCAGCCATGTTTATATTAACCTACAAGTATACATTTAATGATTTCTTCTCAGGGGTTAGGTTCTTTAGTTAATGTACAATGTAAAATATACTTATTGAAGAGTTCTGTGGCAGCTGAAATGTTTGTGCCAGCTTTGTGTAGATGTTTGTAAAAAAAAGTTAAATATTCAAACAGAATTGTCACATGCTAAATATTAAATGGATGTTACCAGTTGAAAAAGTTACTTAAACATCAGTTGTCTTCTGTGTATTAAAATATTGGAGTACCATACATCTGTACCATTTGATAGTTAGGCACATTATATACATTGTATAACTGATAATATTTACAGGAGATTTATTTGTTGTTGTTTTGTTCCTGAGTAAATTATTATATATGCTAGAACTAGAAGCAAATTTTGTGATCATTCTGAGTCTACTTTTGTCCATAAAATTATTATGTTGTATTTTTCATTAAATGTTTGTATTTTCTCCTACAAATATTACTTGTTAAACAATGTGTTCAAATACCAACTTTGATATCCCAGCCTGTACATGTATAAATGCTCTAAAACTGATAAATACAAGTGTTAAAGGTCATACTGATATATCATAGATGTTATACATAGATATGTAACATGTAGTAGTGTTATTGTTATCTGTATATAAGATTTATCCAAGCTCCGAAACAGTGCCGCCTTCTAGCTCCATATGTCATGAAGTCATACAGGGATACAAGCATTGGTCACTGTTAGGAGCGTGAGATTTAATACAGTACCATTGTTTGTTTATGGTACATTGAAAGTGCTAAGTATCATAGTTTATTCTAGATGTTTATTTATGTATACTCAAAAACCCTAGAAATCCATCATTTATTCATGTACGTGTAGTAGTTTTACCTGATGAATTAGTGGCTATTTACATATGTATTTGTAAATTTATAAAAATAAATAAATAAAAGGGATAATAAATACCAGTAGTGCCTTTATTATAAACGAACCAAAATGGATCTCTACATCAAAGTTCTATGTCATAATAAAGATATATAGGATTGTATAGGGTACTAGATGAATAACAGTCTGGTATGATACGAGCTATTAGGGCAGACCAAGTGTGAGTATCTGTGAACCAAGCCTCGGGTTTTACAATCATTCCTTAGTTAAGATTTTCCTTAACGTAAATTTAACAAATTTTGGTAATCTCATTCTTGAATTATTGATGAATATTCTTCTCAAAATTAATGCAAATGTTTTAATCTGGAAATGATCTTAAAATTGACGTCTTAAATTCCCGAATGTCTTAAAAATTAACGAAATGATAAAGAATTGAAATCTTGCTAGATTTAAGTTAAGGAAAACCTTAGCTAAGGAATGATTGTGAAACCAAGACCTAGCTGCTAATATTGCAAGACAAATCATCCATCATTATGAAGTTTCCATTAGCATGTTTTAAATATTAGTCTTCTGCTTTTGTCTTAGTTGTTTAATTAAGAATGTTTTGTTTGATTCCTGTTGACAAATGAGATTTATGTCACAGTATTTTTGTTATTGAGAAATCCACTTAGAATAGTGCTATATAGGATAAATAGATAGATAGTATAGTAAGTATTCATCAAGTGTTTGGTGTCCAAGTGGTCTAAACGAAGCACTTATGGATCACAGTGCCTCTCATGGCCTAGATTCACTCTGGACATATCCTAGCCAGAAAGTATGTCACTTCGCTTGTTTAAGATCAGTAGTTTTATTTAGGCACTCCGTTTTCCTCACAATACCTGAACTGACTGCCTCAGTATACTGGGTAGGTAAAAGAAACTCTATAATTTCACTCCACTCCAAGTGTTAAATATGGCAGTGAAATAATTGTTAAGATTAAATTTTTTTCAGCCTTCACAACAAAAAAAACTGTTTTGCCATGGAGGACCTAATATTGGTTAATAAATGCAAAATTTTGCAAATTTCAAAGATTTTTCAAAAATGATTAAAATGTTGTGTTTTTCTATCATTAAGTAACATTTAGTGACACTAAAATTCAAACATAGTTTTTATACATGAAAAAATATTATAGAATTTACTCCACTGCTGAATCATACTTTAATCTCCCTTAACACTTTTATCAAAGCTTTCTTTGGAAGGGTTTTATTTTGCACTAAGGGAATTTATTACCGGTATTTATTTTAATGACAAAAATTGTTGTGTGCATCAGATGACCATATTAAACACAATACAAATCAGTGTATTATCATTAATAGAAGTACATCGTGATTGTAATATCTACTCATTGTTAGAAACTGCAGCATGTAATGTATACCGTTATAATGGTGTTACAAAATCATTTTTGATCATTAGTCGATCTATAATTTCTGAAATATAAATGCTTTAGTTTTGTTGTTTATAGACATTATTTATGTAATTCATCTAGTTTTATAAGATGTATTATCTATTGTCCATCAGTCAGAGTTATACATGTACATTTGAGTATTTGTCATATAAATGTTTTTCAGATTTTTACTGTTTTTAAATGTAGTGCAACTTGTACAAATTGCATGAAAAATATGTTCAATCATGTACATAAATCTATCCTGACATCCCTTATGAGAGTGAATGGTTTAATCTTTACATAACAATAGGATGGTACCATTTTAACCTCAAGAGAGTAGCAGGGTTTATGCTAAGTCAAATATTCATTTTAAGCAGCTGAATGAAATGTAACATTTCAAAAATTGTAAATATAATTATATGTTAAACCGAATTGAATTATTGAAGTTTGTTTCATTGTAAAGATCATTATATCATAGTAGAGTCATTACATTGTAAAGGTCATCACCATATAGTTGTTACATTGTAAAGGTCATGGTCATTGTACAGGTCAAAGGTCATCATTATATAGTGCTGTTATAGTTATTTTGTACATTTTGTGAATTTGTAATAAAAATTGATAGATAATGTACAGAAATGAAAACATTTTTATCTAATAAAATAAATACTAAACTTAAAAATACATGTTTTACTTTATAACTAGTACTCTGAAATTGTAATATAATCCTGGGATATATTTGATGTCTCATAGTTCCATGTTCCTTTCATTCTCAGTTTTGATAACACGCATTTTAAGTGTGGCTAGCTAAACACAAAGTGCTTACTGGTACTCTCCCGCAGCACCTGATCTAACTTCGCTGGTGTCAGTTTTCAACGGTTTTAGATTGTGATTTGAACATGGACTAGTATGTTAACTTTGCTTTTGATTTGTGTGCCGATTCTAAAGGGACAATTTTAAGTCCCTTATCGACTCCCTTCTCATCCCAACCAGTAACAAAGTGGTTCAATCAAAGCTGCCTCCCAGCTGGTTACTACAGGGTTAGAAATTAAGGCCAGACAGCTATTCTGAGAATTTGATTTTTTCAGTCAGACTAATAATCTTTAGTGATCCTTGTTTTTGGCCTTTACTGGTTAGATGACAGAATGACCTTTATGTTAATCTACAACATTGTGGACAGTGTGTTAATACTCTATTAGATTAGTAACTAATATCTTCATCCGCTACTAGTAGTATAAAACGGATCAAAAACGCTAACACAAACTTCCTCAATATGTGACATTTTAGATTAATCTCCAATGATTAATTTTATTATGAAAGACTGAAAAATGTTAACAAAAAACAATAAATGGACCAACTGTTTCTTTACAGTATGGTGGAAAAGTGGTCTAAAGTGTTAGCCAATAGATGACTATACATCACAAGTTCAAATCCCTCTTGTTGATCCTAGTGCGAGATGCCAAAGGTATGTGGTACATGTATAATCTAATCTTGTGTGAAACATTTTACAATACAAGGATCTGTATTTCCTCATAGAAAATACAAAACATCGACAATACAAGTTCCTACACAATGGCTTTAAAATGAAATATGGAAATAAGTAATTGGTTCATGGTAATTCAAGATTCTAGTAGAAGTATTAATTTAACTACCCACTTATAACTGAGCTTCTTCACTAGTGTACCATGCACTTGAGGATCAAAATGCATTTGGCTGCCTAACTTTGAATGTTGTCATTGTCATCACACCAGAAACGTAATAAGAAAATCTCACCATAATTCCTTTGTTACAATATACAAAAGATTTATTGATTGAGATGTCACTGGCTATAGGCGAGATGGCAGAAATTTTTACCATTGCAGTGCACTCAGGACAATGTGTAGACAGGGTTTTTTAATGTACCATGCTTGATGTGACATGGGGCATCAATTAGGTCTCTTCCGAAGGATCCTGTAAATTTCATTTCTATATTCCAAGTACACGTACTTGGAGCAAGAACAGTTCCTAGTTATTTCCAAGTCTTGGTCACACCTGGCCAGGGTTTGAACCCTCAGCCTCCCACATGCGAAAAAAAACAACACAAACAGCAGTATATTTTAATTTTGACATATTTAATCAAAGTTTTTCTAGGGAATGGTGAAGAAGGTCTTCATCTGATGACATCAACTGAGCAGTATAAAAACAGAATTAAAAACAAACAAACAAACAAACAATAAATCACCGAATTATCACAGTTAATATATGTTCTATATAAAATATACACACCACATTGATAACATCTCATGTATCAACGACACACTGATATACACAATGACACACACACTTACACATTTATATATATAATTATATATAAGTCATCAACACGATTACAACTAAAAACTTGATGTAGATGAATTCATGGATGCCGAGATGTCTTTAAGCAACAAGTGTACAATACATCAGATTGTCAAATTTTGTGACATGACAATACCAGGAGATTTGAGACGTTATGTAAGCTGTACAGTCTAGATGTAGCATTTATCAATGCTGAATTTTATAAAAACATCAATAAAACACAATGTTGATGAATGTATGGATACCTAGAACTTGAGAGGGCCTCCATGGAAAGTACAGACAAGAGGGCCTCCATGGAAAGTACAGACAAGAGGGCCTCCATGGAAAGTACAGACAAGAGGGCCTCCATGGAAAGTACAGACAAGAGGGCCTCCATGGAAAGTACAGACAAGAGGGCCTCCATGGAAAGTACAGACAAGAGGGCCTCCATGGAAAGTACAGACAAGAGGGCCTCCATGGAAAGTACTGACAAGAGGGCCTCCATGGAAAGTACAGACAAGAGGGCCTCCATGGAAAGTACAGACAAGAGGGCCTCCATGGAAAGTACAGACAAGAGGGCCTCCATGGAAAGTACAGACAAGAGGGCCTCCATGGAAAGTACAGACAAGAGGGCCCCCATGGAAAGTACAGACAAGAGGGCCTCCATGGAAAGTACAGACAAGAGGGCCTCCATGGAAAGTACTGACAAGAGGGCCTCCATGGAAAGTACAGACAAGAGGGCCTCCATGGAAAGTACAGACAAGAGGGCCTCCATGGAAAGTACAGACAAGAGGGCCTCCATGGAAAGTACAGACAAGAGGGCCTCCATGGAAAGTACAGACAAGAGGGCCCCCATGGAAAGTACAGACAAGAGGGCCTCCATGGAAAGTACAGACAAGAGGGCCTCCATGGAAAGTACAGACAAGAGGGCCTCCATGGAAAGTACAGACAAGAGGGCCTCCATGGAAAGTACAAACAAGAGGGCCTCCATGGAAAGTACAGACAAGCAGTGTAGTCTTGAAATGGCAAAACTAATGCCTTATTTGTAACATGAATAAAACAAGATTGATGAGTTTATGTATATCAGCGGGCTTAAAACAGCCTACATGCAAAGTAAAGTAATGTCTGGAATGGACAAAACTAATGCTTTGTCAAGGGTATGCAATTGTAACCTAGGGAGTCAAACAATGTATAAAATTTAGCATTTTTTGGTATCAAGAGTAATTTCCCAGTACAGTGGAACCTGTAAAAACTGAATCCTGTCTAAACTTTAGATCATATCATTGATATGATTAGTTAAAATTAAACTATGTGAATTTAATTTGAATTAAAACTTGTATGGCAGGAGTTTAGTTTAGATAGAAGCCACTGTATAATCTTACAAGGTTCTATGAATGTGTCTGTATCTGACATATATGTTGAATTTTATTTTTGGCTTATCATTGTTTTTTTTGGTTGATAGTTGGATCACAATTGTGAAAATCAGGAACAATAATAAACAGCCAATATCCCTAAAGCAGTTGGTGACTTAGTTATACCTTAAAAACAGTAAAAATCTTTGATTTAGTTGACAATAAAAAATAAAATATTAATGTATCTCTGAATATTTATACCAACACCATCAAAAGTACTCTCTGTAATTGGTTAATTTCAATATGAGTATAATGAATCTACAACTCTAATCGTCAAATCTACAGATTATAAATAATAGGATCTTGGATAAAGTTGTTACAGTAACTACTGTTATGAACTAGCAGAAAAAAGGTAGCAATTGTAGTAATCACAATTTACTAAAATAACCATATAGTTTTTGTAAGTTAATTTTCAACAATAATTGTAATATATTTTACTTACAGTTGTAAAATCACTTCTAAGAAAAATAAATAATTGGCAACTCAGCTTTTTCATGTTAACAATTCATTCAAATTTATAATTGGCAAATCAGCTTTCGCATACATGTATATAAACAATTATAAATTGGCATTCAAATTTTTAAATTTAATTCTATATGGAAGAATTTATCGAATGCCTAAATTTTCAAACAATTTCAAACATGCACAATGGATTGTCTAGCATTCATGTACTATGAGATACCACATAATGCTTATGCCAAACAATGTTTCGAGAGTATGGAAAATGTTCCATCATATTTTGTGGGATAAAATTTTCATAGAAGAATATCAAAAAGATAGTTTCAAACAAATTCTATGGACTGTCTCATGGTACATGAAGGAACTACATCCCTAAACAAGAGTTGTTTCCCCTTGAAAGCGTTTTAAAGGGAGATAACTAAACAAAACTATCAGTGGAGCATTTCCTTATTTTAATCAGAATCTTAAATCAATATATTAAACAAATTAATAGATGTGTATTCTTTGGTGACAGGAAAACTTCAAATTTTTATAATTGTAACTTGCTGGTGACATCAGACAAGCTAAACGATCAACACAAAATATGAGTGATGTAGAATTGGTAACTAAAGCATGGACATAACTTATGGAACATGATACATGAGGTAGTAATGTGATTGCATATTACAAAATAATAAAACATCAAATATATACCCTATGACCCCCATTTGGTATGTTCTAAAGTATAAGGAGAGGCACACATACCATTCATTTTCAGGGGATGATAGGACGAAAAAAAAATGTCTTGCAACATAATGTATACCAGTGATTTGAAATAAATTAAGTTAAAATTAATTAATGCCACAATTAAAATATGACCGACTATATTCTATATATGGCATCCCAATGTCATTAATGTAATCTATATCAGATCCATGTTTCCATATTTATACAATTATCTCCTTCAGATGTAGTACTTATCCTAAAGCAATGAATTGGTATCAACTTGATGGCCAGTAACATACATATTACCAATATCCATGTTTAAGATATAATCAAGATACAAGTTCTTCTCATGCATTGTATGAGGGTGTAGGTATATCTTGTTATTTGTTTTACACAGGAGCTATTAGACTACATTGTGTTGGAAATCAGATATATGTACAGACTGACTTTCATTTATTGACACTGATCTCCTGATCAAAGAACTGAGAAATATCCCATTGTTGTTGACCGTTGTTGTACAATATCAATTTATAAGATTTAGAAATTGTAAATACTCCGGTACTATAATTCCCTAGTGCTTTAACCGACAATTCTTGTACAACTATAACATCTAAATCTAACAGATTAAAGGCTGTAAATGGAATGTTTGGGACAAATTAATATCGAGGACACCAAAGTATCTGCTTCTTCTGATTCCAGTATTGCTGGTATTTGCTTTTCTCGATTCCAGTCACTGGCAGAAAAATACTTAAAGAGTAAGTGTGAAGAATAAAAAACATGGATGGATATTTGATAAATCTGTTACAGAGTTAACATGGAGTACTGAGCAAATATCAGTCTGATGGTCTGTCATAAAAAATAAATTAAATGATGAGTATACTGATAATAATGATCATTGGCTGAAACATGAATGCCAAAAGTAAGATTTTCAAGCGGCACAACCAATTTAAACAGCATCAGCAACAAAAATAAAGAAAACAAACAGATGTACAATGGTTTTAAACGACAAAACAGATATTTTAAGTTAATGAAGGAATTGCTTGTATAAAAGATTGAGTATGGAATGTTAACAGCAAATGGGGTTTTCAATGAACCAACCGACCCCTGTTAATGGTTCTACAAACCTAATATGGAAACTGTTCCTGTCAAAAATTCCCAGGTAGAAGGATATTTTTACAGGATTTAATTACAGATGTAGTTCCATAACAAATGGAAATAACAAGTGTTATAAAGTTGTTCATTGATGATGCCCATTAAATATCATAAAGAGCAATGAATAATGATTTATGATTTCATGTATTACAATGACAAAATTTGTACAGAACACACACACACATACACACGCACACACACACACAGTTGTATAACGCCCTCCTAACATTAAGGACTAGCCATATTTCAGATAAACATCTGAACCAATATTGACTATTTATCATACACTAATACAAAGTATGTTATGTATAAAACTGTAGTAAAACCTGTCTCTACCAGCAGGTGTTGATCTACTCCTCACTTTAACTCCCATCACAACATAACCAAATTTTATGAGCTGGCTGGATATTAAATTATCTGTTATTTCATTAATTTGGAAAATTTAAACACCTATGATATTTTTTACCAAGAAATGTCAAAGAAATAACAAAATTTAAACTTACAAGTAACACACTGTTGCATATTCATTCAACAGCTTTATTCAAGTAAAGATTTTTCTTAAGCTGTGAAGAAGAATTATTTTGACAAAAAGTTCTGCTAAATAAACAATAACAGAAGGAAAAGTGAGAAATTAAGCAACACTGACTAAAGACATCACATCTACAGTACAATTATAATTTCTATTCACTTACTTAAATATTCAATTAATAAATACTCTGTTTTCAGTCACAGTTTATATATGTATATACATGTGTATATAATTTAGACACAACATTTCTACCTAATATATATACCAGTAGACAAACTACCCTAACATCCCCTATTTCAAAATGACACAGTCCAAATCTTTGATTTTTGGACCATACCACAGGTGGATAGGGATGACAAGATTAATTAACTGACTTATATCTACTTATTTATATCAGAACTAGTTTCTGTGAGTTGCTGTGACAAGACTGATTAGATATAGGTTTATATATGGGTTATATATACAGATAAAGGTAGTACAATCAGCAGACATGTTAGTCGATCTATGGTTTGTCATCACCAAATCCTAATAACCAATCAATTCCATGCTCTGAAATATTTTGCATACCTACTTCAGACATTTTGGACTATAGTTCAATTATCTGTACAATGTTGGTAAGTCTGGTGAAGTCTTGGAACATGTGACTGTGCAACCATCAGTGTATCTCATATCACATCATGTACCTGACCATAGTGAGATTTATATTTCTGACAAGTTTTCATGGTTACTGATTAAACTACCTAATTGTAAATCACTTAAATTTCATGGTAACTTTTTCTCACAATTTCAAAATTCTGCTATGTACTCATAAAATGACATCATTATGATTTCAAAATTGAAAATTTTGCTTGTAGAGTAAATTCATTGTCCTGATTGGTTGGTTGGTTTGTGTTTCACATTCTAGTCATCATGATTGCTTCACTTATATCAAGGCAGTCAGTTTAAGATTGAAGGAACTGGAGCACTCAGAAAAAACCATTACCGGTAATCTTCCACAAACAATTTGTGAAAATTAACGTGATCTACCAGATTGGGATTTGAACATAAGTGGTGTGAGGCACTTTGATCTATAACTCAGTGCTATGACTACTCTACCACAACCCCCCCCCCTCTCAGTGACCCAATTTCCTGCTTGAAAATGTCTGCCTATAGCGCTATTCCCTAATATAATTGGCCTCTTAGTTATTGCTACAGAAAGTTACCAAAAAGCTTAAGTGATTTAGGTTACAAAGATGTCTTAACTAATTAAAATAAAATCAGACAATTTTTAACAATAAACTCTGAAAGTGTAACAATATCACTGACTAATGAACAGAAAACTTAATAACGGACTAATAGAAGTAATAGGTATAACATTGTACTGTAACTAGACACGAGGATATATAGAACAGAATATCATATAGGGGTAGAACATCCTTCACGACCACAGTCCACAAATATATAAGCCAGACCACAGTCCACAAATATCACGCCAGCCAATTTCCTGGTCTGAATGGTCACTTGTGTTTTGTGATCTGATTTGTATAATAAATCTTTAAGGTTTGAGATAAATATTTGCAGAATGTGTTAATTTTGTAATTTTGTTAGTAAATATTTGCACCAAAAGCCGTACGTTGTTGTTGATATAAACATTTTATATTTTAAAACTTTAAAATGGCGTTCCCATCCTTAAGTGTCAGCATACAATATTTGTTAAACAATTCTGTTGCTGTTTAAGAAATAAGCAGTCATATATTTCAGACAAAATGTTTACATCTCTGCTTCCATATTTCTAGATGAAGGTAGCACTGGTTTTAAATGGAAATATTTTCTTTTTTACTATTTTTCATTAACATTTCCTGGACAGAGTATCAAGGATAACATATTTAACAAAGAAAGCATTCTTCACCACGGTAACAGTAGAAGTATCATAGTAACAGTAACTAGTCACAGCTTAACAACAACAACATGTACGCCATACTGTATTAACACTATAACCATGGTAACACAATGAACGACTAGCTGTCATGTTTACAGGTCACTAGATCTATACTTTATAGAGTGTAGTTATGAAGTATCATTGCAAGACACATAAAAAGTGTATAGTTATGAAAGCATCATTGCAAGACACACATTTTTTTGAAGTCTGATTCAAATTCATCTTCGATTTCCTGCATATCTGGTTCTTTGCCGTCTAAATTTGGCATAAATCGATTGAATTGTAAGCCCTGTTGTTCATAAAATAATATATATGCTGCATTTGTGTCAATCTGGTTCACATTGATCTCCTGTAAGTCAAACAAACAATAAGTTAACAAGTTAGAACTGAAATCGGATGTCATGTCCCCAAATAACCCCCAACATGGAAATCCCAGCCTTGTGTATGATAAAATACTCAACCCAAATGTGAAGTTTTATAAAGATCTGTTAAATAGTTTCCAAGACAAAATCTTGGTGGCAGATATGGAATAAACACTAGTGATAACCCACCCTTCTTCTGGGGGACATGATAATATTGACAGGATTTGAAACAAGCTAGGATTAGGTCATGGTTGAAGTATATCCAGAATTTTTATGGTCCAGCAAACTTGAATAATTTTTATATCAAGATATAAAGATTACCAAACTGTGTAGTTGTAAGGTTTCCTGATCTACATATACCATAGTCTTATGAATATGGTCCAAGATGAACATAAGAAGTATGGTCACATTTCAGTAACAGATATCCAGAAGAAAAGAGAAAATCTCCTTTAAAGAAAAATTAAAAGTCAAACAGGCTTTCAAGTTTACAAATGGCCTGGTTAAAAACCTGATGGTCATGGGAATATGGCTCTCAGAATTTTATTGTCAAAAATACTGTACATGTAATACTATGGAGAGACTATGAATTGATTGAATAGAAGACAAGATTTTCTTTATATTAACAAACATATTACCAATTAAACTAAAATACCCCAGTGGCAAACTTGCAAATTAAGTTTAAAATTCAAACAAAAAGAAGACTATTAGACTCACCTTACAACTGCTATCATTGTAGATATACCATTTACTGTTAGGATTTTTACAGTAAGCTACGTAATGTCCACCACCGAGTATACCAGTGTGACACTGAAATATAAAATAGAAGATAGTTACTTCCCTTTTATCGCTAAATGCCAGATGTGTGTATGTAACCTGTCAGACTTACAAACATACCTTACAATGGCAGACATGGTAAACATAACATCTCCAACATTTTTCTTTTGCTACCATAACCATATAATCATATAATAAGAACACTAACTTTCAATAGCAATTTGGTTAAAAATTATTTCTATATAAATCAGTTTTTAAGAAAGCCTTGAATTCAGAACTACTAGTATAGCTACAGACATATTGGAAATGCCCAAGCAGACTTTAAGTCCAGACCAGGAGGAAGGTGTTCAGTTTTGATACTTACAGACATGGAATATAAGTTGTATTTGATTGCAGAGTAGTCCGTCGTGTCACCTGTCTGTGTAGAATTTTTCTGACACTCCTGACACGCCATCTGTGATGATTGGTTTTTATTATTTACATCATCTTTATCAGACACAGACCCTGCAAAAGACATATTTATTCTAAGTTTGGTAAATTACTACAGAAAAACAGATTTATAGCCACTATTTGTTCAGTAAGATTTTGGCATTATAAAGGGATGATAAATCGAGGGAAGTCTATGATGGAAAACAATAATGGAAAACATAAAGAAATAGACTTTTGGATTATGGGACTTCAAACTACTGTGACAGAAAAGTGAGGTAGCAAAGCTAACGAGACTTCACTATATATCTATATTGGTTACTATTAAAAAAGTAGGTCAAAGGTCAAAAGGTTCCAGAAAACATTTTTGTTGCTTAAATCTGAGAAATGATGTTATAGGCCACAGTAAAGAATCTTTCATTTACAAAGTATATTGAGATAGTCAGTTTTGGGATGGTGAAGAAAGCTGAAGTACCTTGAAAAACCAATGAACTTTGGCAAGTGAACCAACAAACCTCTCGCAGTAGGTGTTGAGATCTGTAGGATAGTGTTTTAGATCACCACCACTCTTCTCTATCTCTCTACATGAACATTCCAGTTTTAAAAATGTTTTACACTGTTTACAGCAGTCTTGATCTGAATTCTGACATCAAGTTATCGGTATGATCCGGTCTTTAAAACAACAGATGACAATATACAGAACAAAACAAAATAAAATACATAAGAAGTTACAAGTACCTACCAGACTTAGATCTGGAGATTTCACATGATGTAGATCTAATTCTACCGCTTGGCACTACAGGTTTGTGACTATGGTTACTGTGTTTTGATTGGTTAATTTGTGAATCACTTTGTGGAAAAACATCTTCTTCCTGGATACCAGACCTTTCTGCTAAGTAATTGGCCGGATCAAAATCTTCTGATGGAAATTTGACAATTTTGTGCGATTTTACCCATCTACCATTCAAGAACTGGAATCGTTTTAAGTTTATAATCTGCATAAAATAACAAAATATCATCAAAACACAATCTTCACTGGTTAGTTTTTATAATAAACATATTTATGCATTTTAGATCAATTTGACTAAATGCAGTTACAATGTAACTTCTGAATCAAGGATATCTTGTCTCCTAAATCATTATGTCACCAGCCACAATATAAAACTGCAGACTTTTTATTAGTGTCTTTGGTAAATGATAAATATATAGGGCCCGGTCCAAATTTTCACAACTTAAAGAACTGTGACCATTTTGTGAGGACTAATTTCTGTGGTTTGAGGGTAAATATGAGCTTTTTTGATACAGATCCTTTTTAGCAGTATTATAATTTTTGCAGAATAATGTCTATCCCCAAATAATCTAAAATTAATACATTCTGAACATAAATTTTAGACCAGAAGATATTTGATTTAGACAGGTTCCACTGCATAAACTTACCAGTATTGGAGGTAGTCGACATATTTCTAATTTTTTGGAAGCTAGACAATGTTTTTTACATTTGGAGCAGTAGTAGAGTTCATCTAGACAGGTTCCATTACATAATCTTACTTACCAGTATTGGAGGTAGTCGCCATATTTCTAATTTTTTGGAAGCTAGACAATGTTTTTTACATTTGGAGCAGTAGTAGAGTTCATCTAGACAGGTTCCATTACATAACCTTACTTACCAGTATTGGAGGTAGTCGCCATATTTCTAATTTTTTGGAAGCTAGACAATGTTTTTACATTTGGAGCAGTAGTAGAGTTCATCTAGACAGGTTCCATTACATAACCTTACTTACCAATATTGGAGGTAGTCGACATATTTCTAATTTTTTGGAAGCTAGACAATGTTTTTTACATTTGGAGCAGTAGTAGAGTTCATCTAGACAGGTTCCATTACATAACCTTACTTACCAATATTGGAGGTAGTCGCCATATTTCTAATTTTTTGGAAGCTAGACAATGTTTTTTACATTTGGAGCAGTAGTAGAGTTCATCTAGACAGGTTCCATTACATAACCTTACTTACCAATATTGGAGGTAGTCGACATATTTCTAATTTTTTGGAAGCTAGACAATGTTTTTTACATTTGGAGCAGTAGTAGAGTTCATCTAGACAGGTTCCATTACATAACCTTACTTACCAATATTGGAGGTAGTCGCCATATTTCTAATTTTTTGGAAGCTAGACAATGTTTTTTACATTTGGAGCAGTAGTAGAGTTCATCTAGACAGGTTCCATTACATAACCTTACTTACCAGTATTGGAGGTAGTCGCCATATTTCTAATTTTTTGGAAGCTAGACAATGTTTTTTACATTTGGAGCAGTAGTAGAGTTCATCTAGACAGGTTCCATTACATAACCTTACTTACCAGTATTGGAGGTAGTCGCCATATTTCTAATTTTTTGGAAGCTAGACAATGTTTTTTACATTTGGAGCAGTAGTATAGTTCATCTTCCCCTAACTCCTCCTCTTTAGTGAATGCTTGTAGACAAGTGTCAAGGTCAATGGGTTCCGTCTGCTTTTTACGACTGTCTTCAACACTACCATGTTCTTCAAAGAACTGAAAATATGAATAAGAAAGTTATCAAGAGAACAGTGTAGGTAGTCTGGTACAAATAACAAGACAGTGACAAACATCACCTTATAGATTGCCTGATAGATATGGATGCATCAGTGTTTGAAAAAAATTCACCAATAACTTTTTTGTTTTAAATATTTTTATTACTCTATATATGTTACAGAAAATTCACCAATAACTTATCAAATGTTTGTGTTTATAAATTTTCACTAAAAGAATGCCTTGTCTGAAAGCTTACCCCAAAAATTTAACATATTTTATGTTGGATATTTTGGATATATATTCAACAAAATTTCACCAATAACCCTTCAAATATACATTAAATATGCTTCCCTCCCCTACAGTCACATTAAACTTTTTGAAATCAAAATCTAAAAGTCAAACCAGATACAAGATATTTACCCGTTCATGTGAAGTTTGGTACCGTAAATGTAGAGCTGTTGGTTCCCAATCTATGGCTATAAACGAACTTCCAAAATTAAATTCTGATAAATCACAGACTAATTTACAACCACGACAAAATCTGAAAAATAAAATAAAATTATTTTAATATTAACTATTTTTTAAAAAACTTTATTGAACAGACGATAAGAGCTGTATCTAGTTTCATGGTAAAAATCATTTAAAGCAGGCAAGCCCAATAAAATAATCCAAAATTGAGTCTTATTTCAGTCTTCGGCTGACATTTTTGTATTCCTATTCTCAAAATCAATCTTATGGATCACATCCCTTATTTTTGCCTTAGTTGAGTACCTCTCAGGCAGATCCTTGTTAGATCGAATTTATCAGTTTGGTTGCCAAAGATCAGTGGTTTCTCCTGTCACTCAAGTATCCCCACCATCCCTGAATGGTCCACATTGATATAAACATAGCACTGCTGTGCTGTTGTATGGCGTAGTTGGGAAAATGGTGTTGTGGCAAGACATATCTCATGATAAAACAGATATATTTCTTTCACGCTCATTTACCAGGCACACTAATTCCATGTGTATTCATATCTTATAATTCATAGCAAAGAAGCCCGATATCTTGGAGGAAAGCGATAGCAAAGTACGCGTTCACTATCGTGAAATGCTGTACAAAAAATTGATTCTTTGATTGGGACAAAAAAGCACCATTACTTCATTTCATTCTTACACATAAATAAATTTGGAATTTCAAATAACTCTGACTTCACTTGCAATCCCAGTTAATTCGTAAACAGCTATAAGAAAGAAGATTGTTACGAATTTGTAATATTGAATATTTTTTTCTTTGAAAACATAAATGACACTGTTTCAACAAAAACAGAAATTATTCTGTAAGTACTTTAAGCAACAGGGTAGGATTTAAATTCTCACAAGATTAATAGTAGCATATGAAATAAAATTATAACATGATAAATTATTACCTATGCCACGGACACCAAGCACATGTTAAACCATCTTTCTGTACAACTTTAAGTGTAAACGGATACTCATACCCCAGACTATCATCACTGAAAATATAAAAGTTAGTTACTTATTTATAAACAGCACAGAACATAAAATACATTGTAGTTAATCCTCGATTCATTGCCATCATTTGTTTAGTCAATTTAGTTTGGTAATAAACGAGAATGAGGGAGGCTTATAAAGAAATACATATAAGAAATTAATTTTGGGACTCCAAAATAGTGTGGCAATAAGCAAGATCAAAATCTTATCCAGGGGAATTATTAATAAGTGTTACTGTATGTTTTGAAATGCAAAGATTTGAATTCGATCAGCAAAAAGTACATGTACAACATTTTTAAATCACACTACCCCTTAAATCTTAAAATATTTTATTTTAAAACATCTCTTTATTTTCATATCTACATTCACATTTTGGCAATATAAAGCTTCATGATACAGTTAACTTAAAATATAACATTGTATTGAATGTAAAACCGCACAAATCAATATTCTCTCTCTTCTACTGATGTTAAAACTTACCAGTCAAGAGCATGATTAGCTGACTTAGCTTCAGAAGGTGGGAGGGGACTGACTAGTCTGGATACCTGTGTCCATACAAACTGATACAGATCCTGATTGGTTGTATTATCTAGACAAGGCAATATGATTGGTGTACCAAATAAACAGGGGCGTGTCTTTTGTGATGACAGGAAATACACATCCATTAAATTCTGAAAATAATAACAGCCAGTTAAGATATTGTTTGGTAAAAAGCAACAACTGGATAATAAGCATAACATCCTAAATGCCAACTCTACATAAGGGCCACCTGCTGTTAAAGGCAAATAAAATTATTTCCTTATTGTTCTTTATTCATGTTATTTGAACTTGTATGCAAGAGCCACCAGCTCATAAAGGCCACTTATACTGGTTCCCTAAGGTGGCCTTTAGAGACAGAATTGACTGTATTTTGAAACAAATATCCAAAATATTGTTAATTGTTTATCATTTTGAGTTAACACTGATATTGTCAGTCGTTGTTTATACAAATTCTGGTTTTTATTGATAGATTCACTTTCAGAATATGAAGAAAACAATAAAATTAGTGCTTCAAGTAAAACAAATCTTAATTTTATCATATATGATTTCAAGATATTGGTTTGCAATTTTGATTCTTTGATAACAATGTAAAGCCAACAATATTACTTTCCAATTCCTGACAACTAATCGTGCTTCAGGCAAAAAAGAAAAGAAAAAGAAAGCATTTGGAAAAATACTAATTTATACATACAGATTTTAGACTTACCATTTTTCTATGAACACCAATAACAAAACCATTGAAGATATCTCCAACTGACTTAGTCATGATACTGTTTTCTGGAGAGTTGACACTACCCATCATGGTGACATCACTGGAGTTTCTGGAATGTGAAGGAGTACTGTTTGTAGAAGACGGACCAGTATCTACACCATTAGGTTGTAAAAACTGTGGTGGGGCACCATTCTGAGGTGGTGGACCTTCATGGTGAGATTTAGACTGTAACTTTTCTGCAAAAGATGAAAACATATTCTATTATAATGTTACACAAACTTTGGTCAAATGGTGTTGTCTAAAAATGAATTAATTTATATCTTGATGTTCTATTATGTTTTTTCTGAAAATGGAGTTTGCCAGCTTTACAGCAGTGTATCACGTCACACCCAATAATGTTTGTGTGGGGCAATTATTTCCAGCAGATATGGAATTGTATCATGAATTTTCTATGAAAATAATTGCAAACAATGTTGCACAAATTTAAGTATAGATCATGTTTTACAGCAGCCAAATCCCTTCTGACAAGAACAGGTAGTTTGATTAGGGAAGACAGATAGGTGATGTGTATTAAACATCCAAAAATCAACAATACTTCATTCACACCAAATAATCAGTTTAGCAAATCAGAACACCAATAGTGACTTACAAATGATCTGACTAAGTCCCTTACACCTGATATTAGAATAACAGTACTTACTGGCAACTATACCTCTCTGTATATCATTCAGACCTATACTGCCTTTACTGATCTTCTCTTCCTCAGCAGTCATGGGTTTGATCTCGTCTTGTGGTGGTAACTCGTAGGCATATAAAACTCCACCCAGTAATGTTCTTACTTTCTGGTTGTCTTGTGGTAATGTCTAAAATTAAACAAATACAATGTATAAGTAAGATAAATCGGGGAGAATTTTATTTACTACTAAGGATTTGATTATTATTTTTCTGTTTTTAAAGACCACAGCCAAGCCACATACTCTAAGGATGTTACAAATATCTTTTAAATATCTAGAATGTATTTATATAATTTTTAAGTGGGAAAATCGATAGGCATCAGGGTGCACAATACAAGTTGCAATTTCATATTCTACATGAGGTATGACTCACATACAAAATTTTAATTCATTTTCTGCAAGAGTTTCTCTGACAAGATCGGGCAGGTATGCATCAGGTGGGTGAAAATTGGTTGTCTGGACTTTATAGGTCTGCAAATATTCAACTAATATTTGACCACTTGCAACCCTCCTCACAACTTAGAAATGTTCAACAGCTGTGATCTAAATTATTTTTTTAAATACTGAAACTAACTGCATTCTTGATTTTATTTTAAGAGAGTTACAAATGAACAATGAAAAGCTGTACACAGTTTTTACACTCAACCAATGGTTGCAATGCTATGGGGTTCACCAGCTTAGCATGTAATAAATGCCAATTAAGGTTTGTGTAGAACAATATGCAAACTGATTAAGTACCAAATACTCAGAATATTATAATTTTAACAGGAAAATTATAATTTATGTGTATCAATATTCAATTGGAAAGCAAAGTTCCTCACAAACCATGGCATTATGAGATATCACAAGGTACAATGGTAAATCCAGATGTCTGACAAATTAAAATATGTTCATTTTGTATAGTAGTTCAACTATTTATTATACATTTTCTATTTTTTGTTAAAAAATTTGACAAAGGCATTTTATCTCATCAGAACGAAGGATTGTCTGTTGTGGCCATGTCTAAATTATTTACAAATTAAAATTAAATAGAATGTTCTAAGAAGGATTTAATTCTCCAGATTCAGAGTTTTACATGTTGGCCAATGTTTTGGTCTGTGCAGCTCTATAAACATTTCAATCATTCCTTAGCTAAGAATTTCCTTAACAAAAATATGGAAATATTGATAGCATAATACCATAATTTTCTTACTTTTTGAATTGTTAAGAATTTAAGTTGTCAATTTGAAGACAACTTTAAACACATGACATCAGTATTCTAGTTCTGATGGTTTTTTTCTATTTGTAGTTACACAATACACTTATCATACAATATTTACTATGAGCCAGTAATGTCATGTTTATAACAGTTATGAGCATTAACATTGGTCAGTAAGTGTAAAATAGAATAAAACATAATCCTGTACATAATAAAAATAAGTTAAGAAAAAATGATTGCGAAACCGGAGCCTAATAGGTTAAAACACTGATTGATCATCCCAATTTATAACACTTCTTGATCGATCCAACATGAAATCGTGATCATGTTTTTAAAAAATGCATTAAATCAACAATTTTACCAATTTATTAAATGGAGATAAAAGACAAAATGTAACACGATGGACAGTAAGTCATCAATTATTTACTATACCATCTAAAAACTTAACAACAGTAAAGATATATAGTACCTTATATAGATTTCTGTTACCATGGTAACTGTTGTACACAGAAAACCGTTGTCCATTTAAGTGCAATGTCAACATATTAAAACATCATAACTTACTTAGCATTTAACATTAATCATAGTGTTATCAATTCTAATTTTAGCCTTTTTATTGTATAGTTGTAAAGATGCAGTCAAAATTTTCTGATTTTCAAATTTTTTAAATACAAATCAGGTGTTATCGCAGTGAGCTATTGATACATGCTATAGTACTGATTAAATCTATCACATGATACTATTATATACTTATATTATCTTAGACTCGTGAGGGTTTAATATGAAATGTATTAAACGAGTTTAATAATTAAATATGCCACGAGCCTTGGCGAGTGGCATATTTAATTATTGAACGAGTTTAATAAATTTCATATTAAACCCTCACGAGTCTAAGATTCTGTATATCACATAACTCAAAATACTGAGGCATAATGACATGTACATATTATTTGATGCCATATAGAAACAGACGATTTCTATCTAGGTCAGACAAATCACCTCCAAATTAACTGCGCAAGTAAGAATATAGTTCTATTTAGTTATAGTAAAAGTAAATTAATCACCTAGAAAATCAAAGTACTGAAGGTACTGAAGCATCAGCTAAACTGAGCAATTTGATAAAAAAAATGTGCACTTGAAACTGAGATTTGTCTAATGAATCAGTAACAAATGAAAATCATGCAAATAATAGATACTGTGATCGGGAAGCTTCTAACAACAAGTCTGCTTTTTATGCAAGTTGTTAGGTTCTAACATATAAATATGTTACAATGGTCAAAATGGACATGCCACGCAATGTTTATCAATTGAGTAAACTAAGTAATTCGCATAAATATAAATTTTCAAATTTTCAAAAACCAAGAGAGGCTACTAAAGACCCGACCCTAAATCTGAGTGAAATATCTCAAGCGTAACGGAAAAAAGTCCAGAGAAACCATCATTTTGATAAAATTCACAAAGTGAAAGGGGCATAACTCCACTAAAACGCAGTTGACTGGAAGAAACCCAAACTGGATCTGTAATCATCACCATCACCATCATTATCACTCCTCATATCACATTTTGATCATCAACATGAAGATATCATCATCATCATCATCATCATCATCGTCGTCATTAGCAGCAGCAGTAGAACCCATGCCATGACAATCACCACCACCATTATATTAATCATTTTCAGAAATCCTCATGTTACATCATTAATATGGTCACATCATCATCATAGCTCTTTGTGTCACATAATCATCATCATTATCAGCAGCAGCAGTACTGAATGTCATCATCATCATCATCATCATCATCATCATGTCACATCATCAGCATGAAGACATTGGCTTTGTTATCATCATTATCATCTTTAATTATTATCATCATCGACAGCAGCAGAACTGAATGTCATCACCACCACCATCATCATCATCATCATCATCACAACCATCTTCATCATCATCATCATCATCATCATACTATCGGCAGTGCTCAGCAGTACTGAATGTCATCATTGCCACCATCATCATCATCGGTAGCAACAGAACTCATGTCACCATCATAATCATCATCATAGTTCGTCAAGTCACATCGTCATCATCACCATCATCATTCATAGCAGCAGAGCTTATTTTCATCACCACCATCACTATCATCTTCTTCATCACGATAATTATTATCATCATCGGCATCAACAGAACTCATGTCACCACCATCATCAACATCATTATCATATCTCCTCGTGTCACATCATCATCATGGTGACATCATCATCATATCTCCTCATGTCACATCATCATCATCATATCTCCTCATGTCATATCATCATCATCATGGTGACATCATCATCATCATTATTATTGTCATCATCTCCACCAGATCATCATGCCACATCATCATCGACATAGTGTCATCATCACAAAAAAAAAACTTCCACCATGACCAGCTATTTCCCTTGACTTGCAATTGACAGATTAACCATTGTTGAAGTCATTAATTTTATTCATTGAATTCACAATTAATTTGAAAAAAAAAAATAATAAAACCTTTGTTTTAGAAATAATTTAAATGTATTTAAAATTATTGTTGAATGTATATAAATTGTCCAAGTGAGCTTCAAAAGCCTGAATTGGTATAAACCATCCTGACACAATAAGCTAATAATCTGTACCTCCCAATTACAGAAGTTGTCCAGGCAACTGTCTCTTTCAAAAAAGTTTGTTGACAAGAATTGTGTACAAAAGGGGGAAATATTTCTGAATATGATTAATTGAAAATTAATTGATTATTATTTAGACAACTAAAATGTTACAATAAAATTACTTTGAATTTAAGAGAAACTGTAAGAGGAGTTGAGTTCACAAAGTAGGTACCCCCATTCTAATACTTGCTAAAAAGTGACTAAGTTTCAAAGTCTGGAAAAATGGAGAAAAAATCTTGAAATATTTCCATAAAGTCAGGTGCACATCCTCAATATATATATTAACATTCTGTGAAGTTTCAAGCTTTTTGGTTGAAATCTGTAAGAGGAGTTGAGTTCACAAAGTAGGTACCCCCATTCAAAAACTTGCTAAAAAGTGACTAAGTTTCAGTCTTGAAAAATGGGGGGAAAAATCTTGAAATATTTCCATAAAGTCAGGTGCTCATCCTCAATATATATAAAAACATCCTGTGAAGTTTCAAGGTTTTTGGTTGAAAACTGTAAGAGGAGTTGAGTTCACAAAATTGGTACCCTATTTTCCCCGCCCTTAGTTACTGTTCTACTACACCAACGGTGCTCTAAAAATCGGAAGAACTTAAGAAAGCACAACGTTTCAGTTTTCCTTCATGTCCAGAGTTCACATCATATTTGTTTATTTTATGTGAAATAAAGTAATATAGCTTCATGAAAAGAAATTAAAGGTTGTAAAAACCATGGATTAAACTACTGACAACAACTTTAATCGGATATCCACTGTAAAACGATCTAATAAGGACTTGTAACAAGGTAAATAAATTTTATCTGAAAATTTTAAAACATCGTTTTTTTTCAGTTTTGTTTAGATTTTGATTTCAAGTTGTTCTTTCTTGCGATTTATTTTGTTGATTGAAAATAAAAAACTGGAAAAGGTATTCAAATGAACATTGATGATGAAATTGTCTGTCTTCGGAGACATATGGTGAGAAGTGGAGTGTGTGCGGAAGATCGGAAGTATGTAGCAGAGATTCGAGAATAAAGCATGTCGTTTTTTATATTAAACTGATAACTGAAAAGGACAGAGTGTCATGATCATTTTAAAAGGGGCAAGGGTGTACTGGACTAAAAAGGTCAGTCACTACGCTATGTGAATACATTTGAGTAGGGCCATCGGGTGTCAAATGCAGGCATGCCCACAAACACATGGCTAATTTGCATACGAACTACGGTATCGACACAACTTCACGAGTCACAAACGATTTATGAACATAGCCAATAACTTGTAAATAAACTTCTCTTTCAGTTTCGTATCACATTTTTGGGAATCTTTGATTTCCGCTACTTTTTTGTTATGCATAATTTCGCTACTGGCAAACTGACAGGAATTAATACCCAATGAAAGCGGGAAAATCCTCGTGACGTATCATGTGATGAATATTAATGAATCAGGTCGGGATATCCCAAACACGAAATATTATTGACAATCAATTTTTTAAAAAAAATATATAATTTATCATCAAATGTGATCAATGTTTAAAATTATTTAACTTAAAAACTGTTTAATGAGCATACTTTGTGTTTATTTATCGATGTCACTTTGCGTAAATTAAAAAAATCCAATATGGCGGCGACTGTAAAACAACTACACGTACAGCACTGTAGATCAAAAAGAAGAACGTCGGCGCGAACTGACAAGATCGTCATTTTTGTTGGTTTTCCGAGGGGCGTATATTTAATGGATTTTTGTGGTTTTTATCTTAAAATTATCATACAAAAGTGAAGAATTAAAATATATATCCAGCAAAAACAATTACGGACTAATACGTGTATGAATACATTTCAGATCGGCACATGTGTACATCATGAAAACATTGCTTTCGTAACTTTCCGGGAGACCCAATCACTCAGATTAGAGTTTATACATACCTGGGATACCGTATATGGAAATTCCCGTAATTTCAGTGGAAAGGAAGGGTTTGATTGGCTGTCAAGGTGAAATGAGAGCAGCGCTAAATACGAAAAAATCCAACGATCGCTATAAAGCATTCAGCATGGCTGATGCTTTAAAAAGACATAATCAGTATGTAAGTTTAAATTATAATATTTTTCCGAATGCATCAAAATTATTTTTCAAAGATTCAGAAAGTCTTCAAAAGTCTAAAAATAAACAACAGACTGACACAGTTTTCATATGACGTCATTAGGCACGACCACTACGTAAATCATAAGCATGATAAGTGATTACGTCACAATCAAGTGATATTACATGGGTACCTGGGTAATACGAAAAATATTACACCCTTTTATTCCATCAATAAACAGGAGGGTTATGTAATATATTAATATAAAAGAAAAAACAAGTTGTATTAAAAAATTGTTGTTATGCATGATGCTCTGTGGTTCAAGATATAAGCCAGGTTGTACAATCTCTCTCTCTCTCTCTCTCTCTCTCTAACACAACTGTTGAAGTTGTTCTTTGAAATGTTCCATTCTGATTTTAAAATTATGTTAAACTGCCCACTGGAATCCCCTAGAAACATTTCATAAATCAAACATTTCATAAATTTAACATGAAAATGATTCCTAAGTTCAATATAAACAAAATATCATCATTCCTGAACTAAAAGCTAATTAGATAGACAGCCAAACAGTGTGATCAAACAAACCTAAAAATCACATCAAAAATATACATGGTGACAACGGTGATGACGTCTATTGATTTTCAAGACCTGATTGGTCAAAGCAAGGATATTATATTGGACCAATGAAAATGTTGACCAGTGAAAAAATATTTTAATTGGTAAAAACTTTAGGTAAATGTACACATTCAAGTTGGACTAAATCAGTAAGTGCGTGACTATACATTTTAACAGGACGGAACAACTGAAGAAGAAATAACAGATATTTCAGGTAAAATATACAATTTTAAAAATTTATAAAGCAAATCTAAAAGAACATTTTAGTCTGCTGGTTCAAAGTAATACATGTATAATGTATATTTTGATGAACAAGACATAACTGTATTTTACAATTATGACACTAGTGGCTTATCCACGAAATCTAAGCTTTAATTTTGTAACTATTAGACATGTTGATCAGGTGATTACGAACACCCACGATGATCAAAAGCATGATATCCATGCCATGCTGAGGAAGTTGTTATTAGGAAACAATATCAAGTAATCAGAAATGTCAATTTATCATGTGATTAATTCCCCATGACATTTGTATGGAACATTTTAGGAAATGCTTACATCCCAAATTTCGGTATAATATCATTTTAACAGGAAAATGTCAGCTTATATAATTCCATATCTAATATAGATATAATTGCTAATTACTGTATACTAGTGAATTCCATTTGAATAATCAATCAAGCGATCTCATGATCGTGACGAATATCATTAAATAATTAATTACTTTTAATGGCAATTTCAATTCTGTATTCTGCCTTAAGATTTATTTTTTACCATAATCAGAAAATTACATTATGTAATATTGAGAGCCACTTTTGACATTTTCCATATTCTACTGATAATTGTTGAACAAAAAGCTATTCAGTTAATTCTATTCCTCAACCAATATATGTAATTTTGACCAATTGGACAACTTTATATTTGTTATTTGACTAATAATGTGTTTTAATCAAACAGTCCAGTTGTAATACTTGTCAACTTTGTTTTATATTATTTTAGATAATGTTTTCATGATTTTTAATTGGAATTGTTTATTTTTTCAGGCTGTTTATCTGAAAATGAACTCAAGTTTGGAAACATCTTCCCCTCCAGCACATGTAGGCTCAACTGATATGAATTATACCATGAGTCCAGTACATGTCTCCACAACAGATGTGAATTGTACTGGTAATCCAGCATATGAAAATATCACTGATATAACTTACATTACAAATCTGGTACTTGACAATATAACAGCTTTAAATTATACCAGTTTCCCAGCATATAACGACAGCTTCACAAATGACAACCATACTGGATATTCAATATTTCCTTTTCTGAACTGGGAAATGTTAAATACAGGATTACAGTGTTCAAGTTTTGACTGTGTATATGCAGAACGACACCGTGAACAATACCATGATGCCCTTGTAATGTTAACTGTCATCCTATCCACCTTTGCGACTGTTGGAGCGATCGGAAACAGCATCAGTCTTATCGTATTTTCCAGGACCAAGATAAAATCAACCTCAATCTATTTCATTTTATTACTTTCAATAACTGATCTATTTGTCTGCGTTTTTGTTATCCCAGGATTCATCATTCGAGAATGGAGATTCAAATTCTATTTTGATGTCATCTGTAAAAGTTGGGAACTTTTAAGATCAGCTTCAATTCCAATATCTTCAATGATAATGGTAGCAATTGCTATTGACAGATTT
The DNA here is from genome assembly GCA_021292105.1 of Anadara kagoshimensis. Taxonomy (NCBI): domain Eukaryota; kingdom Metazoa; phylum Mollusca; class Bivalvia; order Arcoida; family Arcidae; genus Anadara; species Anadara kagoshimensis. The sequence continues at coordinate 1,867,364 of CM037874.1, read as the reverse complement.
TTCATTGTGTTTTTGAATTCAAAGGTCAAAATAACAAAATTAAAGTCACGAATCATTGTTGGCGTAATTATGATATCTGGATTGTGTCTCGGAATTCCATCATCACTCGCAGTGGGAGTTAACTACAGACAAAGGCAAGGTCAATTGGCAAATGGAAAATATTGTATGAGTAACTTTATAAACATTTCATACGACCTTCTGATGAAGTTTTGGTATTTTGTCACGTTTATGTTTTTGGTTATGATATTATTGATAATCATTCTATATGGCCTAATCTTTATAACTGCATACAAGCAGGACAGAAAATGGAGTAAATTTCGAAGTACGAAGGTCAATCCGATACATGTGATACCTCGGTCCAAACCTGACAGAACCACGGGAAATGAAACCAGCATGTCGAGATTCAGTCGCACAAGAACTTGTAGGGACAATAGTCCTGAGCTGGCCAATGATAAATGTTTTCACAAAGTAATACAACTAAAACAGATAAATAAACAGCTTGATGAAAGATGTCCTTGGGAGAATGCTACATGTTCTAATGAAATGAATGTACAATCAAATCCAAAAAACAGAGAACCTTTAGCAGACGACTATGAAAAATTCAATAGAAGTATTATCTCTATTGAAGAATATTCAAATATGTCTACAGGGGAATGTCAGGATGGAAAAAGTACAACAGACATGTTGAATATAGTCCTACCAAACCAAGTGGAGGATACACCAGAGGATAAGAAGAAAGGTCAAGGACAAGCAGAAAACTTGTCAATGAAAGCCACAAACAACATCAGCACAGGAATGATTCCAGCAGCAGACGACAAGTCATACCAACACAATGATACTGATTTTATCCAGGACAACAGACAACCATTTCAAAGGTCATCATTTGGAAGAATTGACTCTCAGTGTTACATGGCCAGAACCATCCCAGGAATTTCTAGACAACTACCTGAAGCTCAAATAATGTCAGATCATCATTCTGAAAATTTAACTGACACTTCTCAACAAGAAAATCAGACATCATCACATTTTGAGGCAGAAACAAGGTCAAATACAGATGAAAGTCAAGGTCATTCAAAATCAATGAAGCGTAAATCAATCCATTGGAAAACCACTCAGATTTTATTTACCGTGACGATCGTGTATATTGCATCGTTTTTACCCATATTTCTGATGTCATATAATTTAATCCCTCAAAATAAAATTCTTTATTACATGTATTTTCTAAATAATGTTGCTAATCCAATCATTTACTCATTTATGAACAAAAGTTTCAGAGATGACGTCAAAAAAGTTTTCTGTAAAACTCAAAATGCCTAGTTATATACAAGGCAAAACTAACTGGCTAATTTTGCCAGTTAACAAGTTTGTTACATTAATTAAGCATTGAACGCTTGATTGATTGTTGTTATTGTATTAATAACTGCCATCAGAGTTCCAGGCAAACTGAATAACTCTCAATGTTCAATGTATTCATACGCAGTGTATAATCACATGATGTTCTGTTGCGTTTTATACTGCTATAACAGCCATCATCTTTTCTGTGTCATTTAGGAAAAATGTTGATGAGTGTAAATATTGTGAAATAAAATATGATAAATTTGACTATTTGGTGCAAAAAGTTCCATTCATCCGAATTAGTATCTTTCATTTAGGAAGTAACCCAGACGCTTTATATTTTTCCCAGAATTCAATTTACTGGTAGACACAAATAGACTTTGATTTAGGACAGGTTTATATGAATCAAACAGTCTACAATTCTGTTGTTTTTCTGGTGAACTAATGATGTACTAGTATCAATAACAGATCCACTGGACTGGACTCAGGTCATAGATCAGCATAAAGCTTGATAAGTTTAATCAATTGATAAGTCAAAATTGGAATTTCGCATAATTTCAGATCTGTTGTGAAATTAAACCTAAAAATGTTGAAAGTAAATAGAATTCCATCAAAATTAACTGTATCATTATATCAATTTGTTAATGTTATTTTGATTTTTTATTGTCTTTATAAATTTGTGTTAATCATTGATTAAACTACAGGTAATCAGACTTAGAACAACTGGGTCCAGAGATTTACGAGACATAAATAAGAAGCATGTGCACATGCTGTGTATCTATTAATGATCTTATCATTACATGTACCAATATTTATTTACAAGATAATGTGATGTATATGAATGACGTTTCTTATGGTTAGTTGACATATTTTCCTGTGAAAATTTATGTGTTGTTTGAAAGATATTTGTATTCTGAATTCATATAAAATAAAAGTAAAATATTGAAATGTGATATAGATGTACAGATTATGATTTATATAAAATGGCTAATAAATGCATTATTTGTTGAGGTGTCCAGTAACCAGTGTTGCAAATTTATAAATTTATTCTCTGTCAGAGGAGTAATAATGTTTTACATCCTTGTCAAAATTCTGTAACTTATATGAAAACAGTCAGTTTTGAGATAATGGAAGAGAACTGGAGTACCCATAGAAAACCAATGTCCTTCATCAAGCAAACTGACAAACTTTCTCATACAAGGATCTGCCCAAGTCGGAGTGAAACCAAGGCAGTGATAGGTACTGGTACTGTGATTCACAAGTAAACACTTTAGACCACTCAGCTACCGTAACATCTGACACAATATTTCATTTAAATCCAGAAGTTTTGCTTCTATAAATAAATCATATTTGAAGAATTCAAGTTAAGTTAAAATGACGACAAATTAGTACTTAATGAATGGTACAGTGAAGCATCAAATTATTTTGTTAATTTTCAAGCTGTAATGCAGACTAGGAATGCAGACATTTTCCATTTATGTGTTGGGTCCATGTGATTGCAGCTTTTTTCTGCTTTAGCAGCTTATGGCAGTAGAAATACTAATTGTAATAAAATGAATATAAAGAATGTTTATTATAATCCTAGAATTGTAAAAGTTACACACATGCAATGTTTATAATAATCCTAGAATTGTAAAAGTTACACAACATGTGCACACATGTAATGTTTATAATAATCCTAGAATTGTAAAATGTACAAACCTTTACTATTGGTCCCATGATCTCTACAAACAATATCTGATCACTTGGAATGTTGGTTAGTTCACTAAGTTCTTTCTTCAATGCTTTGTATTTTTCGTCCATGTTTAGACGTAATCCATACTTGACCGGTACTGACCCGTCTAACCGTATAACTGTAAATAATCAACAACAGTTATAACAGGTGTATATAAAACTAATTCATATATAGTTAAAGTATAAAATAAACTAAAATGTTATAAGTTAAAGTAAATGCTGATTACTGATGCTAGTAGTTATACTTCAGGATAATACATGTAGTGTCAGGGTGATCTTGTGTTGGCTTATGGACCATCATACATCTCACCATTATGAGGTGCAGTTTTACTACTTATTCAGTATTTTGTGATATCATTAATTCAATTTTTTATATCACATATTCTATTTAGTGATATCACTAATTATTTGGCCTCGGCCAATATTACTTTGCTTTGCCGATTAAACATCATATTGCACTCACTGAAATGCTATAATTGTTTTACTAAATGTAAATTATGTTAAAATGAGAAGACAAGTGTTATATTTTAATAATAAATATCTTTTGCCTTTTATGTTTCGACAATGGCCGCGATCACAGTACCAGAGTAGCTTCACAGCAACTATTGACGTACTAATGTCTGTGACGTCATTAAATGGTGCAATTCATTCTTTTTGCGTTCAATTCCAGTTTCCAACGATAGATTTGATTGGCTTAGTGCACTATGGTGTTTTATCATGTTCCAGAGTGCAATATGATGAAAAACGGCTTTGCGTGTGCAAGTAGTTTAACCAATCAAAACAAAGGTCTCAGAGTAAAATCATATCATAATGTAATAACACAAAATACTGAATAAATAGTAAAATTGCACCTCATACACCACTACCAATAATTTCATTCATGCAGATCTAAGTGTGAGAATTTTCAGTTATGTTTGGGCTCAAGTAAGTGAACAATTTTAAATGTTTTTTTAAATTCATTAGATTTTCTATCATAATTTTCCAAACTGATTTTCTATCATAATTTTCCAAATTGATTTTCTATCAAAATTATCCAAGTTACACTGTCACAAACACAGTGCCACCAACAGTAGTCATGTTATGATTTTTTCATATCTGTCAATAAAACACTAAAGAAAATATCAGCCTTTATTTTGTATCAAAAAGTTTTTTTTAAGAATGTAGATAGTACATAGATATGTGTAAATACAAGACTAATGTAATGATTTTTTCATATCTGTCAATAAAACACTAAAGAAAATATCAGCCTTTATTTTGTATCAAAAAGTTTTTTTTAAGAATGTAGATAGTACATAGATATGTGTAAATACAAGACTAATGTAATGATTTTTTCATATCTGTCAATAAAACACTAAAGAAAATATCAGCCTTTATTTTGTATCAAAAAGTTTTTTTTAAGAATGTAGATAGTACATAGATATGTGTAAATACAAGACTAATGTAATGATTTTTTCATATCTGTCAATAAACACTGAAGAAAATTTCAGCCTTTGCAGAGATGCCAACCCCTCCGATTTTGGCGGAGTTTCCCCGAATTTGCACCCCTAAATCCGCTCTCCGATCATCTGAATGAGTCCAAATTGAAAAACTCCGATTTTTTTCAATTCCGAAAAATTTTCGTGTTCAGGTCTGAAATCGGTGCGTTTTTTATAATATTGATCACTTTTGTGCTTGAAATTCCCACTTGAAAAAGCGTTTGTCTGATTCTGATGAGAAAAAAATATGGCTGCGCCTGGTAGCCCCGTGGCCAAGAAAAGAAAACTAGACAATAAAAGCCATAACCAGAAGTTCCGTAATGAATATTTGGAAATATTTCCATTTATATCAAAATCTACTAGAGAAGGCTTTGCCTTTTGTACCGTATGTTGCACGGACGTTTCTATAATTCACGGAGGAAGAGGTGATATCGCCAAACACGAGAAAACGACAAAGCATCAAAGTTTGTCGAAACTTTCAAAAACGAACATGAAGCTTACCAGTGTTTTTTCTGTTGACACAGATAATTCGGTTATAAAGTCTAAAGTGACATTTACTAAATTTCTTATACAGAACAATCTACCTTTGTCAGTAGCTGACAATGCTGGCAAAATGTTTCGCCACATGTTTCCCGACTCTAAAATAGCCAAAAAATATGCGTGTTGCAGAACCAAAACAACTTCCATTGTGCATGCATTATCAGAGAATGATGATTCCCAACTCATCACCCCCATTTTGAAAACACAGCCTTTCAGCGTTGGTACTGATGGATCAAATGACATTTCACACAAGAAACTGTATCCTATTGTTGTAAGATATTATGAGCATCCAGTTACAAATAAATTGAATATCAAGGATTATATTTGTCTTTTGAACCTTATGTTATAGATGCAATTACTATCATATTAAACAAGCTGAAAATTTATTCAATTTTTTTTGTTTGGAAATTTTTCTGGTGTGAAAAAAATTTAAGTTTAAAAAAAATACTGTTAGAAGTGCAAAATATGATAATTTACAATTTTGAATAAGAGGTTGTTTCAAAAAGTTATCTGATTCTACTGACTAAGTACAGTCAACTCTCTTTACAACGGCACCCTTTATAACGGCATATTCAGTTAACGGCAAAAAATTGCCGGGAACAAATCTGTCACAACGTTATTATAACACTTTATAACGGCATATTCGGCTACCGGCTCCGGCAATGAAAAGTCGGGAACGAATGTACAAAATAAACACTAATTTTTTTCGTTATAACGGCACTGCTAACCGGCAGAAAATCAGACGGTATCAAACACACCATGCCTTCAGGCATCGCTGCACACGACTAAACGGCTTCACCGATTGTTTATACAGGTGACAGTGACACTGATTGTCGATAGAACACCTGCATGCGTTGTGGTCAGTAATTAATAGGTACCCATAATTAAATTTACCTGACAATAATTATCGGGATGATTATCACTAATGAGATATACCGGCTAGTGAGTAAAACTTTTGAGTACGCGTGTAAATCACCATTTTCAAGTAAACTCAATAAAATCATACCTGAAATAAGTACTTTAATTTTCTTTGAAAGCGTAAGTTGGTTAAATTAAACAACTGAGCTGAGAAAAATCGTTTGTAACATGTTCTGTCGGCATACAGATTCAACATCAAAGAAATTTTTTCAGGATGTCCCTTGGAATTTAGGAAGTGACGTTATCAATGAATATCATTGGATTAGACATTACAACGGGAATTCCCAGAATTTTGTGTCCTCTTTAATTCATAATTACCGTTAAATCATAACTTTTTATCAAATAAATAACGATGTCAGGTGAATGAAATCTGCATTAAATAACGGTATGATGTGCGTTGTTATTTATTTCAAGTTAACGAGACTTCTTTCATTTTCGACTTTCTCTTTTCGTGAAAGGGAGATAAACAGTACAGTGCCGTGTGCAAATTCACGGGAAATTGCATGCCGATTTGGAAGCCAATAAATTCAAAACGGGGATGTTGCATATGATAAACAACAGTTTAATGAATACTAGGCATCAACAACAAAAGTTCCAGTTGCATACAAACACTAGAACGAACCTAACAGCGATGGTCTGTAAAAAACCCACCTACACTCTGTTTGAAATTTCATCTACCGGTAAATATGACAAAAACGATCAGGTAGAATTTATTAAAATTTATTAAAATTATTAAAATTTATTAAAATTAAATTAGTGATAATCTGTTCATATTCTAAAGGAATTCTGTTGTGTCTACATTGCAATACGTTGTCTCGTACATCTATCTACTACAACCGGCATGTCATAACATGAATCAGGGGACGTAACTCTTACAAAATTATGCTAAATTCATTACAACAGCATATTCTTTACAACGGCAAAACTGCTGATCACGGAGATGGCCGTTATAAAGAGTGCTGACTGTACTTAAAAAAGTTCAAAATCAGTATGAAAAAATAAGTTCTTGGATGTCATTATTTGCTCCCAGAAAAGTGTCAGAATGCAGGATTTTGCGTCTTATACCCGTCAGCTTCTGGCGGCCTAGAGCGGCCCCCAGACCCCCGGCCGGATTTACTCATATTTCCATTCAGATAGGGTTGGCATCTCTGCCTTTGTTATTTTGTACATATGTAGATATGTGTAAATACAAGATTATATTTACTGTACATAACTGTATTTACTGTATATAACAAGCACACAGGATAACCACCATAATAACTACTCCGAACAAGAAAATAAGTACCAGTAGGAAATGATCCAGTCAACGTGTGTTACGTAGTGTTTATAACATGTATGTCTTCTAACTTACCTATGATTTCTAGATGTATGCAGCTCTCCATTGGAAGAGGTAGAGAGAGATAGTTAAATGGATCAAATCTAACACTAACATGTCCGCACTCCTGACACCGTACTTGTGACTTTAACTGTCCATGTGTAGTGTGTCAGTAACTATACAAACTTACCTATGATTTCTAGATGTATGCAGCTCTCCATTGGAAGAGGTAGAGAGAGATAGTTAAATGGATCAAATCTAACACTAACATGTCCGCACTCCTGACACCGTACTTGTGACTTTAACTGTCCATGAAACAAATCCACGACGATGGACTGGTTCCTTAATAAATGGTTATCCCAGGCCTGTAACAAGAAAATAACAACATATTTAGTTTTAACTTATACATACATGTATATTACAAGAAATGCAGGCAATGCTCTTGAATTAAAAACTAAGCAAGGTAGCCTTTCAATATGTGTACAAACTTCTCAATTGAAATTTAAAGTACATGTACATTGTAATAGGACAGGGATGTAAACATGTGTTGATTGTAATGGGATACCATTTATCCCCCCCCCTCCCCCCCCCCCCCTCTCCCCACCATTTTGGTTCAAAATTTGTACACAACTAAAGAAGATCGAGAAGGAAATTGTCCCCCTACAGTAACTTTGTTTTTTATTTCAATAATTTCATGGGTTTTCCCAAGAAGCCTCATACAAGGAATGCCACTGTAGTTGTACAGAAACTTCAACTTAGTTGGCTTAAAATTGAAAATATTTCCATTCCAAATGATTTGTTTAAGATCTTCCTGGAAACAGCTTGGTTTTCATTTCCAATATTTAAAATCTAATTTTTAATGAAACTGGCCAAGGTGTTTTCTGGCTGAGCTACTAATGGTTTAAAAATGTAAAGCATGATAAGAATATATCTTAGTTCATTACATAATAAAATTTGTTTGTGTAACCACATCATGAAACAATTAGTTTTACATATAAGTATACAACATTACTGACCTCCTCAGCTACCTCTTCATCAGGACGACCATCACTATCTTTTAACTCTACATAAGGTTTGTCATGGACCCTACAACAAAAACATACTTCATAAACTATCTAAAACTTAAGTAACAAAATTCCAACAATTCTAAAAGTCAAATTTCAGCTGTTATATTATTGAAGTACAAGTACAACCATAAAGTGGGAGAAGCCATTAGATAAGTTGTATGGATGCATCATTTTATAAAGGTTAACCCATAATCTTGAGTAATGATGATGCAGAAAATGGGAGTTTGACATAAGCTCTTTTACACTATGCAAATGAGGTTTTTTTTTTTTTAAATTGTGACTGAATATATTTTCCATAACAAATGGAAACAATATTTTAACAAACTTAGAAAGGTACATGTGTATAGCCGGTATCATACATACATGGACCAGATTTTAAAATTTTTGTGACAAGTTCATTAAACTGATGTATCAACTGAGGAAATAAGATTTACCTGTTGAGATCTTCATGTAAGCCGTCTAGAAGAAAGCTAAGTAATTCTTGAGAATCATGTTGCTGAAAACCATTAAAACGGGGTGCATATTTCCCTATGGTCCACTGGAATAAAGAATACAAAATTGTGAGGATCATACAGAATACAACTGAATGGTAGAAAAATTAAGGTGTTTTGGTGTTTTATCTTATGAAAAAAACTTCAAAGTTTTCTGTTTATATGAACAATTTGATAACAATTTGATGTTTTGATTTCTTACCATAGTCAACCCCATAATAAGCCTTAGGCTTATATGGGTGTATTTTTATTGTTGTTTTCTAGCGCTTTTCTTGTATTTTCTTGTAATGTCAACACCATTAATAAGCATGAGACTTAAATGGGTGCATTTTTATTGTTGTTTTCTGGTGCTTTTCTTGTAATGGATGTGCACAATATCTCTGACTGAAGGTACCGGTACTCAGTTTTAAATTTTACAGGATAGTGTTTCAATTCTTTATTTAGTTTTGACTTGAAACTGTCACACATTTTCTACATATGAATGTAGAAATATACAAAAATGTACAATACTCTATTGGAATTTAAGAGTGAAAGTAACAGATATTGCAAAAATCCTTACCCGCAATTTAAGAGGTGCAATAGTTTTAGATGTGCCACTCCACAAATCTTTTACTAATTCTCCATATCTCTGAGCTATGTGTCCCTTCATACCTAATGGGTTAGTTCTGTAATAAAGACATAAAAGAGATTATGTGATTATTTTACCTAAAAAAGAAACAAATTTAAGTTCTGAAAATCCTAAACAGAAACCTCAATTTTCATTTTTCTGTAAAACCTGACTAACTGACTGCCTGACTGACTTATTTTAGTTAAAGTGGAACCTTCTTAAGACCGATAGAATTTAAGAAAATTTCCTATAAATACATATTTTATGTGTATATGATTTACCTGTTAAGCTCGTAGAAGTGAAGTCCACCAGTAAAATATTGTGTTAATGGCCATGTGTTAGATACACACTGTACAGCAGCATTCATAAAACAAGTATTACCAAGGTTGTTTAGACCTGTCGCTCCCCTGTGAGTCGGCACTAAAAAGTAAAACAGAAAAATATCAACTTAGACCTGTAGCTCCCCTGTGAGTCGGCACTAGAAATATAATACAGAAATAACAATTAAAACTTGTTGTTCACATGTGGGTTGGCACAATAAAGTAAAATGGATAAATAACAAGATTTTGTTTGTTTTCCAACAAGTTAGGAAAAACAAATATCTTCAAGAAAATTAAACAGAGCTGGGCTGAGTTTTACATATGTAACTGTTACATGTGTTAATGAATAAGACAATCATTAATAAATAACACAGAGTAACACACAAAATATCAAAGCCTTTCAGATGGAAATTGTAGCTCACTTGAACATCAATTCCACCAGAAACTTTGAACATTACTGTAACCAAAAAATTCAACATAGGATAGCAATGTTCATGCTCATGTCATGGCTTTAAAACAAACATTTCGAACTTTAATATATGTTCACTAGAACATTAAACTTTTACAATTTCTCCTATCACGCAAATAAATTTCAAGTTTTAACATACTACTGCCAAGGACATCCAAACTCAGAATTAGCTGGTTTTCGATTCCATTGCTTTAGTAATCACGGAAACATAATATTTAACTGCCATACATAAATACCCTCTGAAGTTATTATCAACACATTATAAAACAAATCCTGATCTCTGCTCAGAATTGAACATTCAATAAAAGTTTTAACTCCATCAGCAGATTGTATAAAGTACTACTTACCCATGTCTTTTCTGCATGTTTTATTTTTAGCCAGTTGTGACATTTCCTCTGGCCAGGTTAAATCTTTGTTTCGAACTAAAACAAAAATGAAACTGTTGTGAACTTCTGTGATATTAAGAGAAAAAGAATTATTTTACAAACAAGTTAAATTCTTACTGTAAAACAAGGAGCCGTGAACTTTCCATAAGTAAACTGAGAAATCAGTCAACCACCAAGTAAATCCCATCTGATTTAAATGGGACTTGAGAGAGGAATATATAGGCTAAAAATTTAAGCTACCCTACTTTATAAGATTTATCATGAATAATGAGGAAAGGATTTGGCAGTAATATCGTATTCTACATGTAGTAACAATCTGTAAGAATACACAAATTTAAAATGAGTAGTATCCAATTTAAGAAAATATAGATCTTTTTAAAGTATTTTTCACCAATTTTCTTAAATGGGCTACTTTTGACAGAATTTCTCAAAAACTTGTAGTCAACAGTAATTACAGCTAACGGCAATAGAAACATAAAAATTTATATACATGTATACTTACTTTCAATAAGTAGTTGTTGATTCTCCTCTATACCACAATCCTCTACTGTTAATACTTCATCATCTAGTAAATTCATATTCTAGAAATAAATCAAACCCAACTTTAATAAAACTAGATATGACATGCTAAGTAAAATACTTATACAAACACAAAATCTACTAGCAAAGTGTCAACACCCATGGAGGTAGTAAAAACTTGACAAATTCATGAAGGTTCCATTTCTATTCCCTAACCATAAGGCATAGATCCATGGCTTACACTCATAAATTTCTACTCTGGACATTACTAAGTACAGGGAAACTTTATGAGGACATACTTCTAATAGCATTTATCAAATTTAAATGTTTGAAAAGAATCAAATACTTTGGTTCATAGCAGGTTCAGTTTACACATTGTACTCTACATGTTGGGTTTGGTTTAAACAGGTTACAAACTAAACTATCATGTGGTATTTCTAAAACCAACTTAACTAACTTACATCTTCTTTACTGCCGATTTTCCAAAGTCGTGTGTCCTCTCTGGCCAGACGAAGTTTGGTGCATAAAAATTCATAAACTTGTTGTAACGTGTGTTGTTTACTGAAGGCGGCTATATAAGCTAGATATCTTCTGTGTGTTGTACTGGTAGCTGTTAAGTTTGACACAGTGGCTACAAATAAAAATAAATATGTATAACTAAATAATACACCTCAAAGCAAAATGGATCTATCTGAATTCAATTAATATAAACCTTCAAACAACTCACAGAATCAGATCTATTTGAATTCTTTTGAATTATAAATGTAACTTGGAATGAAATTTTAATAAAATTATAGTTACTAGTGTGGCGACACCTTTAGGGGTTTCGCGGGAAAGAATGGAACAATCTAGAGGATTTCAATTAGTAGAGCTCATCCACAGAACTTGCCAATCAAAAGTTTAACACAGACCTAACGGATAAGTGCCTAACCTACCAATAATTTGGTAAAGAATTGGTTACTTTTTTATGGGTACAAATTAAAAACGGTACGTTAAATTTATTTTGGATGATAGGGCCGGGCCGACTTTAAACAGTTATTGTGGATTTTATGTGCAAGATAGAAAAAATATAAAAATACCGTCTTTTCCGTCAGATCTTAAACTTTTTTCGGTCAATGGACGACTTTTTCGTACAATAAACGGTTATCGAACAGGAGTGCGTTAAACGTAATTGTTTTTTGGAAAAATTCATTTTTTGCATGTTTGACCCCAAAATTAAGTATGATACCGAATTTTCCCAAAAAATTCACCAAGTTAGATAGCTAGATCGCATTAGACTCCACAACCTCAGAAATTTTTAGCAAAATCTATGCAGTAGTTTTCAAGGTTCCCAAGATGCAAGAATATGCGGCTAAAAAGGGGAAAGTTGTCGCCTTTATCATTTCACATCCAGAGGATGTTCCGAATGAATTCGGAACTAATCCTCTAGATTGTTCCATTCTTTATATGGATGACTTCTTTACCAAATATCCTATCCTTGGGGTTGCTTCCTCTGAAAGATAGTTCAGACAAAGTAGGCAGTAACATTTACAAACATGTATCTTATATTGTCTTAAGTTTTAAGTCTACATGATTGAAATATTTTCAATGTACCTAATTCAAAATAAGCCAAAAGACCAAACTATGTCTGAAATTAAACTGTTTCAAGTCACTGGGACAAAAAGATCATACTTACACAAAGCCATTCCACCAATACCAGACATCATACCAGTAAAGGTTGTCATGGGAACAGATCTCTGATTTATAACTTGATGCCTTAGTAACCGTACAGTTACAGGATAAAGTTCTAGTTCTGGAATGCCATCATTACTACTAGACGCTACAACCTAAAACAACGAACCAACAAAATATGTGATTATTACAGCCTGATCTCAGACTACTGTCTGAATATGAGTAAATATTAAACATTTCCCCAATATTCTTATTTAGTACTTTTTTAAAATTTTTATTTACTGAAAATTCCCCACCCTTCACAAATTCCAATTTTTGTTTTTAGCACACAAACATCATCTGGAAAATTTAAAATATGAAAAAGTTTGTTCATCGACAATTTTTTTTATTAATTTATACCTTCAACATTCAAAATGTTGCATTAAGTAGATTAAACTTATGGTTTGATTTACCAGATTTTCAGAATCACCAAAATAAAATATTCTTCTTTTTTTCTTAAACATTACTTAAAATCCAAGCTAGTTGAATGATTACACAGAACTTTTCAACCAAGACTTCAGTATTTATATATATTTTCACATAATTTTACAAAGAACTATCACTATGTAAAATACATGCAGGCTTTATAAATTATAAAGGTATCTATACTATACATGTATATAGATGCAAGAATCAACAAAAAATATTTTTTTCTCTCTAATTCAACTACGTGTATAAGTGTCAATTTCTAGCCAGGATACTTACTGTTCTAGGAAGTGGGATGTTCCCTCCATACCAGACAGACAAAGCTCTCCATACAGCCTCAGGGACCAACTCAAAATCTTTTTCTCTCACTAACATGGTGTCCTTCCTCAATCTGCCACCTTCATTAGTTAATGTCATGACCTGGAAGGAGAGAAATACAGACAATGGTCACTACTTACCAAGCTAAAGTGGACTAAATCAAGATAAATATACATGTAAAATGCAGCTGATTCATTAAATAAAATTAACTGACTTTTCTGTTAAACATGTAATTTTTATTTTTTAATTTTTTAATTCTGAAAAACAGAAAAATAGTCTGTAAAATATGGATAACTCAGTATTATATATAAATTGTATAATGGTACTAATTCATATAACATTTATATCAGAACTTATTTATGTATAAAGAAGCAGATCATGTCATCAATATACATGTGTAAACAATAAATAATTGTAAATTACATAATACAAACCTTATAAGTATTTGTGACTAACAGCTGACTGTTATCTATGGCACCTGGTTTCTGTGGTACAGAATTTGACAACTGGACAAGCTTTTTACCTAACTTTGGCGATTGACTAGGGCTATTATTAGACACAACACTATCCAATGGTTGTAAACAATGTCTTAATGAGCTATTACAAGTAGCACTAGAAGCTCTCGGTAAAGTTTGTGAAGAAACATGACTAGGTGATCCACCATTAAGGACTGGTTCCGAGTTCCGACTTTTATTGACTACATTCACCACCACAACAGAATTGTCGTCCCAGGGTAAAGCTTTTGCTTGGTTTTTTTGTTTGGTTATTCTGTGATGGTTTAAAGAAGTAGGATCCAAGGTGTGAAACTTATCCGAAATAGAATGCTCCATACTGCCGTTCATCACACCATTTAACTAAAATAACAAAGTAACAAATTTAAGTGATGATAAATAAACAGTTTCCACATGTAACAGGAAAAATCCAGGGATGGACAAGGGATCAAACTTGGGACCTTCCATACTATGGGTGAGTGCTCTAGTTACTCTAGACCACTGCACAAATATTTAAACAATAAACAATGACAAAAACCTTTAATTCTTATTCCAATTTTAAATTCCACTATGCTGTTTTAAAAAATATATACATGAGACATCTTTGTTAAAAACATGTACATTGTATCATCAAAGTAATAGTCCTATTAAAGTGGAAGTGGCTGCTGTGGCAAAGTGGTAGAGGCGTAAGAATTTAAAACCAAGGGATCTCACTACTATGAAGTATAAGAAAACCTGTCTGAATCAAACATAAAGCCATCAACACAAGTGTTTTAATACATTAAGCACGCAAGATTTTCAGTTTTTTGACAATCCCACTATTACAAGTTATATCAAAATCCCCTAGGGCATTGAAAAGTAAGATTATAATGGATAAAGAACAGACAGACAGACAGACAGAGGGACATACAGACAGAGGGACATACAGACAGACTTGATCTGATACATGAAGACTTACCGCTGAAGTAACGTATTCTTTCCATGTGTTCCACCATTGTATAGATATCAAATACCAAACCTGACCAACTTTAAATGATTTCTTTGATTCTCTGTCTAACCATTGTCTATAATAAAGGAAACCATGCATTATAACAGTTTTGAAGTTTTACAAAACAATTACCCCAATAGATAAACAGGATCGGTTGCAAGAATTATGTTAGGAAAAATGTTGCCATCTGTTAAATCTAATGATTGGATGTCCTTATTGTTGTTGTAACTGGAAATCTCATATTTATGTTAACATAGACACATGACGAGATGTATAGACCCCCAATACTGGTACCAATAATACAAATCAGGATATTAAAAACAGAGACAAAATATTAAATAGTTGAGTTCTAGAAATCCAAGCACAAATCAGACCTGTAAAACAACAGTATATATGTTGTTATTGTTGAGCTTTTAAAGGGCAAATGTGCACTTTTCAAGTCTAGGGCTACCTGTTGCAGCTTGAACATTTTAAACCTAGCACTGTTACTGTTAAGACAAGCATCCTTAAAACTCTTAAGCTCCGATATTTGATTTAGATTCAGCCTTTTGTCACATTTACATTGATATAAATCATTAAGTTACCTGATAATATTTCCTTCTTCCTCTTTCGTCTGTGGTTTTAATCCCATCACTATGTGACATATCTGATCAAATACACAAAATACACAACACATTATCTACCACGCTGACTGTTATTATATTTGGAAAAAAAACCTTTTAATTACTAAATTCACTGAAAATTACAACATTTTGCAAGTCTATTTAAAACAGGTTATAGTTATCTATCATATTTACAAATTTTAATTTGTATAAATTCTTAAGTAACACAATTACAAAGGGAATAACATTGCTGAAAATAGAATCCAAGAAAACTCAGCCTAATAAATCAATCAGTTTCCAGACCTAGTACATCCAAATTCTGTACAGAAAGTGTATGATAATCTCTGTATATGTAAGTATAACAGAAAAGGGAAAGGGAAAAAGTACATGGCCAAACAGGACTCGAACCAAAAACCACTCCAACTTGCAGGGCATATATTCTACTAACTCAGCTACCTGGCCATCCATCAAGCATGGTCAGCCACATGTGAAATACATAAATTACACAAGTCATTCACATATCATACCTGACTAAGTAAATCCAGGAAATCATTAGCTAGTGTATTGTTTACTGTCCATACTAAATATTCCTCCATTGTTATACAACCATCCTGAAATATTATAATAAAAGATATGTTGTCAGAGTTGGGTAACAGAGGGTTTGGTCTACATACAAAGGAACTACATGAAATAAGAAGTTCATCAAAGTACATCCATTGGAAAATGGCATGATTGTATGGGTATCAAGTTTGATTTACAATTTCTCCCAAGCCATGCCTATAGGTTCATCAGACCTGTGCTTATCTGACATGACTGAACAAGAAAACAGCACTTCATATTTGATGGCAGCTTTATGGAATTAAATGTCTTAAGGACACGCTGCACAGCAAGAACCCAAGATCCTTGAACCACAAGTCTGTGGTTTAAAGCAATCAACATTGTCTCTGTATTGACAGCATATGGTTTACAATTTTCTCACACCTGTGACATGGAAATCCCTTGTTTTTACCCATGTGAGATTTCCTTGTCTCACCCTTGGGTTGAGACAGGTTACATATAATATAGCTGAATAAACAGCTGTTTTCTGTGACCCTAGAAGCTTTTAATGGATTTTAAAGGAATTAGGTGTGAGCAAAAGAATCAATCACTACTGGTCATATGAGATAGGGAGATCTCAACGCTCTGTCTTATATATTTGGTCCAGAACAAGGCAAGTCCATATGGCCAGTAGCGATTGATTCTATTAAAATTTCACAAAGTGAAATATAACAGAATTGATATGTATAAATCTCTGTTGATCTTTATTGATGGATAATAATATATGAAATATTAAAACCTCTTTACCTTGTCACCATCATGACATGCCAGGATTTCTTTAGCAATCATTTCAGGGTCCATCTTATAAAATACATCAGCCTCCTGTAAAATTACAAGATACAATTTAGCCCAATATTTACTATATCTACGGGTATTAAACTATTGTACTCCATTTTTCACTTGTTTACTACATGTATTTTTTTATGTCTGTATACCATATATTACCTAAGCTAAAAACTCCAGTCAAGGTAGAATGTAGATACAAAATTAATATTTATCAGAAACTAAAAATTGAATCCTGAGTAAGCCCAAAATTTGTGTAAACAATTCAAGAAGGACATATAGTGCACACATTTATTGTTCAGAGTTTTCTTGTAATAAAATTGTATTTCAATATAATTTTTCTGAGTGTTTAATCTTTGTATTAGACAAGTTCTATTGTATATTTGATGAGCGGCACACTGATGTATTCTTATATTTTAATAGAAAACTAATAGAACATGGTTCCAACACTTGACAACTTACCATCTCCATTTTAGGTCTATTCTCATATGTAACAAGTACTAAACATTCCACCATATCTCTAAGTTCTGACTGACTTAACTTGCCATCATGATTTGTGTCAAACACCTTAAAACAAACTGTAAATAACAGACAGACATTGTAATATGTTAAATGTCACAATCTTTTCAACAGGTCACCATATTGTGCCCAAGATTTTTTCTAGCAACTCCTCTGTGGTACATAGAGGGAGAAAACATTAAAATTTAACTTGCCACAAATCTTTTACCCATGACCAGTCTGTATCAAATTGACATTTAATTTATTCCAAAATGGTCTTGCATTCTTTTTTGAAGTGATTATTATCTTATTATTTGCAAAAAATACAAGAATGCACAACAAATTTAACTTGAGTCTCTATGTGCAGGAAAAAATGAGACTCACATTATCTACATCTGTACATTAAGTCCATTATAGACAGGTTCTTTAGATTACCTTAAACAATAATACACATATGTCTGATAGATTTTATCCAGAAGTTTTGTACATCTACTTACATTTCTGTCTCTCCATAGTTGGACCTCTACAACAAGCTGATATACCACAAGCCATCTCTTTAAAGTCAATGTGATTGTCACGGTTTTCATCAAATGTCATAAATAAACCTGAAATATCACAAACACACATATTACTTGTTATTTGTTATATGTGATTAGAGGAAATGTATCTGATGTACTGTTCAAGTCATTGTGTTTGTGATAGTCAATTACCCTTTATTTCAATAGAAAAGCAAATAAACTTGAATAATGATTGATATTTTTCACTTACTTGTACCTAGTCATAACAGGAAATCTGTATGATACACATGAACACAGATACACAGTATGCCCCATGGCCAATACTAAATAACAACATTCATAGGAAAACTTCATTTGTGCATTTCTACATCATTAACTAAAATCTTACATCTACCCAACAAAAAAATCAACCTTCCTGACACAAAATCCTACCATATCTATCCAATCAATCACCCTGATACATTACTACCCAACCAACCAATCAAACTCCCTGACATAATATCCTAACATATCTACCCAATCAAAATCCTACCACATCTACACAATCAACCTGCCTAAAACAAAATCCTACCATATCTACCCAATCAAAATCCTATCACATCTACCAAACCAACCTCCCTGATCAGGGCCCCACAAATCGCCAAAATCGGCTAAAAATCACCGAATTGGCAAATAAAACGCCTATTTTCAAATAAAATTTGAATATTAGTTGGCTGTTATTCGAATCCTATTTGAATATTCGGCACAAAAAAGAAAATCTCCATCTGTTCTAGAACTGTATAACAGAGCTACTGTAGGCAAACGATGTGTATTGCACAAGGCAGATGAACAAAATTACCTTACTATATATTCCTTATTCATAGGAATGCTGTATGACGATAATAAAATCATGGTCTCTTTAATATTCTCTTAAATAAACCCAGATTTTAATGATTAAGACCAAGTAAGCAGTAAAACATTTTCTTTTTTACTTTAACCCGACAAATAGTCGTTACCCACTCTGCTTTGAATAACGTATTAAAGGGACATAATCATGATAGTGACAGAAAGTAAACAAAGCACATGGCTGTAGTCTTTCCCGATTTGTGGTGACTGTTTGGATGAATAAAGTTTTTCATGAATAAAATGAAGAAAGAAAGGAAGCATCTGAAAGTAGATTTTTGCTGTGTGACATTTCAGACGAAATGTAAACTCCACCAAAAAGCTCTATAAACCAATGAAGAAGGGGGGGGGGGGGGGGGGGAATGAGGTTTTTTTTTTTTTTTTTTTTTTTAACGGTGATTTTTACCGCCGAATGACCTTATCGGCATTTGTGGGGCCCTGTCCCTGATACATAACTACCCAACCAACCAATCCACTTCCCTGATACATAATCCTACAACACCATCCAACCAACCAATAAACATCCCTGATACAGCAAGTTGACATTATAATAATCCATACCTTCACAGACAGCATCAGGTATTGGTGGACAAACTAATGATCTAAATGTATCCTGATCAAACTTTCCACTTTTAGATTGAGATTTTAACACCCAGTACCTCTTCTCTAATTCACTTATATCAGTCTCTTCCACTGTAAATGCAAAACAAAAATATATATAATGTATTATATACATGTATATGTTAAGAAAGACAATCATGGTAAATTTATATTTATTTTTTGCTCTTTAACTCTTTGTGTGCTATATTCATACTAGACTGAACTACTGTCATACAGAAAAAGCAAACAATATATCTCATAACAATGATCATTAGATTTAATAAACTCTAAAGTATGACGGAACCTTGACCTTGATATACTTTATGCCTTGGTAGTAGTTGGTCACATACCAGTACTCATAAAATATTCTCCCAGACATGAAATTTTAATAATGAAATGCCCTCAACTTTATGGGACTCAACTGTATTGGACTTGTGCTCATTTTCATGAAAAAGATGGTTTACAATACATGTTGGTTTAAATACACAATCAAATTATATAAAGGGACATTTAAAAAAACACACATACAGAATCAAAGTACTGAAAGTACTAAAATTCGCGAAAGATTAGAAAGACAGGGAGTTCAGTGTCTCCATCAATGTAGTGTCGGGTATATGAAGTTGTCAGGTAACTGAAAGGAGGTTGTTATGTTCACCTTGCATTGCTCCCAACACAACATAGCGGGTTCATGTAGTGTGCAATGTGCAGACTATGAGCATGGGGCTGTTTTAATATTCACACATTGGACCAATATTAAGGATTCATGTAGGAAATAGTTCAATCCGAATAAATGCATGTATGGAACCATCAAGGATGGTCAAAGTTACTTCCATCGTCATGGAGACCCTAATATTAAACAAGAGGTCCATGAGCCCTAATGCTCACATGCAGCTGAGTACATATCTCATGCAGAGGTTCAATGGTCATTGACATTAATTAAAGAGAATGTCCAAATAAATTTTCAGCAGTAAGGGCCAATTATATGTAAGGATTTTTTGCAAATGTATTATAACATAACTAGTCATAAGAGTGCTACATATAATATATCTGAAATCTAGCTACAATATATTGTTTATAAACAACTAAAAAGGTAAAGAAAAATTTG
Source organism: Anadara kagoshimensis (assembly GCA_021292105.1). Classification (NCBI taxonomy): domain Eukaryota; kingdom Metazoa; phylum Mollusca; class Bivalvia; order Arcoida; family Arcidae; genus Anadara; species Anadara kagoshimensis. The sequence continues at coordinate 1,846,670 of CM037874.1, read as the reverse complement.
AACCCATGACCTTAATCTAAATATCGCAATGAATATTAGGTCAATACCTACAATTTAGAAGCCTATACAAAAAGTTTATAGTTTTTGAGATAATTAACCATGTCAGTATTTGTTTGCATCAGTGACCTTGACTTTTAAACTCATGTCCTTCATTCATATATCAAAATGATCGTTAGGCCAATACCTACAATATTTTAACATATATGCCTATACAAAAAGTTTATAGTTTTTAAGACAATTAATCATTTCAGTATTCATTTGCATCTATAACCTTGACCATTAGACCTATGACCTACATTCATATATCAAAATGAACATTGTGTAAATGCCTATAACATTCTGATATACATGCCTATAGAGAAAGTTTATCATTTTTGAGATAATTCACCATTTCAGTATTTGTTTGCATCTATGACCTTGACCTTTGAACCTATGACCTTCGTTCATATATGGAAATGACCGTAAGGCAAATGCCTACAATATTCTAATATACATGCCTACACAAAGAGTTCAAAGTTTTTGAGATAATTAACCATTTCAGTATTCGTTTACATCTATGACCTTGACCTTTGAACTTATGACCTCTATTCATATATCAAAATGACCGTTGTGCAAATGCCTACAGTATTCCAATACACATGATGATGATGCCCATACAAAAAGCTTATAGTTTTCAAATATATTGACAAATACATTAATTTTGCAATTTCCCCCTCAAGTACATTATCTCATTTTGGCCCCTAAAGCTACAATATGTGCAAATCTAAAACTAGGTGCCCATAGTGCTTTACATGAAATATCTAAGTTATATCTCTTGTAGGTTCAGAGCAGATGATTTTTAAAGATTTTCACAAATTTCCCCTTTATGGGGCCCCAAGGGGACATAATCCTTGCATTTGTGCAAATCTGAAAACCCCTTACTTGACCATTACTGTCAAATATCATCCAATTTGGCTCTGTAGTTTTGGAGGAATTGATAAAAAATGTGAAAAGTTTATACATGACGCACATCGGACGAAGATAGATGGCAATTGCACATCTGAGCCTTTGGCTCAGGTGAGCTAAAAAGTTTATACAAGACGGATGAAGATAGATGACAATTGTTCATCTGAGCCTTTGGCTCAGGTGAGCTAATAAGCTTCTGATATCTTTCATGTCATAATTGAGGATATTTTTAAAATAAATTAATAACTTGAAAAAATTAACTATTATTTTATTATTATTTATATCACCAGAGTTGTGTTTTAAGAATTCGATAATTTTTGGAAGACTTTTTATTCCAGAGACCAGCATAATTTTAGTAAATCTTGTAAACAACAATTTTTTCAATCGGGTGGCCGTTAGGATCCCCGCTGACTGGGTTTGACAGGTGACCCCTCTACAAAGGTTCTGTACATGATAAAAATGTAGTTGACAGATGACCACTCTACAAGGCGATCGCTATCCCAGATTTCACTCTAATCAATTTATAATTTTTTAAGGATGACTTCACGGAATGCTTTGAAAAACGGGAAAAGCAGTATGATAGCACAAAATTCCAAAATTTTTGTCTTAATATGGGGAGACTCCTCACATCAGCAGGGATTGAGCTTAACTTTTCGATGAGCCATACAATGAACTGTCAAGAGTGATGGTTGATCTGAAAATATCAGGCATATACATTTGGATTATTCTATCCCTTGCTTTACTTTTCGATATTCAACATCTGCAATTACATTGACGAATGGTTTTGCAGAAAATGTTGATCTATAGGTACTGCCAATGTCAATGACTGTATAATTTTGGCAGATTTTGATTTATTAGCAGGAACTTGTTTTGCATTACTAAAGGCTTGGGCCTGTTTGTGAGATTCAGAAATGTCATGTTTATTTACACTGTCAAGTTTATAACTAGTGCAACCCTCGGTAAACACAGATTTTTTTCCTGTCGAACTCTACACAATCGGCACACTTCATTCCGTCCTGCGTATCATACAACCAAGGCCTGCCATCTTCCCATGGCTTTTTTATATGCTCCGATGCGTTTGGACTTATCATACTCTTGATAGTACTTTCGTTTTTCCGCAGGTCCTTGTTTAGCCTTTGGAGTCGATGCTCCTAAAAATTTCCACATGGCAGAAAGCCGGAAGTATCATTTTATACATAAATATCAGAAAAGGAAACGAAATGGCACCGTATTTGAATTCCGGTCGGAACACCGGTCCATTTACACTTGTTAACTATATGATACCCATTTTTCAATTTTACTATTATTGTCGCCAGTCAGAAATATAAACAGGAAATCGGTAAACGGATCGGAATGTCAAATTCACCGAACTGAAAATTCTAATCGCCACCTGCAGCCCTGGGCGACCTGTGTATGATACATTTATCGCCCAGAGCGAAAAACTGGGCGCCCGTTAATCTCAATCCCTGATCGGGAGGGTTGGCAGGTATGATAAAGCGGAGAATATAGTTGGGGCGGAAAATATTAATATTGGGGCGAAACGTCCATAACCTGCATTCAAAATTTGAGTTATCTACCTTTATTTCAACTTTGAACCTACATACGAGAGAGAGTTGATTATCTGTAACGGAAGAATATTCGGGTTGAGAAATCTGCATGTAACAGCTAAATTCGAGAATGATCAAGATCATTCGCGAATAAAAACCTGTCGTAAAAATGTGGACTTTATACAGAGGGTCTCTTTATTTGAAATATAGAGTAAAGGGACCTTAAAAATACTGGTCTTAATGATGAGGTGGTCTTTATATAAAGGTGCTCACTATTACAGATGTAACTGGACATATGTATGATACAAGTGATTAAGTTGATATACATACAGTGGGTTACTCCTGCTAGTGTTTGGTAGAATGTAGGCGTGTCCGTGTCATTAGACAGCGATATAGTAACTGGTTCCATCAATAACCACTGTGTTATAATAGTGGCATCAGGGTGTTGATAAATCCAGGAACGGAAATGTTCATATCCAACCTGATCATTCTGAAAGTAAAACAAGACAAGTAAACAATATTAACTAATAATTTATATGAAATTGATTTTAATATTTAGAGACATGTATTCGGGAGTAAATATAAACTTTCTACCATTTAAAGTTATAAACTTCTTAAAACCTTGTTTTAATGCCCTTCAATAACTCCCTCATTGTCACACTATTAGGAATAACAAAATCCATTTTTCCATTTTTATCTTTAAAAATCAATCTCAATTTATCACAAAACCCATTTATAACCCCAAATTTGACTGATTTTGTGTTTTAACCACTGTGACTGTGACACAGAAACTGCTATCAAACAGTGATGTCTTACTGATGTCTTCAAGTCAATTTTACAATTATTATGTATCTAATATTTTCCTTAAAAAATTCTGACAAATATGAAATTTGTTTAAGATTTCTAGGCATTTACGAATTTAAGGTGATCTTTCTCAGCATTCATTTGAAACACCATAAAAGATTACCAAAATATGGTGATATTAAGTTAAGAAATATTTTTGAAAAGGAATGACTGTAAAACTGGAGTCTTGAACTATTTGTTGAAGACTGACGAGAGTTAGTTGGTATTCTGTTGTGACTTACATCAGCAAATAACGTAGAGAGTGCACCAGACACTTGACCTTCTGTTTCCAATACTTTTCTGTCCATCTCATCTTTCTGTACATAGCTATATGTATCATCAGAATACATACCAAACACCACTGTGAATAAATAATTAACAACAATTAGTTGGATGTTTGATATCAAATAAGAAAAAGATATAAAATACTGGTTTAACAATAAAATATCAAAGAAAGAGATGATTTTTGTGAAACACTGTGGCACTGGCAACCATTAACAATTTTAAAATTATTATAAATTATAACTATTTCAGGAAACAACTCAACAATCAGTAGACTGCATGTGGATGTTTATTTATGATTGACTAGATTGGCTAATAAAGATCTGACGTCTTCGGGATAATTACATTGGTTTTTTTAGTTATTTAAAATTATTAGTAACCAAATTTCCAAGGCTCAGGTGAGCTAAACATTAGTAGCCGAATGGGGATTTTGGCTAATAGGAATGGTAACAAAGTTAAACAATTACACCTCGGATCTTAATTAAATTTCATCTGTCAATTCTTAAACCTAACAATATTCATATATAAAAACTTCAAATTTATCCATGAAGTACCAGTACTCAGGTTTTTTGCAGGTTTCAATAAACCGGTACTTACATTTAATTCTCTCTTCTTTGGATCCCTTGGTAAGTATTACCAGTCCACATAATAAATCCTTTAGGGTCAGTCCTCTAGAGGTACCTCCAAATCCCTTAAATATCAGCTGAAAAATGAAGAACATTAAAACATGTAAATAAAATACAAATCTGTAATCATATAAAGTTATAATAAATCCTTCAGGGTCAGTCCTCTAGAGGTACCTCCAAACCCCTTAAATATCAGCTGAAAAATGAAACAAAGTATTAGAAGAAATACAAAACCTTAACAACATCACTAGTGAAGGATAACCAATACTATGCAGCTTAAGGATGTTTTTCTGGTTTCTTTAAAGTTTGAAGGAATGTGTAAATATCTTCTTAAAAACAAAAACTCAATGTCAACTGATTGCTATGTGTCATTTATTATTTGTTGTTTGGTGAGAATAAATTACACATAGAACTCAGTTGGGGTTGATTTTTTGTTTTTAACAAGGTACTTATGACAGTAATATGTTTTTATGTAAGTCTTATAATGTGACCAGTGAACTTCAGAATTCCATAGTTCAAGACCATTGGTGTGATAAGAAGCTGTGTTAAATGATGTCATACAATAATCCATCTTTTAAAGTAACTTCCACACATAAGAAGCCGTGTTAAATGATGTCATACAATAATCCATCTTTTAAAGTAACTTCCACACATAAGAAGCCGTGTTAAATGATGTCATACAATAATTCATCTTTTAAAGTAACTTCCACACATAAGAAGCCGTGTTAAATGATGTCATACAATAATTCATCTTTTAAAGTAACTTCCACACATAAGAAGCCGTGTTAAATGATGTCATACAATAATCCATCTTTTAAAGTAACTTCCACACATAAGAAGCCATGTTAAATGATGTCATACAATAATTCATCTTTTAAAGTAACTTCCACACAATGGATTGATTTTCATGAAAATGGCCATATTCCAGATTTAGGTGTGTAGGTCAAAGGTCAAGGCCATGAACTTGATGAAGTCAATTGTCATAAAACACATCAGTGAAAATAATCATCTCAGACATGTTGGTGACATGGGTACTTGGAGAAGTTTGGGAAATTAAATAGCAGTTTTGGTACAGTAAGGGGCCTTGTTCTGACAAAGATGATAGTCTCCTTCGAAACTGCTTGAACATTGGATTGAAAATCAGCCAATCTCAAGGTTACATACTGTAGAATCAATAATATTTGTGAGGTTAAAAGTTACATTGCACTGGGAAAAAAATCCATGGAATTTTGACTTGTGAAAATTCCGTTAGCAGCCTTGGTAATTAAAATTATTCATTGAGAATAAATTTGGTGATCCATGAATATAACAAAATTTAATTCCCCACAACTATTTTGTGACTATACTACAATTGTCAGTTCCCATTCATTTGAAAACTGTGTTGACAGGAGTGATTAGAAATTAAATGTCTTGCTTTAGGACATACAGCACAGTCTTGCTAAGATGATAACAAATGGCTCTAAAGTCACAAATGTGTGACCTTGACAACATGCCAGCATGAACTATCACAAAAATGTCATACATGTCACTGATTTGTTTGGTATAAGTGAAATATTTTTGACTGGGACGTTAAACACCATTAATCAACTCAACTGATTAGTAACATCACTTATATCACAAACAGAGTTAAAACCTTTATTAAGAATATATATTAATAATGAATCGCCTTTTGTAAAACCTCTAAAGGCAAAGTTATTTTTATTACTATAGGAGTGACTTAATTAATCACCTTTGATAAAATCACAATGATCAAGGTGTGACTTCACAACACCTGAAGCTTGGTAGTGATAATTAAACAGCTGTACATAGGTGAAACACTCAAACAGTGTTTAAACATATATATAATCGTTATTTGTAAAGCAAAATATCAACTGGTTAATCATTGTCTTGATGGAGTAGTTTCCGTGTTTATGAAAATGCCTAACAATTTTTGTCCAATTTCAATCAAAACTAGAAAAACAAATTTATTTTTATCTCTAAATATAGCTTCCTTAAACAAAGTCCCTTATATATTTTTATCAAAATAATCTTGGAAAAGTAATAATTGATTAATTGAATGGGGTTTTACATCCAAGTCAAGAATATTTCACTTATATTGTGACATCACAAGCTATAAGTTAAGTGGCAAAATTTTTTACCTTTGCAGTGCACTTAGGGCAATGTGCAAGCATTTTTTTACATGCCATTCCTGCTGTGACATGGGGAATCAGTTTTAAGGTTGCTTCCAAAGGACCCAGCGACATTCATTTCTAAAGGATGAGTGCTTGGCAAAAGAGCAGTCACTACTTGTTTCAAGTCTTTGTCACATTCCAGCCAGGGTTTAAACCCATAACCTCCCACATACAAAGCCAGTACGGTACTTAACCAACTGAGCAACCGTAGTGGTAAAAATAACATATTTTAAATATAATTGTTTAACCCAAATTTCTACCCATGATTTTTACTTATTTTTTCTTGTTTTCGTTCTCTCATATCTACACAAAAATGAAACTGCTTGAACTTCCAAGAAGAAAAGGGTCCATAAGGGTTGGCATCTTTCACAACATACAGATATTGACAGACATAGTATATAATATACAGCAAAACCTTGATTCATCACCACCATTCAAATTTTGGCCTTATAAAGGGGTTTGGCAATAAATTGGGGAGGCGGATAAAGAAAAACATAAACAAAATGGATTTTGGGACTTCAAAATAGTGTGGAGATAAGCGAGGTGGCAAAATTATTGAGGGGTTTTACTGTACTATATTTTACAATATTAATGATTATTTACACCCGAGGGCAGCAAATGCCACCAGACAGCTCTCCTGTATGGATGCATAATTTTATAGAGGTTGTCTCATGAACTTAACACTGTTTGGCGGCACTTGACACCAGTGGTAAGACAATAGCTTTTCACAATTTGTGCAGGTGAGCTAACAAGACACCAAAGGCTCTTGAATAAACTATTATATCAGCAAGGGTCCAAATTGTTCCATTAAGTAAAATTTCATTCATGCATAGGAATTCCTGTTTTTTCTACCTATGTCTCTGATTATCAATTTGACCTAGACATATAATTTTTGTCGTAAGTAAGGGTTTATAAAATGTAAAATATCTATAACTCACAGGAATTTTAGTTTAAACCAAAAGACAAAATTCATATTTTAAGCCATGTTTATGAATCAAAATTACCTGTGCTATGCTGAGTGGAACACCATCTCCCAGTACTTCTCTAGCAAACATGTTATCTGGCATGTAACCTCCAAAGGACGATGACCTCTTAAACGCATCCTTAATCCTCTTAAGCTCCACATCTTTAACTAAAATATAAAAAAAATCTGTAAGACATCCTGCCTTTATATGTACCACTGACTAGCATTTATATAAAAGCTTAACATATCTGACCACAACTTTGGCCATTTTTTTGTTTTCTTAGGTGACCATGATGATGTGGGTTACGGTAATACAATATCTGTCCAAGCTGGAATCCTTGTTCACTGACAGTGAATATGAAATGAGCTTTAGGATGGGACAGTGGCACTGAGGGTATGATAAAAACTCCAACATGAAAGTATTTCATATAAGTAACCTAAAAAGTAAATACAGGTTGTTAAAGAACATACAGATCACTGATTAGTCAGAGGACCTGTCTGATTATACAGCCATGTGTATGTATCTGCACAGGACAAACCACAACACTTGTTACGAGTACATAACATCAAATAGACATTAATATTCACATGCCAGTATAGCACAAACTTCTAAATTTGCTACATTCCACCTATTGGCTATAAGACGCTAAGAAAGAATTGTCTAAGTGGAAGAGAATCCAACTTCTGATCTAAATGTTTTGGTCTGTAACCTAAAACGAGGAATTCACAATTTGCTGAATTACACATTGTCAGGACAGCTAGGGCAAATTTAACACATTGGCATGGCAGCAATTTCTGCATTCTATTATCTTAAAAGTTGCATGAGAGTTTATAAGTACATTTACGGTTCATAAAATTGACATGAATGCATACATGTATTAAGCATCATCATTTATGGTCACATTGTGACCTGACAGCATGAAAACTTGTACTCAGTATCAAGTCCTATACGACACAAGAAAGCAAAAGATATGGGCTGAAAATTACTAATAGTAATAGAAATTACAAGAAACTATATTATTTTTAAAACATGTTGTATCATTGTCATTATTAGAAAATGTAACAGGAGAATAAAATAATTCCAACCTGTGACCTTCCCATTACTAGTTTGGACCGAACAACCCAGTCATTCATCAAACCTAATCTATAGCATTTCAACCTTAATTTTTAAGCAATTTGTCTACTAGAACTAAACCACTGAGTTCAAACCCTAGATTAAAACTTCTTGGACAATATGATCACATCTGATTGTTTTCATGGTTAGACTAGACACATAGCATCTGTCTGACTAAGGCATCTGTTGGCTCAGAGGGTAGCACGACATATCTGTTATTTTTAGGGTTGGATGAACCACAAATGTGAAATTTGCTTTATTGAAAATCAAATGATGTTTGATAATGTTTACTTACTTGTGCCTAGTTGAAAATCTGTATGCGCATTCATGATTATCATAAGTATTTCTATTGAAAGGAAAATGTTGGCTTTATTGGGTTTTTACATACCGAACATGTCGATGTTTACACTGAAAGTGATGTCCTTGTCGACACTGTACATTATATGCGCATCAGAATATCTCATTTGCCTGGTTTTTCAACATGTTAAAGTCCCCATAGTGCATATATTTTACTCTGTACATAGAAATATTTTATACTAAATGTGGATGTGCATAGATTCCCTGTTGTAGCAATATAGCTACATGGTATAGTATTTGCTATGTACAGGTTAAGAGACATTAATCCTGTCTTACCTACAGGGTACCTTTTAGGCGAAACGGTAGAGTGTGGCTTTACAAACGGGCGATTCCCAGCATCGGGGGAAGGGAATTTTATAATTTTTCATTGTAGCTAGCATTTACGTTACACTGTTACCACCAGGTACAATTTAATTGAAAAATATCAATCTTTATTTTATTTACTATTGAAATAAAACGTAATCAGTCACAAACATACTGTCTTGAACTGTAAATCCCATCATAATAATTTTAGCCTAGAAAAATTATATCTGCAGTAAAACATAGATATTGAAACTAACCTAAATGCATTTAATGCCATGTATTGTAATCATTTTATAAAACTCTACTTTCTCACATTATCTGAACAGTAACTAGCAATGTGAATTTACACAATTAAATATGCGTATTTCTCAATACACATTGATGTATCCTGCAAAAAAATCAAAATTATGTCAACACAAGATAAACAGATGACACAAATAGAAGTTTCATAATTATACCTCGACGAAGAGAATCCTCATAAGAAATATACGATAACTTTGATTCTTTTCCACCCATTTTTGAAGTTATTTACTTTTACATTACGCAATAAATCATTTTTGACATGGTAGAGGCGAAAAATAGTCTTCCGTATCCTCCATGTTGCATCACGCGACACTGTCAATCGTCTCGCGAGAGTGTCAACAAAAAGGGAGATAAATTCGATTTAAAGACTGGTACTGTTCACATTATCATTTTCCACACTATTTAATACGCCTTCGCCGCCTACCGGTAAAAATTATAACTACTGCGAAAAAAGGAAATAGCGGGAAGGCCATGGTACTGTAAATAAATGTGACATCGTTTTAATAAATATCCAGTGTAATCAAATCGAAATGGCAGATCACAAGGTAAATTTAGTGGTAAAATTAACCAATGTTAATCTATGTATTTAACCGATGACATATTTTCGTAGGTAAAGTAGTTTTTTAAGAAAAAAATTGTACTTTCATTATCACCATTTAGATCTATGGAGACCCATGGGCCATTCTCTAACACTTGCAGTCCCAATCCATTACCCTACGGAAACATTAGTCCTTCGTGGTGTTATCTTCCATTCAAAGTGATGTTATATTAAAGAAAATACTATTACTGTTGGTACTTATGCCTATTCACGTCCTATTGTTAGTAAATTTTAGAAACAAACAACTTCAACAAGATGTGAAAAATCCACCATAAAGTTCACTGATATGAGTAATGGTGTTTAACGTCCCAGTCAAGAATATTTCACTTATATCGAGACGTCGCCAGTTATAGGCGAAGGTACAGAAATTTTGCCTATGCGCTGATGTCAGTATACATACAGCAGGGTTGTTTAGCGTGCCAAGCCCACTGTGATGCAGGACGTCGATATTTTAAGTTCCCATCCGAAAGAACCGTGACTTTCATTTCGTAATGCCAAGTGCTTGGCAAAAGAACAGTCACTACCCACTTTCAAGTCTTGGGTCAGACTCGGTCGGGGTTTGAGCCCAGGACCTCCCACTTACGCAGCGAGCACTCTACCAACTGAGCTAACGCAGTGGTCTTCACAGATGTGCCAAGGTGCACATGCTGGAAATGGATCTCAAAATGCAATTCTAATAGGGGGTGTCAAATCTGACCATTAGCCAAGTTCTTTCACCAATTTTTTTTTAATTGTTTTTCTGTCATCGACACTTATAGATGGTAGTGGACCATGTAGACGCTTATTTCTGTCATCAACAGACCTTTTTATAGATGTAAGGGACCATGGGATGGCAGAACCTGCTATCCTACAAAATGCCGAAATTTGCCCCCTCCAACTGGAGGCGTTGATTCAATGATTCTAGTGTTTCTACTCTCAACAAATAGGCTGTCTGACGTTTGTTGTAAGAGACTGTTTTCAATCAGATGCTTTGAGTTCATATGGTTACTTGTAAGTGGTTTGGCCTGCCAGTTAGAAAAATTATGACCTCTTGCTTTGAAATTGTGGAATTTCGACAATGGATAACATTTTTAGTTTAATGTATTTTTATTAGCTCAGATGAACTATTGCAATCTATCACCGTCCGTCGTGCGTCGTCCGTCGTGTATAAACTTTACATTTTAATCTTCTCCAAAACTACTGGGCCATATTTGATGAAACTTAATGATTATCATGCCTAGGTAACAGCCTTTCACAATTGTGTTCGAGGTTTGGCCACGCCCAACAAGATGGCCGCTGTTACTAAAAATAGCAAAAAGACAAAAAAATCTTCTTCTCTGAAACCAAAAGGTGCAGGCAAATTTTGATTGGATATTTGGATTCAGCATACCTGGGAACATTAAAATTGTGTTTTTCATGAAAATTGAACGAAAAATAGGTTACGCGTTTTTTGCGTAAAGTTACGTAATTTTTAAAATGAGACATTTATTGTTATAACTTCATAACGGCTGAAGATAATTGTATGGAGTTTTCACTGTTGATCTTGTATTGCAATTTTCTTCCAATTGATGTCAAGGTCGAAGGTCAAGGTCATGTCCCAGTTTTTGACCTTTGATAAAAAATGCTATTTTTTTAACATTTCCTGTGATAATGGCGTAGGATTTTCAGTTATTTGTAGCTATTGACATGATCATCATTTTGATATATAGATCAAGGTCATGGGTTCAAAGGTCAAGGTCACAGATGTCCAAGAATACCAAAATAGTTAATTATCTGCAAAACTATGAATTTTTTGTATAGGCATGTATATCAGAATATAGTAGGTAATGGCACAATGGTCATTTTGATATATGAATAAAGGTCATGGGTTCAAAGGTCAAGGTCACAGATGTAAACAAGTACTGAAATGGTTAATTATCTCAAAAACTATAAACTTTTTGTATAGGCATGTATATTGGAATATTGTAGGTATTGGCCTAACGATCATTTTGATATATGAATGAAGGTCATAGGTTCAAAGGTCAAGGTCAAAGACGCAAACAAATACTTAAATGGTTAATTATCTCAAAAACTATAAACTTTTTGTATTGGCATGTATATTGGAATATTGTAGGTATTGGCCTAACGATCATTTTGATATATGAATGAAGGTCATAGGTTCATAGGTTCAAAGGTCAAGGTCATAGAATTGAACAAATACTATCTCAAAAACTATAAACTTTTTGTATAGGCATGTATATTGGAATATTGTAGGAATTGGCCTAACGATCATTTTGATATATGAATAAAGGTCATAGATTCAAAGGTCAAGGTCATAGCTGCGAACGAATATTTAAATGGTTAATTATCTCAAAAACTATAAACTTTTTGTATTGGCATGTATATTGGAATATTGTAGGTATTGGCCTAATGCACATTTTAATATACAGATGTTTTAGCTGTTTATAAATAATATATTGTAGCTAGACTTTAAATATGTTATATATAGCATACTTATATAATAATTATTATAATTAATTTGCAAAAAATACTTGCATATTATTGGCCCTTACTGTTAAAAATTTTAATATTCTCTATTATTAATGTCATTGACCATTGAACCTCTGCATAAGATATGTACTCTTCCTCAGGTGAGTGTTAAGGCCCATGGGCCTCTTGTTTTTTTTTCGGTTAAATATGCTCCAGGTCCTTATATGGTCCTTGCATTTGCACATCTGTGAAAATCATTAATAAAAAAGTTTTCTGTCAGTTTATTTCATTTAATTATGTAACTTAAACTAAATTTCATTTCCAGCATTTACCCTGATGCACAAAAAAGCTGCGTTTTGCCACGTTTTTATCACCAGTGTCCCGTAAAAAATCATAAATCTTGATTGAACGCATGATCTGGAAATCCGCTTCAGTTCGTTTTGTTTTTGCCAGACAAAAGTTGTAGTCCAAGCTTGTTAACCCGTATATGCAAAGCATTTTCCACGATATTTTGCACAAATGTCGTCATGTCATCCAAAAACTTATTTAGTATTTTTGACCAAAAATCACACAAACGTACTCAGGGCTCAAATTAGATTTTGAAACAGGGAGAAGTGACTTCTCCCTCAGCCAAGATTAGGGAGAAGTTTTTCAAAACGGGGAGAAGTTTTTCCGCCACGAGGGAAATTTACATAGCGACGCATGTTCCCAATATGTTAAACTTTAAATGGGAGTATCCCTACAGAAGACTTGAATATTACATAAATTGTAATATTACTTATTGAATCCAAATAAATCATAATATAAATTTCTTCATAATTATCTTTTTTTTTTTTTTTTTTTTTTTTTGCTATGTGCAGAATTATTATATGTATAAGCTTGGTGTAGCAATACTGAAAATAATTAAAAAAATTATTATACTTAATTTTTCTTTTTTCCTTTTTTTTATTTTGTTATTTAAAAGCTATTTAAATTATGCTCTTTTATTTGAAGCAAAATGCATTGATCATATCACATCACTAAATGACTTAATTTCAATGTAAATGTGAAATACATGTACAATTTTCTTTAAAACATTATTTTTATTTTTAAAAAAATAATGTAAAGATTAACAACATATTAAGAAGTAAAACTAATAAATGAAAATAAATAAATAAATAAATAAATAAATAAAATACATGCACCATTATTTTTGGGTTATCCCCCTTGTCAACCATGTGTTTATCAATAGCAACAAACATGGCTGCTGTGTCTGACTCCCAATTTTTAGAGATGATACTACTCATTTGCAATCATTCTATCAGAAAATGCTTTTATTTATGGATTCCTTTGTGAAAAGGCAACATTCTTTGAGGGTTTGTTATTTTATTAAATTTTCATACAAAAAACGATCTACTGTTTTGTTCAATACCCCCCCCCCCCCCCCCCCCCCCCCCGTTTATATACTGGGGTACAGACGTTTTTTATGGCAAATATCCGAGGTTTTTCACCAAGATGGCTTTTAATTACATCAGTCAACAGGTTGATGAATCCATGATATGCATGGATGATCTCAGTTTAGCTAATTATCGGATTAAAACACCTGGATATATCGGGAGTTACCTGTGTTTACCGTTGAATGTGTGTAATACATAGGAGGCGCCTTAGGGGTTAAATACACTTGTCAAAACTTAGGGCGACTAGAACTTCGCTTTTGGGACAGTTTAGGGCGAAGTTTTTGGAAACAGGGCGAAGATATCGCCCAACTTCGCCCTTATTTTGAGCCCTGCGTACTGACGGTGAAAATCAGATTCTGAAACTGCTGCCAGTCTGATCCCCACAAATTTAATATTTCAGAAACTCTTGGTTACACATGGTTTACTTGAAATTATTCAGGGTGAAGAAAACCTTCGTCGGTGGGTGCAACACTTTTTCCGACCTCCACACTTTCAAGATACAACAAGTCTTCTAAATCTCAGTATCGGACTCCAAGCCCCAGTCCGATTTCAAAAGGGGCGGACACTGTTGAAAAAGCACAAGACGCCCATGAGTGAAATGAAATGACCAAATTTGACTATGTCCATTATTTAAAATTATTTCACCAGTGTCACATCTGCTATGTCCATAATTAATTTGGGTAAACTTTTCTGGCCAGTTCGACTTCCTTTTGCTTTAAACAACTTTGTTGTTACATCCCCTGAAAATTTTATTTGTCCCTCAAAATTTTATGGCAAAGTCCCCAAGTTTTAAAAACTGAGGGAAAACCCTGCATTTCCACTAATTGCATGTAAATGCGAGAGGTCACAAGTTGCATGATTTGCAGCATTTTCAAATATCGCTGGTTTTCAGGATTTTTCAATTTTTAGGTTTTAAAATGACCCTGATTTTCAGGTAAATGTTGCTGAGTTTGGTCAGGTTGCAGTTCATCTTTAAATCAATTTTTTTCATTTTTTTCCAGGATCATGAAGAAGTAGAGTCACCAGAAATACACTTTGAACCTATTGTAAATTTACCACAAGTAGAAATTAAATCACTTGAAGAAGAGGAAGAAGAACTTCTCAAATTGTATGTCCAACTATTTCTCAATGTAGACTTCTAACATTATTTCATTGGGGATATTTTTTTCCAGTTTAAATTATATATTAAATTCATGTATTGCTTGTAGATTTGAAATAAAAAATGTTAAAAAAGCTTTTGGGTGAAGTTTTTGCCTTTGGTGAGACAAGCCCAAGCACAACAAACAGATAAGAAAAAATACATTTAAATGTTAAATCTTACATCTTTCATACTCTAATTGTGGGTCTATTAGAAAATTGATGGTTCTCAAGACTGTTATATACAATCTAACCAGGAAATATAAATGTGTAGAATATATGAAGATTGTAGGTCTTTATAAATTATTTTTCTTTTGCAGACGTGCCAAATTGTTCCGCTTTGATCAAGATGCAGAACCTCCAGAATGGAAAGAAAGAGGGACTGGTGATGTAAAACTGTTAAAACATAAAAAAACAGGAATGGTTAGAGTACTCATGAGGAGAGATAAAACACTCAAAGTTTGTGCAAATCACTATAGTGAGTAATCCACCTTTTCTTGTATGGATCATGGTCCTGATCGGGTCTGACCAAGGCATATTATGACTTCTCTTGTCAGGAATGTTTGGAATTCGACTGAAATTTCAACCGTCCAAAATCTTAATATTAATGTTTTTCTAACAATTTTAAGAGAATTAAGAGAATATAACAAGTATGAATGAAAAGTCTCAGGTCTCAGACCTGCAGGCTGGTCACAATATTTAACCCCCGCCTTTTGAAGAAAGAGGGGGATATTAAACTCTAATTTTCATCCATCCGAAATTCTTGTCTGCCCTAATTCTCCAAAACCATTAAGCACTTTTTCATGAAACTTGGTGCAAATTATCAACATAGATAGGGGATGTGCATATCGTTAACCAGAGTTTTCTCATTATCTTTGGAGTTCTAGCTCTTTGAACAAAAGTGCAAATCACAAAAAAAAGGAACCTGCTGTTTTTATAAGTTTTTATAAGTTATTACATCTCTGCAAACATTTGGAGCATGTTTTCAAATATTTCTGTAGTTTTATCAACAAATGATGATAAAAATGTGACGGGCGGACTGAAAGTTTACATGTAGAGTGTCACAATATCTGATAGTTGATTAGCTGTTATCTGATAGAAAGTCTAAAAATTTTCTGTGATTCATCAAAATGAAAAGTTTGAATAAAAAACTTTTTATGTCACAAATTCATATGAAAGTTATTTCAGTTTTAGTAATAAGGCATTTTTGTGTGTCCTCGATAACCAAATTGTCTAAAGCATACACTTGACTACCATAGTACCTCTTGTCATGTAGGCTTAAATTCAACTCTAGGGCAGAGCCTATTGCAATAAAGTTATGATTCATTTGTTGAAGGTTGTGGGTTTTTCTGGTTACTCTGGTTTTCTCTACCTTCCCTGAACTGACCATCTTGATACAAGTAAAAGAATCTTGAGGGACACAAGACATTACTCCACACCCCTACATTTCAATCCAACGCCGGCAGAGCTTGATGTGAGAAAGTTCATCCGACATGCCAAACAACATTACTGTTTAAACACTTTTATCATTCTATAGTAAACCTTAAATCTTTGTTACTTATAATATAACTTGTTAATATTGAAGGGAGGTTGGGTATTAATTCACTGTAAATGATGTTATTAATGTGACGGGCGAACTGAATTTTCATGTAGATTGTCACACAATATATCTGATACACTCATTGAATTAAACAAAATGAAATGCTAGTAACTGTTTTGTTCTTAGATTTCTAATTCCTGTACATTTCTCTTGCAGTTACTTCATCTATGGAGTTGAAGCCAAACTGTGGTAGTGACAGAGCATGGGTATGGAGTGCTTTTGGTGATTTTGCAGATGAAGAACCTAAACAAGAGTTATTAGCTATTAGATTTGCAAATGCTGAAAGTAAGCTTCAACATATACCTACATATCGATATTTTGAGGAAAAGTACTGCATATTTGATATTTTTTGTTGGGCATTTTGACTTGTTATTTAAACTTTATTTCTAAATTATGCATCACACAATCTGGCTGAGGGAGTTCAAGTAGAATAGTGTCGCGGAAGGAGGAAATTAATGAATTATTGAAATTTAAAAACTTTGTTGTCCTAAAATAGATGGTCCAAAAACGAATGAATTGTAATATGCTCATTACTACTGCTAGTTATCATGCCATCTTTGATCTTGTTAAAAATAATTTTAAAAGAGTTATGAAGAACTTATGGGGGGGGTTACTTACCGGTAATTGTTAATTGTTTATTATGATTTATTTTGTTTCATCATATCAAAATTTTGTTTTTGAATTCCATAGATATTTGTTTTAAAAAAAGTCTTATTTGAGAGAAATCAATTCAAGGTCAGTTTGATAAGATAATGTAAATTTATTTTTAGATGCACAAAAATTTAAAGAAAAATTTGAAGAAGGAAAGAAAATTAATGAAGAAGCTGCTAGCAAAGAAAAACTTAGTAAGTGATGAATTAAACTTCAGAGTTGTGGGAAATTATACTCATGCATGACCAAAATGTAATGGGAAGGAGTTCAGGGAACAGTGTATTAATAAATAGGATATGCTTTTGCGAGAGTTCATGTAAATGATGTTATAAAATGTGACGGGCGAACTGAATTGCCATGTAGATTGTCACATAAAAAATCTGATACATATAAATGCCAACAAAACCATAGATGAAATGATTTGAACCAGCAAGGTCGGTCCTGTCAGTAAATTTTAAAGAAGACCAATTTCTTAAACTAGACTACAAGTTTGAAGTAATACGTATTGCAAAACATATTCAGAAAGTGTAAACATAGTGAAAGTAGTCAACAACTTTTGTCGGCTTGCTGTCTTTATTGAAACCACTGAAAGTGTTTAAAAGTTTATGCATTTGAAAGCAGTTAGCAAATAGTTGGAAGGCTTTTGATGTTAAGCTACTTGAAATGACAATTAAGACTTTTAAGAGAATTAAGAATGATTACAAGGTCAAGTTTGAATATAAAACAAATATTTCACCCTTATAACAAAACACTATATTAGCTAGGATTTGTGACTGCTAACTTAATTGCCTTTCCATACCTGCAATATTTTCAAAATAATTGTTTAATTTGCTTAATTTGTCATTTACAGATGGTGTTGCAGAAAAAGATGAGGGATCAGAAAAAGCCAAAGGTGATGCTGAGAGTAAAGGGGATAAATCTGAAGACAAAACAACTGATTCTGTTACAGATGAACTCGGAAAATTGACTGTTAAAGAAAGTGATAAAGTTACTAGTGACAAATCTGAATCTTCAAATGACACTGGAACGACGGATAGTAATATACAAGCAGAGAAATAATATAAAATTGTATATGATAAAATTATTATTTATATACTAACTTATGATTTGATGGACGGGCCGGTGTTATTGGGAGGGTAGGCTGGTGGGGTCTACAGGTGACTGTTGATGGCCCTTGTTCTCACCAAAGTAATTTAGTGATGCACAAGTAATATGCAAGGTGTGTTGAGCTACATGTAGGTGGATAAATATCATTCACAGAATAATTGATTTTACACTGAATCTGTCGCCATGGTAACAAAGATGGGCATGATTGGTGCATTACTTTAAGGAAATACCTGGTTTTCCTTCCAGTTGTTTTTATTCGAGAAGATTCGTTTAAGTTTAACCAAAAATCTATTTGTGTCATCTACAAGGTTGCACCAAAGAACAATTTTGCATAATTTTCATTTGTAGAGTATGAATTTGTTAGAAATGTTTGAAAGATGTTGATAATAGAATGCCATCCAAAACAGGCAGATTAAAATGACATTACTGGTATATATGTTTATGTGTGTTGTTGAAAAAACACTCATTGTGTTTATTCATGTATGAGTTTTTGATTTCTGGTTGGGAAGAAGGTCGATGTCACCAGAACACAAATGAATGGGGATTTTATTTGTGTTGAAGTGAACTTCTTGGTGTTCATGTATGATTTCTGGTTTAGGAAGAAAGTATTTGAAGAGAGCAAATTTAGCAAAATTTCATTTGCAATTTTAGTATTCAACTTCATATTCTCTAAAATCTTGAGAGGCATTTCATGGTGACATTTTCAATAAAAATACTCTTTAAAATTGATTACATTAATTTATTGGTAAAGTTGTGAAGGTAGTATATTTTTACTGTGTTTCCTTATGTGGGCAAAATAGTGATGCTAACATTGTTATGTATGTGTGTGCATTTTTTCTCGCAAAGAATCAACTGTTATGTATGTATGTGTATTTCCTCTGTAAGGGTGTTGATCTTGCAATCAGAATACTAATAAACTTCAGATTTGGGCAGATAATTTGATTGTCATACATGTTACAGGAATCTTGTAAATGTCTAATGTTGCTAGTCATTATTTGTGATAATGTATCGGAGGAGAATGTTACCTTGACTTGCATGTAGTCCCTTCTATACACTTTATTAAGAGTGCAGCTAATATTTATTATTTTTCTCCTGCTATGGATTACAATGTGCAAGAATTTGACGGCTTTATTCAGTATTAATAATGCAACTTTACATTTTTCAGCAGTATTGGGACTTATTTGAACTGACTGAAACAAATTTGTTACTTTAAAGATGTTTGTTTAAAATTTAAAACAGCTGATATAATCCTGTTTATTTGGAATCCAACATCATTTACTGAATCATTCTCTGTTAAGGAATTATATCTCATTTTTACATTATTAGTAAACTTATGTTTTTATAGCCCCCGCAAACTAGTTTGAGGGGGTTATATAGGAATCACCCTGTCTGTCTGTCTGTTCGTCTGTCATTGTAAAATCGTGTCCAGGCCATATCTCATCAATGCTTTGGACGACTTTCATGAATCTTCACATGAATAATCTTCATGGTTCAAAAGTGTGTCGTGACCTTGAACCAAGGTCATCTGAAAGGTCCTCACAGGAAAACTTTAAATGTGGAGGGGGTGTATTTGGCTCTAAAGAGACAGTTAAAATTGTAGCCAAACTGGCAAATTTGAACTCTGTCAAGAACTGAATCTTTATTATTCACTGTTGTATAAAAGGGTCATCTTGTTTTTGTATGTAATGTATGCACATTAATAATATGTATTACCAAACATAGAGACACAAGAATTCAGGCTGCTTGTATTTTGTTTTACTTTGCTGAATCATGAATTCTGTATTTACTTTGCAGAACATGGATTTTGTATTTGTGTTATACAGTATTCAATATATTATCAACTCTTATACACATCTTGGGACTGCCTCATACCATGTTAGAAATGGGTCCAGTCTTTGGAATTGGGAAAGTAAATATTTCATGCAAGGGGAATCTAATGGGGGGTGGGGGGGGAGACTCCTAGTTAGTATAAATTTAAGATTTTGGGAAAATTCACCTGAAGTATTTAGAAAACAAAGATTTTGTACCAAAGGAATATGACCCATTTTCAACCCCAAACTAAACAGATCTTTAGCCCTACATCCAGAGGTAGCTTATGGTTTGTGGTCACAAAAGATCTATAGCCCTACATCTAGAGGTAGCTTATGGTTTGTGGTCACAAAAAGTCATTTTAATTGGTTACAGGTTATATATTTTGTATACTTAGAAGAATATTGTTTTTAATCCATAATACACACACATTTAATGAGTGGTTTTGTATTACTTGATAAATCAACTCTTCTGTTGATTTGAAATATTCATTTTAAAAATGTTATACCTGTGAATGTTAAGTCTTGATATTATAAAAATAATGAAAACTTTATTTATAGTAGCTTGTTATCATTGCACATTGTCTCTATTTCACTTGATCTGAGTCCTTTAAAAGAGAGACCTTAAAAACCATGGAAGACATGGCATACCAAAGAACTGTGGCTGCACCAGTTTCCTTGAATGCTATGCAAAGGTAAAATTTATGCTATTTGTTCTACAGGTGACATCTCAGTATAAATGAAATATTTTTGATGGGGACATCAATTAATATTTCATTCACAAATAACCAGCCCCTATATGAATTGAGATGATCTTGGGCATCAATCTCAAGTACCACTTCATGATGTTGTTTTCTTTATTTTTGGAGTGGAATAATGGAGTTGTATTCCGCAGTAAAGATTCTTTCACTTGTATTGAGGCATTGATTTAGTTCAGGGATAGCAAAGAAAACAGTACCTGGAGAAAAACTACCAACCCCTTGGCATGCAGATATACCCTAGGATCTGCCCCTATTGGGATTGGTACCTAGGTGAGGTGGTCTATTTTTGTAAGCGGTTTCATGTGGAATACTGAAACATGGACATTGATTTTGGTCTTTTAAAACAAGACAATATTAACACTAACTGTCTGAAATATATGCAACACCCACATGTATAGTTGAAATGATTTTCCTATGAACAGATGTTTAGGAAGGGTATACTTCATCATTTGTAAGCAACCAACACTCACTTTATGGTAGAAAGAACATTGCTAGAAATTTGGTATGCTGTAACGGTTACATAAAAATCAAACTGAACAGTTAATAGGAAGGGGTTGCTAAAATTAAAGTATGCTATGTGTTGTAGTAGAAGTTTGTGTCATAAGACGTATAAGCCCATTGCATAGGTGAAATAATCTTTGACTGGGTCATTTAAATTCAATCGATCACCCACAAAAAAGTTGCATTTAAAAAATAAACGTTTGTGTTCGATGCTCGACTGCGTCATACATAAGCTTTGGTACTGTACTATGAGAGGACAACCTATAGACTTGTATGCGACATACTGACCCTGTGAGCTAGCACCTTAAATGTCGAGTGTGTGTAATTAGTACAAGACGGACTCGTACTTCTCACGTATACACAAACACACCTGGTCTTAGATCAATCGGCTGAAAAATTGCTGATATGACATCACACAACATTACAACCGACCAACAAAATATTACAAAGTATGTTACTTTCTGTTTCATATTCTACAGTAGGATTTTGAATGACAACAATACATCCAGTGTATAATATAAACTTAACTGTAATATTCTTTTCTTGTGTAAATTATAACTTTTTAAATTTGATAAAACCGCAAGTAAAAAAATAAAAATAAATAAAACTTGAGATCCATCAATTAGTGGACCATATCACAGTCTACACAATTTAAATGCAAAATACATCTTTACAAACAAAAATCTCTTGCTGCCATAATTTAGGTACAGTGAATTTTCTTTGAAGGATGAACTGTCCATTATAATATTGAAATCTCTACATGGTTTTAGCAATAGTGATGTGGTGATGACGTTGATAATAAGGCAGTAATGATGATGAAGTGTATGATGATGACGACGACGATGATGATGAGTTTGTGATGAAGCCATTCTGATTAACTTAAACCCAGGTTCCATCGATTGCTATGTCCCGGTTTTTAGCATTTCCCAAGTTACGTGGAAGGTGGGTATGTGGATGGAACTGGTCTTCAGAAAGTGTCTGGTCCAACTTGGCCTTGATGTTAGCATACGCGTCTCTACCCATATAGTCCATCTCATTGTAATTCCACTGCATTCTCCTCTGGAAATCCTCCTGGGTACACCCCGTACACTTGTACGTATTACCGAATGTGAAGTATTTATCTCCCTCTAGACGTATTGGTTCAACTTGTGAACACTGAAGTCGATAGTCTATGTCACCCCTCTGTAAATAAACCAAAATGGTTGAGAATATAACTAACACTTGTAATAATTCTTTAAAACATTGACAGCCTTATCATTACTTTGTGGGGAGGGTTATAAAAAGTTGGTACTGAAGGCTTGCATTTTAACCATACACCTCGTCTTTTTAAACTTATAAAATGGATAAGAAAGTTCATTTAAGGGGTCCTGTAAAATGTTACTAAGTGTAACACAATGTTACACAAGATGGCTCGTTCACTGTTCTGGGAACCCAATCAAACAATAAATAAAACTTGTTTTCAAACCAAAATCCATTACAATCTAGGTATTTAAACTTACCATCGCCTTTGTACTAGGGATACATATAGAGAAAATGAAGAACAATATTTTTCATAAATAATTACAGCTTAATTACATATGTATATTTACTTTTGTAAAAAAGGCTTAAAATTCTTTTGTCAAAAGCAATTACATGTACATGTATTAGTTTTTTGTTCATATTGGAAAATGGTATTATTTCTATACCTTAAAATGATCCCTGTAGCCCGGATGTTCGTCCAGAAATCTGACTTTCTTTGGTTCATTGTATCCATATTTCTCTGTTTTAATGCAGGATCTCAGAGGCTGAAAAACATAAAGATTGTTAAATGTCGTTAAAACTACTCGGATCTAACGTGCATTATGGAAAAAATGTGTGTGTGTGTGTGTGTGTGTTTGGAGAGAGAAAGAGAGAGAGAGAAATACTCACCAGCATTACTTCATGGTATACTTTATCAGATGAGGCTTCTTCTTTTGTCTCTGTCTGTTTCCATAGTTTTCTTGCTATCACTGAAAATAAAAAAAAACCAAAAACATTAATTTTGACTTGAATCAGAAAACGATTCCATCAATATCTACTGTTTCTTTAGCTTACTTGCATCAGACGACAAGAAACATGTATTATGTATTTCTTATTTCAACGATTACTTATTTTACGATGAACAGAAGATCGTCGTGAGCGATTGAACAATACATGTCAACAAGACCAAACCAGGACTCGAACCCGGGACCTTCTCAGTACTAGCTGAACTCTAACGACTGATATAACCCTATTTAAATAAAGAATTGAAGGAGTACACCGTGTTCCTATTTCCATTCCACTTGCCTATCCGGTCGCTCAGCATTAAACATTACAGGATGAAAGTGATAATAAAGTTAAGGTTTATTTTGATTTGTTAAAACAATCCTTACTGTAAAAACACAGCGATCTCTTACCTGAAGCCACAATAGGTGCAACATCATGGTACAAGTAGACAATTTGAGTGACTACTGTTAATCCTATCATTGTCAAATCTGAAATAAATAAACAAATAAATAAATAAATAATCAAATTTTTTTGAATTAATCAATAATAGTAAAGTAATATTAAGAAAATGAAAAAGGACCATTACATATCCTGGTATTATATCTGTCAATGGCGGGAATTTTAAAATTGTAAGACAGATTCACCCAAAACAGATTGAAGATCAACTTACTTTTTCTACCACTTGCTGTTCCCTATTCAAATGGTTTGAACAAAAATTTCTATTCTTTTTTTTTCTGAAAAAGCAACTCTGCTGATTCTACAACATTAATGTTGGTTGTCAGAGACCTTACTATGACGTCATGCATCATTATTCTCCAATCAAATTCCACGAAAAGGACACATGGTCACGGGGAAATTCGCGCGTTTTCTCGTTGGTACTTTGATAGATGAAATAACATGTTTGTAAGACAAAATACGTCCATAGGTTAGAATTTGGTAGGGATTTATTAAGTAAAAAAAACTGCAAATATATTATTAGAGGAAAGTTCATGTATTCAGCTTGAACATGTTTATTTTTCTTACTGGAAGCTTGGCGTGATTAGAAATAGTAAATCAAAAATAAGAACTAAAACTTCGAACTTTAACTGACAGTCAATAAATCCACAAATAAAATGCAAAAAAAATTATTTTATGTTATGAATACAACGGATATTAGCAGAAAATAATAATAATTTTACATACGAAGTACAGTACGTATCTGGATACAGCGTCAATGTTATCGGGTGAAAAACAGTATTTTACATACATAACATGCGTAAAATTAATAAAAATGGAAATGAACTACACGTACTAACCTTTCTTAAAGCTGTTTGTAATCTTCAGAAGTATAGAACTTTTACGATTATGCTTTATTCTCAAAGACACGGCTAAATAGCAAAGTAAATGTTTCGGCTCTAAAAAGCAAACACAACTCTTGTTGCCAGAGATTTCATTATGACGTCAAACACTCTTGTTGTCATAGATTGAATTATGACGTCATCAACAGGTTTTAGCCAATCAAAACACAGAGTTGGCAAGCAATTAAGATAAAACCGTAATCAAGTTATGAACATTGTGATGTTGCAGAATTGATATGCAATTACTAAAACTACACTTGGTCTTTTCCCCTATGGCGCTTTTTCGCCCGCCAAAGTGAAAAACCGAATTAAGATTTAGTGCAACAGAACTCTAAATGCTACGCGAAAAAGCTACACAAGTTTTGCGCTTTTTGCGTTGAATTTTCGCCGGCATCGCGTTCAATATTTTGCTTTGACGCTTTTTCCAAAACGAAACTCTACACGTCAACTTAAAAGCTTCATTCAACATTGCGCTAAATGCAAGTTTTTTTTCCGCTTTTTGGCATTTGTTTGTCGCCGTTTCGTGTTTGAATTTTGCTTTTCCACTATGGTGCATTTTTGCGTTTCGAAGGCGAAAAAGCAAAATGGTAAAAAAAAATCAACCACCACAAGACGTGGATAACTTTGATGAACAATGGACTCCGTATGTGGGAGGGCAAGGGTTCTAATCCCGTTCTGACCAAGACTTGAAAAAGGTAGTGACTGTTATTTCGCCAAGTACTGGGCATTTAGAAATGAAAGTCACGGGTCCTTCGGAAGAGACCTTAAAATCGATGTCCCATGTAACGGCAGGCGTGGCACATAAAAGAACCCTTGCACATTGCCCTCAGCGTATTGCAAAGGAAATAAATACTAACATTTTACCTATAGCCTGTGACGTTTTGATATAAGTTAAACATTCTTGACTGGGACGTAAAACCACATTCAATCAATCAATCAATCTTCTCGACCACAACAGTTTTCTTGAATAAGTGGTATAATAAAATTAAGTTCGATGGAAGTTTAATATTGATACAATGTTTAATTATATACTAATCTGACTTTCCACTTATATTGAACCACCACCAGGAAAAGGTAGAGAAATTTATGTAATATATATTTTCTCGGATTAAACTTGAAATGAAGCATATCGTACATAGGATTGATAAGGAAACTCAAATGTATTTACCAAATAGATAAAAAACCGCTATAATATCAGGATTTTATAGATAAAGAAGGTCAAAAACTGAACAGGCATATTACATAACGGTTCTATATTGAACCAAGTGACTTGTAAAACTCGAACATCCACGGTGTACATCGGTTTGTTGGCGAACAGATACTCATCTTTTAGGTTTGTATGTGAAACTATTGATCCATTTTTTATTTTGTCGGAAGTAATGTCCATACCTATGGTTTAGATATACAAAAAACATAATTTTAAAACAGAAATGTAACTTTGTTTAACCAACATGCAAGTATTGTGTTGACAGCCACGTCATACGCAGGGACATTGATTTTATTACCAGTATCAAGCAAATAAGTCAAATTTGTAAACACTATCGCAGAGTTTATAAAAGGGGGTGGGGGTGTCTTCGATGGGTGAGTTGTCTAATAAAACCCCGGCTGGCTTACAGCTGGCGCACACAGTACCTTTCACCGCTTTTACAGGTTCAAATCCTAACAACTCCAACCCCCCCCCCCCCAACTCACGGTTTCAATACAAATGAAAGAACCTTTAAGGTCTAAAATGACAACAGTATTGTTTGACCATTAAGTTTTAAGATCTGCCATTTTATTTAAGATTTTTAAGCTCCACTGGCAAAACAAGCGATTTGGATGTCATACATACCACAAGTTTAATACCATAAAGCCTGTGTGAAATATTTTCTACATCGCTAATTCTCTTGGAACAATGTTGTTTTGACGGGGAAATGTCGCTTTTTCGTGTGGAACGTTGGAACTCTATCTCTCGAAATGATGTTTTACGGGAAACGTCCCTATAATGTTTTACGAGAAACGTTCCTTTCTTCCTCAGAATGACGTGTTTTTCATCTATAACACATCTTTTTCTCTGAATAACGTCGTTTTTACGGGAATCGTGGCTTAATGTGATGCAAGCATGAACTTGCGTCGCCTTTTCTCGGAATAATGTCGTTTTTTTACGGGAACCGTAGCTTAATTTGATGTAAGCATGAACTGACGTCACTATTTCCCGGAATAACGTCGTTTTTACGTATAAACATCGTTTTATGCGACACTATACCAACCGGAATGATAGTTCCGCATTAAAGTTGTGAGATTTCACGTCGCGCGTCAAATTAGACGGAGCTGCCACTGAACATAACCCTCACTGCCAAAAGACTCACTACCAAAGTGTTTTTGAATTTTTTTAATAATTTGGATATTTTTGTTGTATTGTAGGAAGACATTAAGTACTGGCGATGAAGGCCCAGACTAAAATTGTAATAGCAACAACTATAGTCATTTTAATTTACGTGTTATATACTGTATTGTATAAAGATGAGCAAGTATCGCCACTGAAGTTGTTTCGGCAGCAGGCGACATCCGGGGATCTCAAGTCACCGGTCAAAGTTTTCCCTGAAGTCATGTGACTGATTAAATCATGGGTACCAGGCGGAAATATAACGATGTGCATTAATTTACAATATAGACATCAAGGATATCGGGTTAGACGGCAAATATGTCAGAAATGGCGTACAATAACGAAGATTTTCTTGACTATTTTTGGACATGGACACGTAAATATAGATTTCGGGAAATCAAATCCTTACGTCAAAAACAATGATGATGCCAATGAATATATTATTGTGTTATTATATATAATAAAATTATATTTTTATAATGTGTAGGAGTTATCTCTCATAGATTGTCGAGACTGCAGAGAACATTGATAATACATATTGTATACCAGCACTTGACAGTAGTTTCGGAATACAATTCCTCATCAGTAGTGCTTGAACCAAAATGATAAAACGAAAATTGTTTTCAAGATGTTGAAAAGACTACCAAAGGACCAAATTATTTTACCAAATTTGGTTAACCGATACTAATAAGCCGTTCATGATTGATTGATTGATTGATTGGTTGTATGTTGGATGTGATTTGTTTTAGTCGTACAGCATTTACATAAACTACGCTAATTCATATTTTAAATCACAATAAGCTCAGAATGTTATTACAGTCCTTCCATCTGCTACTTATGACGTCACTAGTTACAGCACTGACACATTAGGGTTTAGTACCTCAGTATGTTATTACAGTCCTTCCATCTGCTACTTATGACGTTACTAGTTACAGCACTGACACATTATGATTTAGTACCTCAGAATGTTATTACAGTCCTTCCATCTGCTACTTATGACGTTACTAGTTACAGCACTGACACATTATGATTTAGTACCTCAGAATGTTATTGTAGTCCTTCCATCTGCTACTTATGACGTTACTAGTTACAGCACTGACACATTATGATTTAGTACCTCAGAATGTTATTACAGTCCTTCCATCTGCTACTTATGACGTTACTAGTTACAGCACTGACACATTATGATTTAGTACCTCAGAATGTTATTGTAGTCCTTCCATCTGCTACTTATGACGTTATTAGTTACAGCACTGACACATTATGATTTAGTACCTCAGAATGTTATTGTAGTCCTTCCATCTGCTACTTATGACGTTACTAGTTACAGCACTGACACATTAGGATTTAGTACCTCAGAATGTTATTGTAGTCCTTCTATCTGCTACTTATGACGTTACTAGTTACAGCACTGACACATTATGATTTAGTACCTCAGAATGTTATTGTAGTCCTTCTATCGGCTACTTATGACGTTACTAGTTACAGCACTGACACATTAGGATTTAGTACCTCAGTATGTTATTGTAGTCCTTCTATCGGCTACTTATGACGTTACTAGTTACAGCACTGACACATTAGGATTTAGTACCTCAGTATGTTATTGTAGTCCTTCTATCTGCTACTTATGACGTTACTAGTTACAGCACTGACACATTAGGATTTAGTACCTCAGAATGTTATTGTAGTCCTTCTATCGGCTACTTATGACGTTACTAGTTACAGCACTGACACATTAGGATTTAGTACCTCAGTATGTTATTGTAGTCCTTCTATCTGCTACTTATGACGTTACTAGTTACAGCACTGACACATTAGGATTTAGTACCTCAGAATGTTATTGTAGTCCTTCTATCGGCTACTTATGACGTTACTAGTTACAGCACTGACACATTAGGATTTAGTACCTCAGAATGTTATTGTAGTCCTTCTATCGGCTACTTATGACGTTACTAGTTACAGCACTGACACATTAGGGTTTAGTACCTCAGTATGTTATTACAGTCCTTCCATCTGCTACTTATGACGTTACTAGTTACAGCACTGACACATTAGGATTTAGTACCTCAGAATGTTATTGTAGTCCTTCTATCTGCTACTTATGACGTTACTAGTTACAGCACTGACACATTATGATTTAGTACCTCAGAATGTTATTGTAGTCCTTCTATCGGCTACTTATGACGTTACTAGTTACAGCACTGACACATTAGGATTTAGTACCTCAGTATGTTATTGTAGTCCTTCTATCTGCTACTTATGACGTTACTAGTTACAGCACTGACACAATATGATTTAGTACCTCAGAATGTTATTGTAGTCCTTCTATCGGCTACTTATGACGTTACTAGTTACAGCACTGACACATTAGGATTTAGTACCTCAGTATGTTATTGTAGTCCTTCTATCGGCTACTTATGACGTTACTAGTTACAGCACTGACACATTATGATTTAGTACCTCAGAATGTTATTGTAGTCCTTCTATCGGCTACTTATGACGTTACTAGTTACAGCACTGACACATTAGGATTTAGTACCTCAGTATGTTATTACAGTCCTTCTATCTGCTACTTATGACGTTACTAGTTACAGCACTGACACATTAGGATTTAGTACCTCAGTATGTTATTACAGTCCTTCTATCGGCTACTTATGACGTTACTAGTTACAGCACTGACACATTAGACACATTTGATTAATATAATCATTATTAATTTTTATGTATTCAATGTCAACCGGGATTGCCTAGTTGACGACACAAACATTAATATAACGTCAGTCGTACTTGCTAGATTCTCAACCGGGATTGCCTAGTTGAAACATTATTAACAGAATCAAATAAAAACGGCCATTATTCAAATACATTCACCCATAATGTGAAAACCGCACCGTCACACAGAAACTATTGTTAGATAAAATTCAATCAACCGGGATTGACAAATTGACAGTAATATCTATACCAGGTTTAATTTTCAACCGGGATTGCCTAGTTGAAACCAACCAAACCCTTGATCAGTGTTAACACTATTTAACATTAAGGCAAGACAACATGGCTACTGGTACATCTGGACTCGTCCAAGATAGGAAGAGACCAAGAAAGCTCAGTACTAATTGTCCCCGATGCGACGTAAACATACCTAATGACTCTAAATCACATGATTACTGTACTTGCTCAATTTGCCTCTTGCGTTTTTGCTTGCCATGTGCAAAAATTTCCAAAAGATCATACGAAATCCTAATGGAAGATGACAGTTTCATATGGCATTGCCCAGGATGTAAACAAAACTTTCCATCGTTCACGAACTTTCAAAGCAAACTCAATTCAATTGAAACCAACACCCACGAAAGACTAAATATATTAGAGGATAACATGGATAAACTCGATAAATCAGTTGATAAAAGGATTGACACTGGTATTCAAATCGCAAAAAATGAAATGATGGATGAACTTAGCTCAAAATTGGACGAAATGATGCACAATAAAATTATAACCGAAGTGAAAGAACTAGACGACCAAAAACAACGTTCTCTAAATCTAATATGTTTCCATCTGCCCGAATCAAAAAGCCCTAATTCATCTGACCGAATTAAACACGACATAAGCCAAATCGAATCAATCTGTAAGAGTATCAATGTTCAAAATGTTGAAATAAAACTCTGTTTTAGGCTAGGAAAGCCACTTAAATCAAAAACTAGACCTCTAAAAATAGTCTTAGAGAACAAAGGCAAAGAAAAGAAATTATTAATAATGCAAAGCTCATTAAAGAAAACGCACCAATTCACCTGAAGCAATGTATCATTATCAAAGACTTAACACCGAGACAACGAGAAGAAAATAAAAAAACAACGTAGTAAAACTAAGACAGATCAACGGGGCCAACAAAAAAACAATTTGGATTCAGGCTCCAATCAATACAATGAAAACACATTCCTTGATGAATCACCAGCAATGGAACACACCAAATCCACAACTACTACGGCTTTACACAATGATACCATACTATCCCCAAGCTTGTCTAGCACTATATTAACACAACATAACGCTAACTGTGAAATTACAACCAGCCCATTATTACATTGCTTAGAAGACCTGACAGAAATGGATGGACACGTACGCCACCCTCTAAAATTAAAGATCAAATTGAATCAAATATCCAGTACACCTATATATAATCAAACCGAAACCTCGGAAGATGACGAAGTTGATGACGACACTCAAAATGGCATAAACCAGTTGGGTACCCAATAGGAGCTTTGTCTTAACCATTTTAATAATACTGTAAATACAAATTTTAAATGTAAACATAATCACAGTATGTAAACTCTGGTGTACGTCTAACGGAAGCTGGGATCGCCGAAGCGGCCGTGTCAGGTTGATTGTCCCATTGACTGAAGTTTAAAGGTATGTTAACACTCAGAATTAAATTGTCAAGCTTTGGATATCACTTATAATTTTGGTTGCTGAAGGCAGTAATACTTTGACATTACAATTTGCCCGCAAATATCACCATATAATGTCAGAAAACACAATTGATCATCGACAGTCGGTGAAAAATCAACAAACCCCTTTGCGTAAGATTTAATTTCACCTTAATTAAATGCTAATCTTATCGTTTTATAAGGAAATTGGAACAAGAAACATTAGAGAGTTTCAATACAAATCGCATGTGCAAGATTTACCTTTAAATATTTAACTACAACAAGTATTATTTTTTTCTCGGTGTACGCCTAGCTGCATTTTTGCAAAATCATAACGTACGCCTAGCTGGGATTTTACTGTACGTTAGCTGCATTTATGTGAACATCTCATCATACATATATTTGTGTATGCTGTTGTTATTAAACACTATAAAAGCAACTTTGTTCTATGACAAAACGTTGCTTCGTCTTAACTTGTTTAAAGTATTCATTTTTCGTTTCAGACATGGATAAGTTTTTCCACACACACACACACACACACACACACACACACACACACACACATATCGAGATCAGTAATTTCCACTGATTAATGTATCGGTTTTATCCAATTTGTTAAATACCTTTACAATATAAGTAATACAAAATAAAAGTCAACTAAAAATTGAATATCCATCTAGTTTTGTAATTTATAGTTAAGGCGCCCAAACGAAGTTTGGCGACTTAAGCTATGGTCACAACCCGCCGTGCGTGTTTATTGTTCGTACGTTTTCTGCGGACGCCACGGGCACCACGTTTTTCTGAAAACGTGAGTAGGGAGTGGCAAGCGCAGGGAGGACGTACGCCGTGGGCGGCGGCTTTCAGCATACGTTGCGCACGTGGTAAGTGAGTTGTGCGTGCGTGTATCGTGCTTACCACGTACAATCTCCGTGCGATTGCCACGTTGTCGTACGGAGGCCGTACGTACACATGCAGCTGACGCACGCTTTCCTTACTCACTCGTACGTTGTAAGTGCGTGCAAGTACAATGAACGTGACTCACGGCGTCAGTGCGTTGTGGGGTCGTTGGCTGTGCAGGGCACGCACGTCACACGTACTGCCGTGAATCTGTAATGCGAACGCAGCTTGCACGCAGAGAAAGTTCTGCATGCACTAAAAGTGCTACGTCGTGTCTGCGTTCTCCTGCGTATTCACCAAAACGCACGGAGGCCGTACTTGCCACGTACGGATCGCCAAATTTCCCCCACGTTTTTACACGTAGACAGCACGCACTTGCACGTACGGCGGGTTGTGACCAAGGCTTTATTGTTTTGCACCGTTTCTTCTTCTTATTAAGGCGCCCAAACGAAGTTTGGCGACTTATTGTTTTTGCACCGTTTCTTCTTATTATTATTAAGGCGCCCAAACAAAGTTTGGCGACTTATTGTTTTTGCACCGTTTCTTATTATTATTAAGGCGCCCAAACAAAGTTTGGCGACTTATTGTTTTTGCACCGTTTCTTATCATTATTATTTATTATTATTGTTATTATTCTTCCTCTTCTTCTTCTTCCGGCCATGAACTTGTCCAACCAATTTCTCGAAGACCGTTGCTCCAATCTTAACCAAACTTCACAGGAAGGTTGATCCTCATTTCCTTCCCCAGAGGCCGAGGTAAAATGCCCATGGGGTCATTAGGGGAGGGGCAGGAGGGCAGGGTCTTAAAAACAATAATGCTCAATTTTGCTATTAATACTATATTTTGTACTATAAAACCATATATATTCATGATCAGTGTCTCAAGATGTAACAAGTCTGTATCACAAGATTTTCCCCGAGGTATCAGAGAGGGTGGGGATGGGCGGGGCAGTGTGCTAACTTTTAAACGATTAAGATCCCCACCCATAAACTATATATTTTCTGGTTCTACATGAAAAGTTGAATTGAGTGATACTAAAAAAAAGTCCTTTGGGGTCATTCCTGATGGAGGGTGGGGATGGGCGGGGCTTGGTACTAACTTTTAAATGGTTAATATCCCCATCCTGAAACTATATATTTTCCGGTTCGGCTTTTAAAGTTGAATAGAATGATACTGCAGAAATACAAATGACGTTATTCCAGAGGAGGTTGGGGACAGGCGGGGCTGGGTACTAACTTTTGATCAGTTGAGATCCCCACCCCTAACATATATATTATCTTATTCTTTATGAAAAGTTGAATAGATTGATACTAAAGTAAACCCATATGGGCATTCCAATAGGAGGGTGGAGACAGGTAGGTCTAGGTACTAACTTTGAGATCCCCACCCTCAAACTACAGTTTTCTTCATGGGCTGGTTGCTATCATTTTGTTTAAGAATTAAAACAATAAGCATGAATTTTCATTGTCAAGGATACTTAAGTAATCCCTGATCCATGTCCAAAAGCTCTCAAGCTAAATTGTTTTATAAGCAACACTAATGGTCAGTTATCCCTGGTGCATGATTTATTATTCAATTCGATAGAGTAGCTGCATTTAGTTATCAATATGACATTACATAGGTAAATGCTTGGATTAATTTAAAATCAACACATCATTAGCTCATCAAAACAACAGGTTGTGATATTGGATATAGGCGATGTCAATATACTTTGCCTATTGTTTGAATTTAACCAATTGGATTCATGTAATACTTCTTTATATAAAATTTAATCTTAAATTGAAATTAATATTACAAGTTTAAATGCATACTGGGATTGAAATAAGTGTTACTATTTGATTAACATATTTTTAAGTTTCGAAACCTGGTATTTGATAGAAAAAAGGGTTAACGAAGTACATGTTTACAATAATGTAATACCATGTAAATGAATAAATGATACGTTTTGTAAATTATGCTAAGTGATCATATTATTTGTTGTCATTTTTACAATGGCAAAAAGTAATTGGATTTCTCTGCAGATTTTCTATTGTATGTAGAACTTAATTAAAGGTTTAAAATTTTCAAAATGGCAGTAGTTGCCATTGATATGGAAAAAAAGCGACAAAAGTACAAGTCCTCCTAATATGAGTTCTGAATACAGGGTTTGATTTTTATTTGTTTGGGCGCCTTATTTGTAATGATGCATCCATCGTTACATTAATACTCGTTACAATTGGAATAGTCTTTATTGTTTTCTATTCAGGAATTGATATTCCAAGTCTAACATGGGGAATGATTTTTGTCTCGTCACATCGATGATGCTCTCTAACAGTCCGTATGTTAGAGGCCATGGGCTCGAAACCTGGGTCTGACCAAGGTAAAAATAGGTAGTGAATGCTCCATGTACTCGACATGTAAAAATGAAATTGGCGGTATCCTCTCAGATAGCATATCACAACAGGCGTGGCAATTTAAAAACCCTACCGGTACACTGTCCTTAGCGCACCACAAAGTTAAGATTTTCTATGACTACTTTACCTTTAGCTGGTGACGTCTCGATATAAGTGAAATATTTTTGACTGGGCTTAAAACCGAATCCAATCAATCAATCGATTAATAAATGACGTCGTATTTAATTAATAATGTGTTTTGTATCTTTTGCAGCAGTATAAAATAACTCCTAGTGACCCAAGCCCTAGATACATGGTACCATGAAGGGGTTTTCTCAACCTGGTCTCTAAGAAAAAGGTGAAAATTGGCAATAAATTGTATAATTTTCTGCACAGCTAGGCGTACATATTTTTACCACTTAAATCCCAGCTAAGCGTTCATTTCTTCATCAGCTAGGCGTACACTATTGAGAATCAACAGCGTGAAATGAAATCGGAATTTCTTTTAAACTGTCATGTGTTGAGATATAGGGGTATGTCAGCCTTAATCAAAACAATTGGTTTCTTAAATGAAATGCATTAAATGTGGTAGTTATCATATCTTTATGGTCGGGAAATATAATTTATTGTGCTCCTTTGAAAATAACACCCAAAAGTTGAATGATTAACAATCATGTTTTTCGAAATGGAACAATAAATGTGATGAACTATGTTCAAAACTAACTTCGCTGTTATCCGTGATAAGTTTCAGTGTAATTGTTGCAGTGAAAGTATACAAGAAAACTCACTAGCAGCCAATAAAGTGTCCCAGGACGACAGTGTAACTATCCATGTTGACTTTTTCTCCGCTTCGACGATCCCAGCTTCCGTTAGACGTACACCGGAGTTTACATACTGTGATAATGCAAACAAAAATCTCAAAATCTTTTATACAAATGCAGACAGTTTTCTTAATAAACGTGACGAATTCAGGTTGATCAATAAAGAACATGAGTTCGATATCATAGCCATAACAGAAATTCTGCCAAAGAATCAAACAAAATGCGAGATAATTAACACAGAATGGGAACTTGAGAATTACACCTCATACAACAGTGTATCTGGCACGAGCCCTAACCGAGGAATTATAATATATATACGTAATAATATACTTTCTAAAGAGATCAAAACCTATGCATTCAAAAGTATAGAAGTCGTCAGCGTGGTAATTGATCAAGGTGTAAATAACATTTTATTTTATTGTGTATATAGAAGCCCAAATAGTGGAATCGAATCTATCCCCGAGATAGAAAAAGTTTTTAACGAAAATAAACAAAAACAATACTCGCACATCATCATTGTGGGTGACTTTAATTTTAAGAATATAAACTGGGACCGCGAGCAATCGCTTGCTCCGCCAGCATCCTTAACCAGTCAGTTTATGGACATATATAGAGATAGTTATTTATACCAACATATAAGGGACTTCACAAGAGTTAGAACTAACGAAGAACCGAGTATACTTGACTTAATTTTCACAAATGAAAAAAAATAGCATTGAGTCCTTAACCTACCAACCACCACTAGGCAAAAGTGACCACCTATGTCTATTTATCACAGTACCCCTAACAGTTACTGCACCCAAATATCATAAAACAAAACCATCCTACTTTAAGGGAGACTACGAATCAATAAACGCTGAAATTGAGAAGATCGATTGGGACTATCATCTGAAAGATGTATCAATAGAAGTTGGATGGAACAGGTTTACCGATAAGATTAATAATTTATAGAAGAATATATACCGTGTGTAAACCAAATTCCAGGACTTTCGATACGCCTTGGATGACCCCAGATGCATTGCAGGCAATTAGAGAAAAAAGAAAACGGTGGAACAAATTCATAACTGCAGAAATACCGTAAACTATAACGGTTACAAGTCTGCTAGGAATAAAGCAAAAACTGCTATACAAAAAGCCACTTGTCGTTATGAGCAGTCATTAGCGCATAAAATCAAGCAAAATCCAAAATTATTTTGGAAATATGTCCAGTCAAAGACAAAAATTAAAGGCACGTTAAATATCATAAAAGATGAGAACAACGTTGACATATCGGATGACAACATTAAAGCAAACCTATTAAATGACTTTTTCGCAAGTGTATTCACTAAAGAAAACATACAAAATATGCCAGAATTCCAATACAAAACATCGACCACATTGAACAACATAAATATCTCGATTGACGAAATCAAGAAAATTCTGGAAACCCTAAACCCAACCAAATCACAAGGTGAGGATAACTTCCATCCAAAATTCTTGAAAGAGACGGCACATACAATCTGCGTCCATTACACATAATCTTCACAAAGTCACTAAGGGAAGGCAAACTCCCGTCGTGTTGGAAACTGGCCAATATTAGTCCCATCCATAAAAACGGTTCTAAATCAGAGGTGTCAAATTATAGGCCAATCAGCTTAACTTCAGTGGTCTGCAAAATTATGGAAAAAATTATTAAAAAGGCACTAATGTCATATCTCGAAACAACAACTTATTTACACCACATCAACATGGATTTCGAGCCGCTACTCGTGTAACACACAATTATTAGAAGCAATTGACTACTGGACCAAAGCAATAGACAACAATGAGGATGTAGATATCATCTATCTGGACTTCCAAAAGGCCTTTGACACTGTGCCCCATAGAAGATTATGTGCAAAGCTCCAAGGATACGGAATTGGAGGCGATATTCTCAAGTGGATACAAGACTTCCTGTCGGAAAGGAGACAACGTGTAGTGCTCAACGGAAAAAAATCAGATTGGAAGTACTTAGTGGAATCCCGCAAGGAAGTGTTCTTGGACCTATCCTATTTTAATTTTTATCAACGATCTGCCAGAAGCCGTCAAAAGTGTCATTAAAATCTTTGCGGACGACACAAAGCTATATAGGATAATTAAAACCAGACAAGACAGAAATATATTTCAGGATGATATTGATATAATAAATAATTGGTCTCAAGAGTGGCAACTAAAATTTAACGAGAAGAAATGCAAACACCTACACCTAGGAAATAAAGATAGTCCAGTATACAATTTGAATGGTACAGAAATCAAAAAAGTAAAAGAAGAGAAAGATCTAGGAATAATAGTGGACCATAAATTAACTTTCAGAGACCATATCCACTCCTCTGTGAAAAAAGCAAATAAAATGTTGGGTCTACTAAGAAGAACCTTCAAAAATATGGATAAGGACACTTTTGTACCACTATATAAATCATTAGTCAGACCTCATCTTGAGTATGGCAGCAATGTCTGGTCGGTAATGTACAAAAAAGATGCTGCTATGATAGAAAATGTCCAACGTAGAGCCAGCAAATTGGTTAAATCCATAAGACACACCCCTTATTCATCACGATTAAAATTACTTGGTTTACCAACTCTAGAATACAGGAGAAAAAGATCCGACGTAGTACAAATGTACAAAATCCAACACAACATAGACAAAGTAAATAAAAACATATTCTCCTACTCAAAAAGCAACACCAGGGGGCACAATTTCAAACTCCATAAAGAATTCAGTAGGACTAATATGAGGAAAGCAACTTTTAGTCAACGTGTGACAAATACATGGAATTCCCTACCAGCGGAACTCGTCAACAAACCATCTCTAAACAGTTTTAAAAGTGCCATTGGACAAAATTAAATCTAAAATTCCACCCAACCATTTACGAACCGGAACCGGACAGAACAGAATATAGTTTAAAGAAATACATTAAAATGGACCAGAGAGGCGAAAAGCCTATAGTGGTTTCTACAGACAGGTAACAGGTAACAGAATTAGGATTTAGTACCTCAGTATGTTATTGTAGTCCTTCTATCGGCTACTTATGACGTTACTAGTTACAGCACTGACACATTAGGATTTAGTACCTCAGTATGTTATTACAGTCCTTCTATCGGCTACTTATGACGTTACTAGTTACAGCACTGACACATTAGGATTTAGTACCTCAGTATGTTATTACAGTCCTTCTATCGGCTACTTATGACGTTACTAGTTACAGCATGGACACATTATGATTTAGTACATCAGAATGTTATTGTAGTCCTTCTATCGGCTACTTATGACGTTACTAGTTACAGCACTGACACTTTAGGATTTAGTACATCAGAATGTTATTGTAGTCCTTCTATCGGCTACTTATGACGTTACTAGTTACAGCATGGACACATTAGGATTTAGTACCTCAGAATGTTATTGTAGTCCTTCTATCGGCTACTTATGACGTTACTAGTTACAGCACTGCCACTTTAGGATTTAGTACATCAGAATGTTATTGTAGTCCTTCTATCGGCTACTTATGACGTTACTAGTTACAGCATGGACACATTATGATTTAGTACCTCAGTATGTTATTACAGTCCTTCTATCGGCTACTTATGACGTTACTAGTTACAGCATGGACACATTAGATTTAGTACCTCAGTATGTTATTACAGTCCTTCTATCGGCTACTTATGACGTTACTAGTTACAGCATGGACACATTAGGATTTAGTACCTCAGAATGTTATTGTAGTCCTTCTATCGGCTACTTATGACGTTACTAGTTACAGCATGGACACATTAGGATTTAGTACCTCAGAATGTTATTGTAGTCCTTCTATCGGCTACTTATGACGTTACTAGTTACAGCATGGACACATTAGGATTTAGTACCTCAGTATGTTATTACAGTCCTTCTATCGGCTACTTATGACGTTACTAGTTACAGCACTGACACATTAGGATTTAGTACCTCAGAATGTTATTGTAGTTCTTCTATCGACTACTTATGACGTTACTAGTTACAGCACTGACACATTAGGATTTAGTACCTCAGTATGTTATTGTAGTCCTTCTATCGGCTACTTATGACGTTACTAGTTACAGCACTGACACATTATGATTTAGTACCTCAGAATGTTATTACAGTCCTTCCATCTGCTACTTATGACGTTACTAGTTACAGCACTGACACATTATGATTTAGTACCTCAGAATGTTATTGTAGTCCTTCCATCTGCTACTTATGACGTTACTAGTTACAGCACTGACACATTATGATTTAGTACCTCAGAATGTTATTACAGTCCTTCCATCTGCTACTTATGACGTTACTAGTTACAGCACTGACACATTATGATTTAGTACCTCAGAATGTTATTGTAGTCCTTCCATCTGCTACTTATGACGTTACTAGTTACAGCACTGACACATTAGGATTTAGTACCTCAGAATGTTATTGTAGTCCTTCCATCTGCTACTTATGACGTTACTAGTTACAGCACTGACACATTAGGATTTAGTACCTCAGAATGTTATTGTAGTCCTTCTATCTGCTACTTATGACGTTACTAGTTACAGCACTGACACATTATGATTTAGTACCTCAGAATGTTATTGTAGTCCTTCTATCGGCTACTTATGACGTTACTAGTTACAGCACTGACACATTAGTATTTAGTACCTCAGTATGTTATTGTAGTCCTTCTATCGGCTACTTATGACGTTACTAGTTACAGCACTGACACATTAGGATTTAGTACCTCAGTATGTTATTGTAGTCCTTCTATCTGCTACTTATGACGTTACTAGTTACAGCACTGACACATTAGGATTTAGTACCTCAGAATGTTATTGTAGTCCTTCTATCGGCTACTTATGACGTTACTAGTTACAGCACTGACACATTAGGATTTAGTACCTCAGAATGTTATTGTAGTCCTTCTATCGGCTACTTATGACGTTACTAGTTACAGCACTGACACATTAGGGTTTAGTACCTCAGTATGTTATTACAGTCCTTCCATCTGCTACTTATGACGTTACTAGTTACAGCACTGACACATTAGGATTTAGTACCTCAGAATGTTATTGTAGTCCTTCTATCTGCTACTTATGACGTTACTAGTTACAGCACTGACACATTAGGGTTTAGTACCTCAGTATGTTATTACAGTCCTTCCATCTGCTACTTATGACGTTACTAGTTACAGCACTGACACATTAGGATTTAGTACCTCAGAATGTTATTGTAGTCCTTCTATCTGCTACTTATGACGTTACTAGTTACAGCACTGACACATTATGATTTAGTACCTCAGAATGTTATTGTAGTCCTTCTATCGGCTACTTATGACGTTACTAGTTACAGCACTGACACATTAGGATTTAGTACCTCAGTATGTTATTGTAGTCCTTCTATCTGCTACTTATGACGTTACTAGTTACAGCACTGACACATTATGATTTAGTACCTCAGAATGTTATTGTAGTCCTTCTATCGGCTACTTATGACGTTACTAGTTACAGCACTGACACATTAGGATTTAGTACCTCAGTATGTTATTGTAGTCCTTCTATCGGCTACTTATGACGTTACTAGTTACAGCACTGACACATTATGATTTAGTACCTCAGAATGTTATTGTAGTCCTTCTATCGGCTACTTATGACGTTACTAGTTACAGCACTGACACATTAGGATTTAGTACCTCAGTATGTTATTACAGTCCTTCTATCGGCTACTTATGACGTTACTAGTTACAGCACTGACACTTTAGGATTTAGTACCTCAGTATGTTATTGTAGTCCTTCTATCGGCTACTTATGACGTTACTAGTTACAGCACTGACACATTAGGATTTAGTACCTCAGTATGTTATTACAGTCCTTCTATCGGCTACTTATGACGTTACTAGTTACAGCACTGACACATTAGACACATTTGATTAATATAATCATTATTAATTTTTATGTATTCAATGTCAACCGGGATTGCCTAGTTGACGACACAAACATTAATATAACGTCAGTCGTACTTGCTAGATTCTCAACCGGGATTGCCTAGTTGAAACATTATTAACAGAATCAAATAAAAACGGCCATTATTCAAATACATTCACCCATAATGTGAAAACCGCACCGTCACACAGAAACTATTGTTAGATAAAATTCAATCAACCGGGATTGACAAATTGACAGTAATATCTATACCAGGTTTAATTTTCAACCGGGATTGCCTAGTTGAAACCAACCAAACCCTTGATCAGTGTTAACACTATTTAACATTAAGGCAAGACAACATGGCTACTGGTACATCTGGACTCGTCCAAGATAGGAAGAGGCCAAGAAAGCTCAGTACTAATTGTCCCCGATGCGACGTAAACATACCTAATGACTCTAAATCACATGATTACTGTACTTGCTCAATTTGCCTCTTGCGTTTTTGCTTGCCATGTGCAAAAATTTCCAAAAGATCATACGAAATCCTAATGGAAGATGACAGTTTCATATGGCATTGCCCAGGATGTAAACAAAACTTTCCATCGTTCACGAACTTTCAAAGCAAACTCAATTCAATTGAAACCAACACCCACGAAAGACTAAATATATTAGAGGATAACATGGATAAACTCGATAAATCAGTTGATAAAAGGATTGACACTGGTATTCAAATCGCAAAAAATGAAATGATGGGTGAACTTAGCTCAAAATTGGACGAAATGATGCACAATAAAATTATAACCGAAGTGAAAGAACTAGACGACCAAAAACAACGTTCTCTAAATCTAATATGTTTCCATCTGCCCGAATCAAAAAGCCCTAATTCATCTGACCGAATTAAACACGACATAAGCCAAATCGAATCAATCTGTAAGAGTATCAATGTTCAAAATGTTGAAATAAAACTCTGTTTTAGGCTAGGAAAGCCACTTAAATCAAAAACTAGACCTCTAAAAATAGTCTTAGAGAACAAAAGGCAAAGAAAAGAAATTATTAATAATGCAAAGCTCATTAAAGAAAACGCACCAATTCACCTGAAGCAATGTATCATTATCAAAGACTTAACACCGAGACAACGAGAAGAAAATAAAAAACAACGTAGTAAAACTAAGACAGATCAACGGGGCCAACAAAAAAACAATTTGGATTCAGGCTCCAATCAATACAATGAAAACACATTCCTTGATGAATCACCAGCAATGGAACACACCAAATCCACAACTACTACGGCTTTACACAATGATACCACACTATCCCCAAGCTTGTCTAGCACTATATTAACACAACATAACGCTAACTGTGAAATTACAACCAGCCCATTATTACATTGCTTAGAAGACCTGACAGAAATGGATGGACACGTACGCCACCCTCTAAAATTAAAGATCAAATTGAATCAAATATCCAGTACACCTATATATAATCAAACCGAAACCTCGGAAGATGACGAAGTTGATGACGACACTCAAAATGGCATAAACCAGTTGGGTACCCAATAGGAGCTTTGTCTTAACCATTTTAATAATACTGTAAATACAAATTTTAAATGTAAACATAATGCAAACAAAAATCTCAAAATCTTTTATACAAATGCAGACAGTTTTCTTAATAAACGTGACGAATTCAGGTTGATCAATAAAGAACATGAGTTCGATATCATAGCCATAACAGAAATTCTGCCAAAGAATCAAACAAAATGCGAGATAATTAACACAGAATGGGAACTTGAGAATTACACCTCATACAACAGTGTATCTGGCACGAGCCCTAACCGAGGAATTATAATATATATACGTAATAATATACTTTCTAAAGAGATCAAAACCTATGCATTCAAAAGTATAGAAGTCGTCAGCGTGGTAATTGATCAAGGTGTAAATAACATTTTATTTTATTGTGTATATAGAAGCCCAAATAGTGGAATCGAATCTATCCCCGAGATAGAAAAAGTTTTTAACGAAAATAAACAAAAACAATACTCGCACATCATCATTGTGGGTGACTTTAATTTTAAGAATATAAACTGGGACCGCGAGCAATCGCTTGCTCCGCCAGCATCCTTAACCAGTCAGTTTATGGACATATATAGAGATAGTTATTTATACCAACATATAAGGGACTTCACAAGAGTTAGAACTAACGAAGAACCGAGTATACTTGACTTAATTTTCACAAATGAAAAAAAATAGCATTGAGTCCTTAACCTACCAACCACCACTAGGCAAAAGTGACCACCTATGTCTATTTATCACAGTACCCCTAACAGTTACTGCACCCAAA
This sequence comes from Anadara kagoshimensis, assembly GCA_021292105.1. Taxonomy (NCBI): domain Eukaryota; kingdom Metazoa; phylum Mollusca; class Bivalvia; order Arcoida; family Arcidae; genus Anadara; species Anadara kagoshimensis. The sequence goes on along the minus strand of CM037874.1, from coordinate 1,802,683 downwards.
TATCATAAAACAAAACCATCCTACTTTAAGGGAGACTACGAATCAATAAACGCTGAAATTGAGAAGATCGATTGGGACTATCATCTGAAAGATGTATCAATAGAAGTTGGATGGAACAGGTTTACCGATAAGATTAATAATTTAATAGAAGAATATATACCGGTGTGTAAACCAAATTCCAGGACTTTCGATACGCCTTGGATGACCCCAGATGCATTGCAGGCAATTAGAGAAAAAAGAAAACGGTGGAACAAATTCAATAACTGCAGAAATACCGTAAACTATAACGGTTACAAGTCTGCTAGGAATAAAGCAAAAACTGCTATACAAAAAGCCACTTGTCGTTATGAGCAGTCATTAGCGCATAAAATCAAGCAAAATCCAAAATTATTTTGGAAATATGTCCAGTCAAAGACAAAAATTAAAGGCACGTTAAATATCATAAAAGATGAGAACAACGTTGACATATCGGATGACAACATTAAAGCAAACCTATTAAATGACTTTTTCGCAAGTGTATTCACTAAAGAAAACATACAAAATATGCCAGAATTCCAATACAAAACATCGACCACATTGAACAACATAAATATCTCGATTGACGAAATCAAGAAAATTCTGGAAACCCTAAACCCAACCAAATCACAAGGTGAGGATAACTTCCATCCAAAATTCTTGAAAGAGACGGCACATACAATCTGCGTCCCATTACACATAATCTTCACAAAGTCACTAAGGGAAGGCAAACTCCCGTCGTGTTGGAAACTGGCCAATATTAGTCCCATCCATAAAAACGGTTCTAAATCAGAGGTGTCAAATTATAGGCCAATCAGCTTAACTTCAGTGGTCTGCAAAATTATGGAAAAAATTATTAAAAAGGCACTAATGTCATATCTCGAAACAAACAACTTATTTACACCACATCAACATGGATTTCGAGCCGGCTACTCGTGTAACACACAATTATTAGAAGCAATTGACTACTGGACCAAAGCAATAGACAACAATGAGGATGTAGATATCATCTATCTGGACTTCCAAAAGGCCTTTGACACTGTGCCCCATAGAAGATTATGTGCAAAGCTCCAAGGATACGGAATTGGAGGCGATATTCTCAAGTGGATACAAGACTTCCTGTCGGAAAGGAGACAACGTGTAGTGCTCAACGGAAAAAAATCAGATTGGAAACCAGTACTTAGTGGAATCCCGCAAGGAAGTGTTCTTGGACCTATCCTATTTTTAATTTTTATCAACGATCTGCCAGAAGCCGTCAAAAGTGTCATTAAAATCTTTGCGGACGACACAAAGCTATATAGGATAATTAAAACCAGACAAGACAGAAATATATTTCAGGATGATATTGATATAATAAATAATTGGTCTCAAGAGTGGCAACTAAAATTTAACGAGAAGAAATGCAAACACCTACACCTAGGAAATAAAGATAGTCCAGTATACAATTTGAATGGTACAGAAATCAAAAAAGTAAAAGAAGAGAAAGATCTAGGAATAATAGTGGACCATAAATTAACTTTCAGAGACCATATCCACTCCTCTGTGAAAAAAGCAAATAAAATGTTGGGTCTACTAAGAAGAACCTTCAAAAATATGGATAAGGACACTTTTGTACCACTATATAAATCATTAGTCAGACCTCATCTTGAGTATGGCAGCAATGTCTGGTCGGTAATGTACAAAAAAGATGCTGCTATGATAGAAAATGTCCAACGTAGAGCCAGCAAATTGGTTAAATCCATAAGACACACCCCTTATTCATCACGATTAAAATTACTTGGTTTACCAACTCTAGAATACAGGAGAAAAAGATCCGACGTAGTACAAATGTACAAAATCCAACACAACATAGACAAAGTAAATAAAAACATATTCTCCTACTCAAAAAGCAACACCAGGGGGCACAATTTCAAACTCCATAAAGAATTCAGTAGGACTAATATGAGGAAAGCAACTTTTAGTCAACGTGTGACAAATACATGGAATTCCCTACCAGCGGAACTCGTCAACAAACCATCTCTAAACAGTTTTAAAAGTGCCATTAACAAACATTGGACAAAATTAAATCTAAAATTCCACCCAACCATTTACGAACCGGAACCGGACAGAACAGAATATAGTTTAAAGAAATACATTAAAATGGACCAGAGAGGCGAAAAGCCTATAGTGGTTTCTACAGACAGGTAACAGGTAACAGAATTAGGATTTAGTACCTCAGTATGTTATTGTAGTCCTTCTATCGGCTACTTATGACGTTACTAGTTACAGCACTGACACATTAGGATTTAGTACCTCAGTATGTTATTACAGTCCTTCTATCGGCTACTTATGACGTTACTAGTTACAGCACTGACACATTAGGATTTAGTACCTCAGTATGTTATTACAGTCCTTCTATCGGCTACTTATGACGTTACTAGTTACAGCATGGACACATTATGATTTAGTACATCAGAATGTTATTGTAGTCCTTCTATCGGCTACTTATGACGTTACTAGTTACAGCACTGACACTTTAGGATTTAGTACATCAGAATGTTATTGTAGTCCTTCTATCGGCTACTTATGACGTTACTAGTTACAGCATGGACACATTAGGATTTAGTACCTCAGAATGTTATTAGTCCTTCTATCGGCTACTTATGACGTTACTAGTTACAGCACTGACACTTAGGATTTAGTACATCAGAATGTTATTAGTCCTTCTATCGGCTACTTATGACGTTACTAGTTACAGCATGGACACATTAGATTTAGTACCTCAGTATGTTATTACAGTCCTTCTATCGGCTACTTATGACGTTACTAGTTACAGCATGGACACATTAGGATTTAGTACCTCAGAATGTTATTGTAGTCCTTCTATCGGCTACTTATGACGTTACTAGTTACAGCATGGACACATTAGGATTTAGTACCTCAGAATGTTATTAGTCCTTCTATCGGCTACTTATGACGTTACTAGTTACAGCATGGACACATTAGGATTTAGTACCTCAGAATGTTATTGTAGTCCTTCTATCGGCTACTTATGACGTTACTAGTTACAGCACTGACACATTAGGATTTAGTACCTCAGTATGTTATTGTAGTCCTTCTATCGGCTACTTATGACGTTACTAGTTACAGCACTGACACATTAGGATTTAGTACCTCAGAATGTTATTAGTCCTTCTATCGCTACTTATGACGTTACTAGTTACAGCACTGACACATTATGATTTAGTACCTCAGTATGTTATTGTAGTCCTTCTATCGGCTACTTATGACGTTACTAGTTACAGCACTGACACATTATGATTTAGTACCTCAGAATGTTATTACAGTCCTTCCATCTGCTACTTATGACGTTACTAGTTACAGCACTGACACATTATGATTTAGTACCTCAGAATGTTATTGTAGTCCTTCCATCTGCTACTTATGACGTTACTAGTTACAGCACTGACACATTAGGATTTAGTACCTCAGAATGTTATTGTAGTCCTTCCATCTGCTACTTATGACGTTACTAGTTACAGCACTGACACATTAGGATTAGTACCTCAGAATGTTATTGTAGTCCTTCCATCTGCTACTTATGACGTACTAGTTACAGCACTGACACATTATTTAGTACCTCAGAATGTTATTGTAGTCCTTCCATCGCTACTTATGACGTTACTAGTTACAGCACTGACACATTAGGATTTAGTACCTCAGAATGTTATTGTAGTCCTTCTATCGCTACTTATGACGTTACTAGTTACAGCACTGACACATTAGATTTAGTACCTCAGTATGTTATTGTAGTCCTTCTATCGGCTACTTATGACGTTACTAGTTACAGCACTGACACATTAGGATTTAGTACCTCAGTATGTTATTGTAGTCCTTCTATCGGCTACTTATGACGTTACTAGTTACAGCACTGACACATTAGGATTTAGTACCTCAGATGTTATTGTAGTCCTTCTATCGCTACTTATGACGTTACTAGTTACAGCACTGACACATTAGGATTTAGTACCTCAGAATGTTATTGTAGTCCTTCTATCGGCTACTTATGACGTTACTAGTTACAGCACTGACACATTAGGATTTAGTACCTCAGAATGTTATTGTAGTCCTTCTATCGGCTACTTATGACGTTACTAGTTACAGCACTGACACATTAGGATTTAGTACCTCAGATGTTATTAGTCCTTCTATCTGCTACTTATGACGTTACTAGTTACAGCACTGACACATTAGGATTTAGTACCTCAGAATGTTATTGTAGTCCTTCTATCTGCTACTTATGACGTTACTAGTTACAGCACTGACACATTAGGATTTAGTACCTCAGATGTTATTGTAGTCCTTCTATCTGCTACTTATGACGTTACTAGTTACAGCACTGACACATTAGATTTAGTACCTCAGAATGTTATTGTAGTCCTTCTATCTGCTACTTATGACGTTACTAGTTACAGCACTGACACATTAGATTTAGTACCTCAGAATGTTATTGTAGTCCTTCTATCGGCTACTTATGACGTTACTAGTTACAGCACTGACACATTAGGATTTAGTACCTCAGATGTTATTGTAGTCCTTCTATCGCTACTTATGACGTTACTAGTTACAGCACTGACACATTATGATTTAGTACCTCAGATGTTATTGTAGTCCTTCTATCGGCTACTTATGACGTTACTAGTTACAGCACTGACACATTAGGATTTAGTACCTCAGTATGTTATTGTAGTCCTTCTATCGGCTACTTATGACGTTACTAGTTACAGCACTGACACATTAGATTTAGTACCTCAGATGTTATTAGTCCTTCTATCGGCTACTTATGACGTTACTAGTTACAGCACTGACACTTAGGATTTAGTACCTCAGTATGTTATTAGTCCTTCTATCGGCTACTTATGACGTTACTAGTTACAGCACTGACACTTAGGATTTAGTACCTCAGTATGTTATTACGTCCTTCTATCGGCTACTTATGACGTTACTAGTTACAGCACTGACACATTAGACACATTTGATTAATATAATCATTATTAATTTTTATGTATTCAATGTCAACCGGGATTGCCTAGTTGACGACACAAACATTAATACAACGTCATCGTACTTGCTAGATTCTCAACCGGGATTGCCTAGTTGAAACATTATTAACAGAATCAAATAAAAACGGCCATTATTCAAATACATTCACCCATAATGTGAAAACCGCACCGTCACACAGAAACTATTGTTAGATCAAATTCAATCAACCGGGATTGACAAATTGACAGTAATATCTATACCAGGTTTAATTTTCAACCGGGATTGCCTAGTTGAAACCAACCAAACCCTTGATCAGTGTTAACACTATTTAACATTAAGGCAAGACAACATGGCTACTGGTACATCTGGACTCGTCCAAGATAGGAAGAGGCCAAGAAAGCTCAGTACTAATGTCCCCGATGCGACGTAAACATACCTAATGACTCTAAATCACATGATTACTGTACTTGCTCAATTTGCCTCTTGCGTTTTTGCTTGCCATGTGCAAAAATTTCCAAAAGATCATACGAAATCCTAATGGAAGATGACAGTTTCATATGGCATTGCCCAGGATGTAAACAAAACTTTCCATCGTTCACGAACTTTCAAAGCAAACTCAATTCAATTGAAACCAACACCCACGAAAGACTAAATATATTAGAGGATAACATGGATAAACTCGATAAATCAGTTGATAAAAGGATTGACACTGGTATTCAAATCGCAAAAAATGAAATGATGGATGAACTTAGCTCAAAATTGGACGAAATGATGCACAATAAAATTATAACCGAAGTGAAAGAACTAGACGACCAAAAACAACGTTCTCTAAATCTAATATGTTTCCATCTGCCCGAATCAAAAAGCCCTAATTCATCTGACCGAATTAAACACGACATAAGCCAAATTGAATCAATCTGTAAGAGTATCAATGTTCAAAATGTTGAAATAAAACTCTGTTTTAGGCTAGGAAAGCCACTTAAATCAAAAACTAGACCTCTAAAAAGTCTAGAGAACAAAAGGCAAAGAAAAGAAATTATTAATAATGCAAAGCTCATTAAAGAAAACGCACCAATTCACCTGAAGCAATGTATCATTATCAAAGACTTAACACCGAGACAACGAGAAGAAAATAAAAAAAACGTAGTAAAACTAAGACAGATCAACGGGGCCAACAAAAAAACAATTTGGATTCAGGCTCCAATCAATACAATGAAAACACATTCCTTGATGAATCACCAGCAATGGAACACACCAAATCCACAACTACTACGGCTTTACACAATGATACCACACTATCCCCAAGCTTGTCTAGTACTATATTAACACAACATAACGCTAACTGTGAAATTACAACCAGCCCATTATTACATTGCTTAGAAGACCTGACAGAAATGGATGGACACGTACGCCACCCTCTAAAATTAAAGATCAAATTGAATCAAATATCCAGTACACCTATATATAATCAAACCGAAACCTCGGAAGATGACGATGTTGATGACGACACTCAAAATGGCATAAACCAGTTGGGTACCCAATAGGAGCTTTGTCTTAACCATTTTAATAATACTGTAAATACAAATTTTAAATGTAAACATAATGCAAACAAAAATCTCAAAATCTTTTATACAAATGCAGACAGTTTTCTTAATAAACGTGACGAATTCAGGTTGATCAATAAAGAACATGAGTTCGATATCATAGCCATAACAGAAATTCTGCCAAAGAATCAAACAAAATGCGAGATAATTAACACAGAATGGGAACTTGAGAATTACACCTCATACAACAGTGTATCTGGCACGAGCCCTAACCGAGGAATTATAATATATATACGTAATAATATACTTTCTAAAGAGATCAAAACCTATGCATTCAAAAGTATAGAAGTCGTCAGCGTGGTAATTGATCAAGGTGTAAATAACATTTTATTTTATTGTGTATATAGAAGCCCAAATAGTGGAATCGAATCTATCCCCGAGATAGAAAAAGTTTTTAACGAAAATAAACAAAAACAATACTCGCACATCATCATTGTGGGTGACTTTAATTTTAAGAATATAAACTGGGACCGCGAGCAATCGCTTGCTCCGCCAGCATCCTTAACCAGTCAGTTTATGGACATATATAGAGATAGTTATTTATACCAACATATAAGGGACTTCACAAGAGTTAGAACTAACGAAGAACCGAGTATACTTGACTTAATTTTCACAAATGAAAAAAAATAGCATTGAGTCCTAACCTACCAACCACCACTAGGCAAAAGTGACCACCTATGTCTATTTATCACAGTACCCCTAACAGTTACTGCACCCAAATATCATAAAACAAAACCATCCTACTTTAAGGGAGACTACGAATCAATAAACGCTGAAATTGAGAAGATCGATGGGACTATCATCTGAAAGATGTATCAATAGAAGTTGGATGGAACAGGTTTACCGATAAGATTAATAATTTAATAGAAGAATATATACCGGTGTGTAAACCAAATTCCAGGACTTTCGATACGCCTTGGATGACCCCAGATGCATTGCAGGCAATTAGAGAAAAAAGAAAACGGTGGAACAAATTCAATAACTGCAGAAATACCGTAAACTATAACGGTTACAAGTCTGCTAGGAATAAAGCAAAAACTGCTATACAAAAAGCCACTTGTCGTTATGAGCAGTCATTAGCGCATAAAATCAAGCAAAATCCAAAATTATTTTGGAAATATGTCCAGTCAAAGACAAAAATTAAAGGCACGTTAAATATCATAAAAGATGAGAACAACGTTGACATATCGGATGACAACATTAAAGCAAACCTATTAAACTTTTTCGCAAGTGTATTCACTAAAGAAAACATACAAAATATACCAGAATTCCAATACAAAACATCGACCACATTGAACAACATAAATATCTCGATTGACGAAATCAAGAAAATTCTGGAAACCCTAAACCCAACCAAATCACAAGGTGAGGATAACTTCCATCCAAAATTCTTGAAAGAGACGGCACATACAATCTGCGTCCCATTACACATAATCTTCACAAAGTCACTAAGGGAAGGCAAACTCCCGTCGTGTTGGAAACTGGCCAATATTAGTCCCATCCATAAAAACGGTTCTAAATCAGAGGTGTCAAATTATAGGCCAATCAGCTTAACTTCAGTGGTCTGCAAAATTATGGAAAAAATTATTAAAAAGGCACTAATGTCATATCTCGAAACAAACAACTTATTTACACCACATCAACATGGATTTCGAGCCGGCTACTCGTGTAACACACAATTATTAGAAGCAATTGACTACTGGACCAAAGCAATAGACAACAATGAGGATGTAGATATCATCTATCTGGACTTCCAAAAGGCCTTTGACACTGTGCCCCATAGAAGATTATGTGCAAAGCTCCAAGGATACGGAATTGGAGGCGATATTCTCAAGTGGATACAAGACTTTCGTCGGAAAGGAGACAACGTGTAGTGCTCAACGGAAAAAAATCAGATTGGAAACCAGTACTTAGTGGAATCCCGCAAGGAAGTGTTCTTGGACCTATCCTATTTTTAATTTTTATCAACGATCTGCCAGAAGCTCAAAGTGTCATTAAAATCTTTGCGGACGACACAAAGCTATATAGGATAATTAAAACCAGACAAGACAGAATATATTTCAGGATGATATTGATATAATAAATAATGGTCTCAAGAGTGGCAACTAAAATTTAACGAGAAGAAATGCAAACACCTACACCTAGGAAATAAAGATAGTCCAGTTACAATTTGAATGGTACAGAAATCAAAAAAGTAAAAGAAGAGAAAGATCTAGGAATAATAGTGGACCATAAATTAACTTTCAGAGACCATATCCACTCCTCTGTGAAAAAAGCAAATAAAATGTTGGGTCTACTAAGAAGAACCTTCAAAAATATGGATAAGGACACTTTTGTACCACTATATAAATCATTAGTCAGACCTCATCTTGAGTATGGCAGCAATGTCTGGTCGGTAATGTACAAAAAAGATGCTGCTATGATAGAAAATGTCCAACGTAGAGCCAGCAAATTGGTTAAATCCATAAGACACACCCCTTATTCATCACGATTAAAATTACTTGGTTTACCAACTCTAGAATACAGGAGAAAAAGATCCGACGTAGTACAAATGTACAAAATCCAACACAACATAGACAAAGTAAATAAAAACATATTCTCCTACTCAAAAAGCAACACCAGGGGGCACAATTTCAAACTCCATAAAGAATTCAGTAGGACTAATATGAGGAAAGCAACTTTTAGTCAACGTGTGACAAATACATGGAATTCCCTACCAGCGGAACTCGTCAACAAACCATCTCTAAACAGTTTTAAAAGTGCCATTAACAAACATTGGACAAAATTAAATCTAAAATTCCACCCAACCATTTACGAACCGGAACCGGACAGAACAGAATATAGTTTAAAGAAATACATTAAAATGGACCAGAGAGGCGAAAAGCCTATAGTGGTTTCTACAGACAGGTAACAGGTAACAGAATTAGGATTTAGTACCTCAGTATGTTATTGTAGTCCTTCTATCGGCTACTTATGACGTTACTAGTTACAGCACTGACACATTAGGATTTAGTACCTCAGTATGTTATTACAGTCCTTCTATCGGCTACTTATGACGTTACTAGTTACAGCACTGACACATTAGGATTTAGTACCTCAGTATGTTATTACAGTCCTTCTATCGGCTACTTATGACGTTACTAGTTACAGCATGGACACATTATGATTTAGTACATCAGAATGTTATTGTAGTCCTTCTATCGGCTACTTATGACGTTACTAGTTACAGCACTGACACTTTAGGATTTAGTACATCAGAATGTTATTGTAGTCCTTCTATCGGCTACTTATGACGTTACTAGTTACAGCATGGACACATTAGGATTTAGTACCTCAGAATGTTATTGTAGTCCTTCTATCGGCTACTTATGACGTTACTAGTTACAGCACTGACACTTTAGGATTTAGTACATCAGAATGTTATTGTAGTCCTTCTATCGGCTACTTATGACGTTACTAGTTACAGCATGGACACATTATGATTTAGTACCTCAGTATGTTATTACAGTCCTTCTATCGGCTACTTATGACGTTACTAGTTACAGCATGGACACATTATGATTTAGTACCTCAGATGTTATACAGTCCTTCTATCGGCTACTTATGACGTTACTAGTTACAGCATGGACACATTAGGATTTAGTACCTCAGAATGTTATTGTAGTCCTTCTATCGGCTACTTATGACGTTACTAGTTACAGCATGGACACATTAGGATTTAGTACCTCAGAATGTTATTGTAGTCCTTCTATCGGCTACTTATGACGTTACTAGTTACAGCATGGACACATTAGGATTTAGTACCTCAGTATGTTATTAGTCCTTCTATCGGCTACTTATGACGTTACTAGTTACAGCACTGACACATTAGGATTTAGTACCTCAGATGTTATTGTAGTCTTCTATCGCTACTTATGACGTTACTAGTTACAGCACTGACACATTAGGATTTAGTACCTCAGTATGTTATTGTAGTCCTTCTATCGGCTACTTATGACGTTACTAGTTACAGCACTGACACATTATGATTTAGTACCTCAGAATGTTATTACAGTCCTTCCATCTGCTACTTATGACGTTACTAGTTACAGCACTGACACATTATGATTTAGTACCTCAGATGTTATTGTAGTCCTTCCATCTGCTACTTATGACGTTACTAGTTACAGCATGACACATTATGGATTTAGTACCTCAGAATGTTATACAGTCCTTCTATCTGCTACTTATGACGTTACTAGTTACAGCACTGACACATTATTTAGTACCTCAGAATGTTATTGTAGTCCTTCCATCTGCTACTTATGACGTTACTAGTTACAGCACTGACACATTAGGATTTAGTACCTCAGATGTTATTGTAGTCCTTCTATCGGCTACTTATGACGTTACTAGTTACAGCACTGACACATTAGGATTTAGTACCTCAGATGTATTGTAGTCCTTCTATCGCTACTTATGACGTTACTAGTTACAGCATGACACATTAGGATTTAGTACCTCAGTATGTTATGTAGTCCTTCTATCGGCTACTTATGACGTTACTAGTTACAGCACTGACACATTAGGATTTAGTACCTCAGTATGTTATTGTAGTCCTTCTATCGGCTACTTATGACGTTACTAGTTACAGCACTGACACATTAGGATTTAGTACCTCAGTATGTTATTGTAGTCCTTCTATCGGCTACTTATGACGTTACTAGTTACAGCACTGACACATTAGGATTTAGTACCTCGTATGTTATTGTAGTCCTTCTATCGGCTACTTATGACGTTACTAGTTACAGCACTGACACATTAGGATTTAGTACCTCAGATGTTATTGTAGTCCTTCTATCGGCTACTTATGACGTTACTAGTTACAGCACTGACACATTAGGGTTTAGTACCTCAGTATGTTATTACAGTCCTTCTATCTGCTACTTATGACGTTACTAGTTACAGCACTGACACATTAGGATTTAGTACCTCAGAATGTTATTGTAGTCCTTCTATCGGCTACTTATGACGTTACTAGTTACAGCACTGACACATTAGGATTTAGTACCTCAGAATGTTATTGTAGTCCTTCTATCTGCTACTTATGACGTTACTAGTTACAGCACTGACACATTATGATTTAGTACCTCAGAATGTTATTGTAGTCCTTCTATCTGCTACTTATGACGTTACTAGTTACAGCACTGACACATTAGGATTTAGTACCTCAGAATGTTATTGTAGTCCTTCTATCGGCTACTTATGACGTTACTAGTTACAGCACTGACACATTAGGATTTAGTACCTCAGAATGTTATTGTAGTCCTTCTATCTGCTACTTATGACGTTACTAGTTACAGCACTGACACATTATGATTTAGTACCTCAGAATGTTATTGTAGTCCTTCTATCGGCTACTTATGACGTTACTAGTTACAGCACTGACACATTAGGATTTAGTACCTCAGTATGTTATTGTAGTCCTTCTATCTGCTACTTATGACGTTACTAGTTACAGCACTGACACATTATGATTTAGTACCTCAGAATGTTATTGTAGTCCTTCTATCGGCTACTTATGACGTTACTAGTTACAGCTGACACATTAGGATTTAGTACCTCAGTATGTTATTGTAGTCCTTCTATCGGCTACTTATGACGTTACTAGTTACAGCACTGACACATTATGATTTAGTAACCTCAGAATGTTATTGTAGTCCTTTCTATCGGCTACTTATGACGTTACTAGTTACAGCACTGACACATTAGGATTTAGTACCTCAGTATGTTATTACAGTCCTTCTATCGGCTACTTATGACGTTACTAGTTACAGCACTGACACTTTAGGATTTAGTACCTCAGTATGTTATTGTAGTCCTTCTATCGGCTACTTATGACGTTACTAGTTACAGCACTGACACATTAGGATTTAGTACTCAGTATGTTATTACAGTCCTTCTATCGGCTACTTATGACGTTACTAGTTACAGCACTGACACATTAGACACATTTGATTAATATAATCATTATTAATTTTATGTATTCAATGTCAACCGGGATTGCCTAGTTGACGACACAACATTAATATAACGTCAGTCGTACTTGCTAGATTCTCAACCGGGATTGCCTAGTTGAAACATTATTAACAGAATCAAATAAAAACGGCCATTATTCAAATACATTCACCCATAATGTGAAAACCGCACCGTCACACAGAAACTATTGTTAGATAAAATTCATCAACCGGGATTGACAAATTGACAGTAATATCTATACCAGGTTTAATTTTCAACCGGGATTGCCTAGTTGAAACCACCAAACCCTTGATCAGTGTTAACACTATTTAACATTAAGGCAAGACAACATGGCTACTGGTACATCTGGACTCGTCCAAGATAGGAAGAGGCCAAGAAAGCTCAGTACTAATTGTCCCCGATGCGACGTAACATACCTAATGACTCTAAATCACATGATTACTGTACTTGCCTCAATTTGCCTCTTGCGTTTTTTGCTTGCCTGTGCAAAAATTTCCAAAAGATCATACGAAATCCTAATGGAAGATGACAGTTTCATATGGCATTGCCCAGGATGTAAACAAAACTTTCCATCGTTCACGAACTTTCAAAGCAAACTCAATTCAATTGAAACCAACACCCACGAAAGACTAAATATATTAGAGGATAACATGGATAAACTCGATAAATCAGTTGATAAAAGGATTGACACTGGTATTCAAATCGCAAAAAATGAAATGATGGGTGAACTTAGCTCAAAATTGGACGAAATGATGCACAATAAAATTATAACCGAAGTGAAAGAACTAGACGACCAAAAACAACGTTCTCTAAATCTAATATTTTCCATCTGCCCGAATCAAAAAGCCCTAATTCATCTGACCGAATTAAACACGACATAAGCCAAATCGAATCAATCTGTAAGAGTATCAATGTTCAAAATGTTGAAATAAAACTCTGTTTTAGGCTAGGAAAGCCACTTAAATCAAAAACTAGACCTCTAAAAATAGTCTTAGAGAACAAAAGGCAAAGAAAAGAAATTATTAATAATGCAAAGCTCATTAAAGAAAACGCACCAATTCACCTGAAGCAATGTATCATTATCAAAGACTTAACACCGAGACAACGAGAAGAAAATAAAAAAACAACGTAGTAAAACTAAGACAGATCAACGGGGCCAACAAAAAAACAATTTGGATTCAGGCTCCAATCAATACAATGAAACACATTCCTTGATGAATCACAGCAATGGAACACACCAAATCCACAACTACTACGGCTTTACACAATGATACCACACTATCCCCAAGCTTGTCTAGCACTATATTCACAACATAACGCTAACTGTGAAATTACAACCAGCCCATTATTACATTGCTTAGAAGACCTGACAGAAATGGATGGACACGTACGCCACCCTCTAAAATTAAAGATCAAATTGAATCAAATATCCAGTACACCTATATATAATCAAACCGAAACCTCGGAAGATGACGAAGTTGATGACGACACTCAAATGGCATAAACCAGTTGGGTACCCAATAGGAGCTTTGTCTTAACCATTTTAATAATACTGTAAATACAAATTTTAAATGTAAACATAATGCAAACAAAATCTCAAATCTTTTATACAAATGCAGACAGTTTTCTTAATAAACGTGACGAATTCAGGTTGATCAATAAGAACATGAGTTCGATATCATAGCCATAACAGAAATTCTGCCAAAGAATCAAACAAAATGCGAGATAATTAACACAGAATGGGAACTTGAGAATTACACCTCATACAACAGTGTATCTGGCACGAGCCCTAACCGAGGAATTATAATATATATACGTAATAATATACTTTCTAAAGAGATCAAAACCTATGCATTCAAAAGTATAGAAGTCGTCAGCGTGGTAATTGATCAAGGTGTAAATAACATTTTATTTTATTGTGTATATAGAAGCCCAAATAGTGGAATCGAATCTATCCCCGAGATAGAAAAAGTTTTTAACGAAAATAAACAAAAAATACTCGCACATCATCATTGTGGGTGACTTTAATTTTAAGAATATAAACTGGGACCGCGAGCAATCGCTTGCTCCGCCAGCATCCTTAACCAGTCAGTTTATGGACATATATAGAGATAGTTTATTTATACCAACATATAAGGGACTTCACAAGAGTTAGAACTAACGAAGAACCGAGTATACTTGACTTATTTTCACAAATGAAAAAAAATAGCATTGAGTCCTTAACCTACCAACCACCACTAGGCAAAAGTGACACCTATGTCTATTTATCACAGTACCCTAACAGTTACTGCACCCAAATATCATAAAACAAAACCATCCTACTTTAAGGGAGACTACGAATCAATAAACGCTGAAATTGAGAAGATCGATTGGGACTATCATCTGAAAGATGTATCAATAGAAGTTGGATGGAACAGGTTTACCGATAAGATTAATAATTTAATAGAAGAATATATACCGGTGTGTAAACCAAATTCCAGGACTTTCGATACGCCTTGGATGACACCAGATGCATTGCAGGCAATTAGAGAAAAAAGAAAACGGTGGAACAAATTCAATAACTGCAGAAATACCGTAAACTATAACGGTTACAAGTCTGCTAGGAATAAAGCAAAAACTGCTATACAAAAAGCCACTTGTCGTTATGAGCAGTCATTAGCGCATAAAATCAAGCAAAATCCAAAATTATTTTGGAAATATGTCCAGTCAAAGACAAAAATTAAAGGCACGTTAAATATCATAAAAGATGAGAACAACGTTGACATATCGGATGACAACATTAAAGCAAACCTATTAAATGACTTTTTCGCAAGTGTATTCACTAAAGAAAACATACAAATATGCCAGAATTCCAATACAAAACATCGACCACATTGAACAACATAAATATCTCGATTGACGAAATCAAGAAAATTCTGGAAACCCTAAACCCAACCAAATCACAAGGTGAGGATAACTTCCATCCAAAATTCTTGAAAGAGACGGCACATACAATCTGCGTCCCATTACACATAATCTTCACAAAGTCACTAAGGGAAGGCAAACTCCCGTCGTGTTGGAAACTGGCCAATATTAGTCCCATCCATAAAAACGGTTCTAAATCAGAGGTGTCAAATTATAGGCCAATCAGCTTAACTTCAGTGGTCTGCAAAATTATGGAAAAAATTATTAAAAAGGCACTAATGTCATATCTCGAAACAAACAACTTATTTACACCACATCAACATGGATTTCGAGCCGGCTACTCGTGTAACACACAATTATTAGAAGCAATTGACTACTGGACCAAAGCAATAGACAACAATGAGGATGTAGATATCATCTATCTGACTTCCAAAAGGCCTTTGACACTGTGCCCCATAGAAGATTATGTGCAAAGCTCAAGGATACGGAATTGGAGGCGATATTCTCAAGTGGATACAAGACTTCCTGTCGGAAAGGAGACAACGTGTAGTGCTCAACGGAAAAAAATCAGATTGGAAACCAGTACTTAGTGGAATCCCGCAAGGAAGTGTTCTTGGACCTATCCTATTTTTAATTTTATCAACGATCTGCCAGAAGCCGTCAAAAGTGTCATTAAAATCTTTGCGGACGACACAAAGCTATATAGGATAATTAAAACCAGACAAGACAGAAATATATTTCAGGATGATATTGATATAATAAATAATTGGTCTCAAGAGTGGCAACTAAAATTTAACGAGAAGAAATGCAAACACCTACACCTAGGAAATAAAGATAGTCCAGTATACAATTTGAATGGTACAGAAATCAAAAAAGTAAAAGAAGAGAAAGATCTAGGAATAATAGTGGACCATAAATTAACTTTCAGAGACCATATCCACTCCTCTGTGAAAAAAGCAAATAAAATGTTGGGTCTACTAAGAAAACCTTCAAAAATATGGATAAGGACACTTTTGTACCACTATATAAATCATTAGTCAGACCTCATCTTGAGTATGGCAGCAATGTCTGGTCGGTAATGTACAAAAAAGATGCTGCTATGATAGAAAATGTCCAACGTAGAGCCAGCAAATTGGTTAAATCCATAAGACACACCCCTTATTCATCACGATTAAAATTACTTGGTTTACCAACTCTAGAATACAGGAGAAAAAGATCCGACGTAGTACAAATGTACAAAATCCAACACAACATAGACAAAGTAAATAAAAACATATTCTCCTACTCAAAAAGCAACACCAGGGGGCACAATTTCAAACTCCATAAAGAATTCAGTAGGACTAATATGAGGAAAGCAACTTTTAGTCAACGTGTGACAAATACATGGAATTCCCTACCAGCGGAACTCGTCAACAAACCATCTCTAAACAGTTTTAAAAGTGCCATTAACAAACATTGGACAAAATTAAATCTAAAATTCCACCCAACCATTTACGAACCGGAACCGGACAGAACAGAATATAGTTTAAAGAAATACATTAAAATGGACCAGAGAGGCGAAAAGCCTATAGTGGTTTCTACAGACAGGTAACAGGTAACAGAATTAGGATTTAGTACCTCAGTATGTTATTGTAGTCCTTCTATCGGCTACTTATGACGTTACTAGTTACAGCACTGACACATTAGGATTTAGTACCTCAGTATGTTATTACAGTCCTTCTATCGGCTACTTATGACGTTACTAGTTACAGCACTGACACATTAGGATTTAGTACCTCAGTATGTTATTACAGTCCTTCTATCGGCTACTTATGACGTTACTAGTTACAGCATGGACACATTATGATTTAGTACATCAGAATGTTATTGTAGTCCTTCTATCGGCTACTTATGACGTTACTAGTTACAGCACTGACACTTTAGGATTTAGTACATCAGAATGTTATTGTAGTCCTTCTATCGGCTACTTATGACGTTACTAGTTACAGCATGGACACATTAGGATTTAGTACCTCAGAATGTTATTGTAGTCCTTCTATCGGCTACTTATGACGTTACTAGTTACAGCACTGACACTTTAGGATTTAGTACATCAGAATGTTATTGTAGTCCTTCTATCGGCTACTTATGACGTTACTAGTTACAGCATGGACACATTATGATTTAGTACCTCAGTATGTTATTACAGTCCTTCTATCGGCTACTTATGACGTTACTAGTTACAGCATGGACACATTATGATTTAGTACCTCAGTATGTTATTACAGTCCTTCTATCGGCTACTTATGACGTTACTAGTTACAGCATGGACACATTAGGATTTAGTACCTCAGAATGTTATTGTAGTCCTTCTATCGGCTACTTATGACGTTACTAGTTACAGCATGGACACATTAGGATTTAGTACCTCAGAATGTTATTGTAGTCCTTCTATCGGCTACTTATGACGTTACTAGTTACAGCATGGACACATTAGGATTTAGTACCTCAGTATGTTATTACAGTCCTTCTATCGGCTACTTATGACGTTACTAGTTACAGCACTGACACATTAGGATTTAGTACCTCAGAATGTTATTGTAGTTCTTCTATCGACTACTTATGACGTTACTAGTTACAGCACTGACACATTAGGATTTAGTACCTCAGTATGTTATTGTAGTCCTTCTATCGGCTACTTATGACGTTACTAGTTACAGCACTGACACATTATGATTTAGTACCTCAGAATGTTATTACAGTCCTTCCATCTGCTACTTATGACGTTACTAGTTACAGCACTGACACATTATGATTTAGTACCTCAGAATGTTATTGTAGTCCTTCCATCTGCTACTTATGACGTTACTAGTTACAGCACTGACACATTATGATTTAGTACCTCAGAATGTTATTACAGTCCTTCCATCTGCTACTTATGACGTTACTAGTTACAGCACTGACACATTATGATTTAGTACCTCAGAATGTTATTGTAGTCCTTCCATCTGCTACTTATGACGTTACTAGTTACAGCACTGACACATTAGGATTTAGTACCTCAGAATGTTATTGTAGTCCTTCCATCTGCTACTTATGACGTTACTAGTTACAGCACTGACACATTAGGATTTAGTACCTCAGAATGTTATTGTAGTCCTTCTATCTGCTACTTATGACGTTACTAGTTACAGCACTGACACATTATGATTTAGTACCTCAGAATGTTATTGTAGTCCTTCTATCGGCTACTTATGACGTTACTAGTTACAGCACTGACACATTAGTATTTAGTACCTCAGTATGTTATTGTAGTCCTTCTATCGGCTACTTATGACGTTACTAGTTACAGCACTGACACATTAGGATTTAGTACCTCAGTATGTTATTGTAGTCCTTCTATCTGCTACTTATGACGTTACTAGTTACAGCACTGACACATTAGGATTTAGTACCTCAGAATGTTATTGTAGTCCTTCTATCGGCTACTTATGACGTTACTAGTTACAGCACTGACACATTAGGATTTAGTACCTCAGAATGTTATTGTAGTCCTTCTATCGGCTACTTATGACGTTACTAGTTACAGCACTGACACATTAGGGTTTAGTACCTCAGTATGTTATTACAGTCCTTCCATCTGCTACTTATGACGTTACTAGTTACAGCACTGACACATTAGGATTTAGTACCTCAGAATGTTATTGTAGTCCTTCTATCTGCTACTTATGACGTTACTAGTTACAGCACTGACACATTAGGGTTTAGTACCTCAGTATGTTATTACAGTCCTTCCATCTGCTACTTATGACGTTACTAGTTACAGCACTGACACATTAGGATTTAGTACCTCAGAATGTTATTGTAGTCCTTCTATCTGCTACTTATGACGTTACTAGTTACAGCACTGACACATTATGATTTAGTACCTCAGAATGTTATTGTAGTCCTTCTATCGGCTACTTATGACGTTACTAGTTACAGCACTGACACATTAGGATTTAGTACCTCAGTATGTTATTGTAGTCCTTCTATCTGCTACTTATGACGTTACTAGTTACAGCACTGACACATTATGATTTAGTACCTCAGAATGTTATTGTAGTCCTTCTATCGGCTACTTATGACGTTACTAGTTACAGCACTGACACATTAGGATTTAGTACCTCAGTATGTTATTGTAGTCCTTCTATCGGCTACTTATGACGTTACTAGTTACAGCACTGACACATTATGATTTAGTACCTCAGAATGTTATTGTAGTCCTTCTATCGGCTACTTATGACGTTACTAGTTACAGCACTGACACATTAGGATTTAGTACCTCAGTATGTTATTACAGTCCTTCTATCGGCTACTTATGACGTTACTAGTTACAGCACTGACACTTTAGGATTTAGTACCTCAGTATGTTATTGTAGTCCTTCTATCGGCTACTTATGACGTTACTAGTTACAGCACTGACACATTAGGATTTAGTACCTCAGTATGTTATTACAGTCCTTCTATCGGCTACTTATGACGTTACTAGTTACAGCACTGACACATTAGACACATTTGATTAATATAATCATTATTAATTTTTATGTATTCAATGTCAACCGGGATTGCCTAGTTGACGACACAAACATTAATATAACGTCAGTCGTACTTGCTAGATTCTCAACCGGGATTGCCTAGTTGAAACATTATTAACAGAATCAAATAAAAACGGCCATTATTCAAATACATTCACCCATAATGTGAAAACCGCACCGTCACACAGAAACTATTGTTAGATAAAATTCAATCAACCGGGATTGACAAATTGACAGTAATATCTATACCAGGTTTAATTTTCAACCGGGATTGCCTAGTTGAAACCAACCAAACCCTTGATCAGTGTTAACACTATTTAACATTAAGGCAAGACAACATGGCTACTGGTACATCTGGACTCGTCCAAGATAGGAAGAGACCAAGAAAGCTCAGTACTAATTGTCCCCGATGCGACGTAAACATACCTAATGACTCTAAATCACATGATTACTGTACTTGCTCAATTTGCCTCTTGCGTTTTTGCTTGCCATGTGCAAAAATTTCCAAAAGATCATACGAAATCCTAATGGAAGATGACAGTTTCATATGGCATTGCCCAGGATGTAAACAAAACTTTCCATCGTTCACGAACTTTCAAAGCAAACTCAATTCAATTGAAACCAACACCCACGAAAGACTAAATATATTAGAGGATAACATGGATAAACTCGATAAATCAGTTGATAAAAGGATTGACACTGGTATTCAAATCGCAAAAAATGAAATGATGGGTGAACTTAGCTCAAAATTGGACGAAATGATGCACAATAAAATTATAACCGAAGTGAAAGAACTAGACGACCAAAACAACGTTCTCTAAATCTAATATGTTTCCATCTGCCCGAATCAAAAAGCCCTAATTCATCTGACCGAATTAAACACGACATAAGCCAAATCGAATCAATCTGTAAGAGTATCAATGTTCAAAATGTTGAAATAAAACTCTGTTTTAGGCTAGGAAAGCCACTTAAATCAAAAACTAGACCTCTAAAAATAGTCTTAGAGAACAAAAGGCAAAGAAAAGAAATTATTAATAATGCAAAGCTCATTAAAGAAAACGCACCAATTCACCTGAAGCAATGTATCATTATCAAAGACTTAACACCGAGACAACGAGAAGAAAATAAAAAAACAACGTAGTAAAACTAAGACAGATCAACGGGGCCAACAAAAAAACAATTTGGATTCAGGCTCCAATCAATACAATGAAAACACATTCCTTGATGAATCACCAGCAATGGAACACACCAAATCCACAACTACTACGGCTTTACACAATGATACCACACTATCCCCAAGCTTGTCTAGCACTATATTAACACAACATAACGCTAACTGTGAAATTACAACCAGCCCATTATTACATTGCTTAGAAGACCTGACAGAAATGGATGGACACGTACGCCACCCTCTAAAATTAAA
Organism: Anadara kagoshimensis; assembly: GCA_021292105.1. Lineage (NCBI taxonomy): Eukaryota > Metazoa > Mollusca > Bivalvia > Arcoida > Arcidae > Anadara > Anadara kagoshimensis. The sequence continues at coordinate 1,781,141 of CM037874.1, read as the reverse complement.
GATCAAATTGAATCAAATATCCAGTACACCTATATATAATCAAACCGAAACCTCGGAAGATGACGAAGTTGATGACGACACTCAAAATGGCATAAACCAGTTGGGTACCCAATAGGAGCTTTGTCTTAACCATTTTAATAATACTGTAAATACAAATTTTAAATGTAAACATAATGCAAACAAAAATCTCAAAATCTTTTATACAAATGCAGACAGTTTTCTTAATAAACGTGACGAATTCAGGTTGATCAATAAAGAACATGAGTTCGATATCATAGCCATAACAGAAATTCTGCCAAAGAATCAAACAAAATGCGAGATAATTAACACAGAATGGGAACTTGAGAATTACACCTCATACAACAGTGTATCTGGCACGAGCCCTAACCGAGGAATTATAATATATACGTAATAATATACTTTCTAAAGAGATCAAAACCTATGCATTCAAAAGTATAGAAGTCGTCAGCGTGGTAATTGATCAAGGTGTAAATAACATTTTATTTTATTGTGTATATAGAAGCCCAAATAGTGGAATCGAATCTATCCCCGAGATAGAAAAGGTTTTTAACGAAAATAAACAAAAACAATACTCGCACATCATCATTGTGGGTGACTTTAATTTTAAGAATATAAACTGGGACCGCGAGCAATCGCTTGCTCCGCCAGCATCCTTAACCAGTCAGTTTATGGACATATATAGAGATAGTTATTTATACCAACATATAAGGGACTTCACAAGAGTTAGAACTAACGAAGAACCGAGTATACTTGACTTAATTTTCACAAATGAAAAAAAATAGCATTGAGTCCTTAACCTACCAACCACCACTAGGCAAAAGTGACCACCTATGTCTATTTATCACAGTACCCCTAACAGTTACTGCACCCAAATATCATAAAACAAAACCATCCTACTTTAAGGGAGACTACGAATCAATAAACGCTGAAATTGAGAAGATCGATTGGGACTATCATCTGAAAGATGTATCAATAGAAGTTGGATGGAACAGGTTTACCGATAAGATTAATAATTTAATAGAAGAATATATACCGGTGTGTAAACCAAATTCCAGGACTTTCGATACGCCTTGGATGACCCCAGATGCATTGCAGGCAATTAGAGAAAAAAGAAAACGGTGGAACAAATTCAATAACTGCAGAAATACCGTAAACTATAACGGTTACAAGTCTGCTAGGAATAAAGCAAAAACTGCTATACAAAAAGCCACTTGTCGTTATGAGCAGTCATTAGCGCATAAAATCAAGCAAAATCCAAAATTATTTTGGAAATATGTCCAGTCAAAGACAAAAATTAAAGGCACGTTAAATATCATAAAAGATGAGAACAACGTTGACATATCGGATGACAACATTAAAGCAAACCTATTAAATGACTTTTTCGCAAGTGTATTCACTAAAGAAAACATACAAAATATGCCAGAATTCCAATACAAAACATCGACCACATTGAACAACATAAATATCTCGATTGACGAAATCAAGAAAATTCTGGAAACCCTAAACCCAACCAAATCACAAGGTGAGGATAACTTCCATCCAAAATTCTTGAAAGAGACGGCACATACAATCTGCGTCCCATTACACATAATCTTCACAAAGTCACTAAGGGAAGGCAAACTCCCGTCGTGTTGGAAACTGGCCAATATTAGTCCCATCCATAAAAACGGTTCTAAATCAGAGGTGTCAAATTATAGGCCAATCAGCTTAACTTCAGTGGTCTGCAAAATTATGGAAAAAATTATTAAAAAGGCACTAATGTCATATCTCGAAACAAACAACTTATTTACACCACATCAACATGGATTTCGAGCCGGCTACTCGTGTAACACACAATTATTAGAAGCAATTGACTACTGGACCAAAGCAATAGACAACAATGAGGATGTAGATATCATCTATCTGGACTTCTAAAAGGCCTTTGACACTGTGCCCCATAGAAGATTATGTGCAAAGCTCCAAGGATACGGAATTGGAGGCGATATTCTCAAGTGGATACAAGACTTCCTGTCGGAAAGGAGACAACGTGTAGTGCTCAACGGAAAAAAATCAGATTGGAAACCAGTACTTAGTGGAATCCCGCAAGGAAGTGTTCTTGGACCTATCCTATTTTTAATTTTTATCAACGATCTGCCAGAAGCCGTCAAAAGTGTCATTAAAATCTTTGCGGACGACACAAAGCTATATAGGATAATTAAAACCAGACAAGACAGAAATATATTTCAGGATGATATTGATATAATAAATAATTGGTCTCAAGAGTGGCAACTAAAATTTAACGAGAAGAAATGCAAACACCTACACCTAGGAAATAAAGATAGTCCAGTATACAATTTGAATGGTACAGAAATCAAAAAAGTAAAAGAAGAGAAAGATCTAGGAATAATAGTGGACCATAAATTAACTTTCAGAGACCATATCCACTCCTCTGTGAAAAAAGCAAATAAAATGTTGGGTCTACTAAGAAGAACCTTCAAAAATATGGATAAGGACACTTTTGTACCACTATATAAATCATTAGTCAGACCTCATCTTGAGTATGGCAGCAATGTCTGGTCGGTAATGTACAAAAAAGATGCTGCTATGATAGAAAATGTCCAACGTAGAGCCAGCAAATTGGTTAAATCCATAAGACACACCCCTTATTCATCACGATTAAAATTACTTGGTTTACCAACTCTAGAATACAGGAGAAAAAGATCCGACGTAGTACAAATGTACAAAATCCAACACAACATAGACAAAGTAAATAAAAACATATTCTCCTACTCAAAAAGCAACACCAGGGGGCACAATTTCAAACTCCATAAAGAATTCAGTAGGACTAATATGAGGAAAGCAACTTTTAGTCAACGTGTGACAAATACATGGAATTCCCTACCAGCGGAACTCGTCAACAAACCATCTCTAAACAGTTTTAAAAGTGCCATTAACAAACATTGGACAAAATTAAATCTAAAATTCCACCCAACCATTTACGAACCGGAACCGGACAGAACAGAATATAGTTTAAAGAAATACATTAAAATGGACCAGAGAGGCGAAAAGCCTATAGTGGTTTCTACAGACAGGTAACAGGTAACAGAATTAGGATTTAGTACCTCAGTATGTTATTGTAGTCCTTCTATCGGCTACTTATGACGTTACTAGTTACAGCACTGACACATTAGGATTTAGTACCTCAGTATGTTATTACAGTCCTTCTATCGGCTACTTATGACGTTACTAGTTACAGCACTGACACATTAGGATTTAGTACCTCAGTATGTTATTACAGTCCTTCTATCGGCTACTTATGACGTTACTAGTTACAGCATGGACACATTATGATTTAGTACATCAGAATGTTATTGTAGTCCTTCTATCGGCTACTTATGACGTTACTAGTTACAGCACTGACACTTTAGGATTTAGTACATCAGAATGTTATTGTAGTCCTTCTATCGGCTACTTATGACGTTACTAGTTACAGCATGGACACATTAGGATTTAGTACCTCAGAATGTTATTGTAGTCCTTCTATCGGCTACTTATGACGTTACTAGTTACAGCACTGACACTTTAGGATTTAGTACATCAGAATGTTATTGTAGTCCTTCTATCGGCTACTTATGACGTTACTAGTTACAGCATGGACACATTATGATTTAGTACCTCAGTATGTTATTACAGTCCTTCTATCGGCTACTTATGACGTTACTAGTTACAGCATGGACACATTAGGATTTAGTACCTCAGAATGTTATTGTAGTCCTTCTATCGGCTACTTATGACGTTACTAGTTACAGCATGGACACATTAGGATTTAGTACCTCAGAATGTTATTGTAGTCCTTCTATCGGCTACTTATGACGTTACTAGTTACAGCATGGACACATTAGGATTTAGTACCTCAGTATGTTATTACAGTCCTTCTATCGGCTACTTATGACGTTACTAGTTACAGCACTGACACATTAGGATTTAGTACCTCAGAATGTTATTGTAGTTCTTCTATCGACTACTTATGACGTTACTAGTTACAGCACTGACACATTAGGATTTAGTACCTCAGTATGTTATTGTAGTCCTTCTATCGGCTACTTATGACGTTACTAGTTACAGTACTGACACATTAGGATTTAGTACCTCAGTATGTTATTGTAGTCCTTCTATCGGCTACTTATGACGTTACTAGTTACAGCATGGACACATTAGGATTTAGTACCTCAGTATGTTATTGTAGTCCTTCTATCGGCTACTTATGACGTTACTAGTTACAGCACTGACACATTAGGATTTAGTACCTCAGTATGTTATTGTAGTCCTTCTATCGGCTACTTATGACGTTACTAGTTACAGCATGGACACATTTGGATTTAGTACCTCAGAATGTTATTGTAGTCCTTCTATCGGCTACTTATGACGTTACTAGTTACAGCATGGACACATTAGGATTTAGTACCTCAGTATGTTATTGTAGTTCTTCTATCGACTATTTATGACGTTACTAGTTACAGCACTGACACATTAGGATTTAGTACCTCAGTATGTTATTGTAGTCCTTCTATCGGCTACTTATGACGTTACTAGTTACAGCACTGACACATTAGGATTTAGTACCTCAGTATGCTATTGTAGTCCTTCTATCGGCTACTTATGACGTTACTAGTTACAGCATGGACACATTAGGATTTAGTACCTCAGTATGTTATTGTAGTCCTTCTATCGGCTACTTATGACGTTACTAGTTACAGCACTGACACATTAGGATTTAGTACCTCAGTATGTTATTGTAGTCCTTCTATCGGCTACTTATGACGTTACTAGTTACAGCATGGACACATTAGGATTTAGTACCTCAGTATGTTATTACAGTCCTTCTATCGGCTACTTATGACGTTACTAGTTACAGCACTGACACATTAGGATTTAGTACCTCGGTATGTTATTACAGTCCTTCTATCGGCTACTTATGACGTTACTAGTTACAGTACTGACACATTAGGATTTAGTACCTCAGTATGTTATTGTAGTCCTTCTATCGGCTACTTATGACGTTACTAGTTACAGTACTGACACATTAGGATTTAGTACCTCAGTATGTTATTGTAGTCCTTCTATCGGCTACTTATGACGTTACTAGTTACAGTACTGACACATTAGGATTTAGTACCTCAGTATGTTATTGCAGTCCTTCCATCTGCTACTTATGACGTCGGTTAACTAGTTACAGCACTGACACATTAGGATTTAGTACCTCAGATTGACGTCATAACGTAACGGTATCCGTCATTCATGAAGGGATGGCCAGATGGTCAAGACATTGTTATTCGAACCAAAAGCGTCTCGTCTCAAACGGCTGTGTGTATGTTCCCCAGTTGAGCGTAAGTGCAAAAGTTTTTGTTTGTTAAAAACTCAGTTGTACTTGTCAACTTCAATACCAGTGATAATCATGGTCATTATAACGACAAGTGGCGTGTAATAACTTTATTATAGACACGTATTACCAGTCTCGGAATCGCAAATTTATTTGATACTAGTAGCAAACGGCTCAAACATTTGGGCACCACGGACTGTTGATGGACTAAAAAAGTCTAGATATTACATGTTGTTTTACGTACTGCCATATGAATTTGTGGATAAATGTTTTGCTATTTACTGATTATGATGTGTTGCGCAATTTTGTGTACATGCTTCTGATTATAGTGTTAGATTAGTCCAGTAGAGACAATGATGCCATTTAATATTGCTAGGCATTGGTCTACAATGCCATCACTTAACATTGCCGACAGATTATACAGACATTTATTTTGCCAGGTAACTTGATACTAATTATTGTATGTATAATGGTGATGGTCGTTTGTAACGCGTGAATACTCATTATTTATTTAATGTTATTATGTATTTCAAATTACAGTTATTCAATCTTTTATAGTTACTCGATCGACTGGGATTACATCATGACACACGTTTGGTCTTTTGATTGGTGTCAGGCTCAACCAGTCAGGAATCGCTGTCCCATAGTTTCCTCGAATTCTTTGGAAGAGACACCACATCAACCCATTGGAGTCTATAAGATGTTCAAGAATGTGTTTTCCAGGGTGATGTACTGAAATGCATATCAAGGACCATATTGTATATGAAGACCGATTGTCTATGCAATACTCTGACAAAGACCTCAAAACTTGATGCTCCCATGTCAAGAGATCTATTAGTCCATCAACAAAAGAACAATCACTCCTAAGGCTGATGACGAATACTTGAAACCGAGCGTTTCTTTAGTGGTGCTCCTTAATACGAGGCAACTACAAATTGAAACACGACGAAGAAACGGAAGTAACCTTTGTAAACAAACCCCGGTTTGTGGAATATTTACCTGTAATTTTGAAGTTACTTTATCAAAATGGCAACAAAAAGAATCGGAATATTGACAGAGTTTAATTATGAAGATTTAGAGGTCAGAATATAGATCAAACAAGAATATCTTACTATATACAATACAATATAATTATTCATATAACTTGTTACACGTGTCTACTTTCGTTTTGTCTACTGTGATTGGTTATGCTGTTATGCATAATACCAGAAGTCCGTGTTGTCTGATCTTTGATATTACATTTGAACAAAAGAAAAGAAACAACGAAGAGAGAGAGAGAGAGAGAGAGAGAGAGAGAGAGAGAGAGAGAGAGAGCGAGCGCACATGTTTTAATTTTTATGTTATATATCTCATGACCATCATAATTTTAGAACTGGGGTTTACCATTAAGTCCCGTGTGGTCATTAATATCGACTTACTAGTAAAGTCACATAACACACGGCAGTGGTCCAAATGTTCCACCCCTGTGTAATAAAGTCATCTAGTAAAACACATCACTATTGTCATTTAATGTTTTACAGCTTTGGTATCCCTACTACAGACTTAGAGAAGAAGGTTATGAGACATTTACAATTGGACCAGAGAAGGGTAAAACTTACAATTCTAAACATGGATATCCTTGTAAGGCTGACGATGGGATTGATAATATCAAACATGAGGTTTGTTATAATAATTACTTATTAAATTGAAGTTAAATGTGGGTCCGATGAGAAATTACAGCAATTAATACCAAGGACTAGATGTAGCACACAGGTGATCCCCAGGAAAATTTCCTCTGCCCAGGACTTTACTGTGCAAGCTAGAAAGCTGAAATTTTGATACATATCTCACTGTCAGTGAAGATTATATAACTTTATGGGATACCAGACAGTCCATCACAAGCCAAATTTGACTGTTTACCTGTTTATTGTATTTAATTGATGGAATGGGACAATGTTCGTCTTTCTGAAGGATGTAATGCAGGGCTCCAACTAGTGACCCTTGAGTGAAGAAAAACTATGGCTGTGTCAACTTTGAGTAAACTTACCGGTACCTGTAGGAAATCTTGTATGTTGTTTGCAATACTATTGTTCATCTTTAATGTTTAGAGACAGTTGTTTTCATAAATAATTTTTATACCTTTTAAATTTTCGAAACCTAACAATCATATTCTGTTTTGGAAACAAAAAGCGCATCTAGAAATATTTTTAGTTTTATTTTTACTTTTTCCATTATTCTTCTACATAGAGAAAATTTTACATTTTTCACTAAAATTATGCTGTAGTATGCTCCTTAAGTTACCCTATATGCATATATTAAAAGGTTCAACTAAGGTCAACAATTACAATGTAAATCATTTATATATCACAATTATTATTGGCATCAGTTTTGACAAAATCATGGAGAAGAAATATTTCAGACGAGTAAAGTATGTAGTTTTGAAGTGTTTTTTATTTGTAAAAAAGCATAAGGATCACATTATTTGAATGTGGACAAACTGATTAAGTATATGACACAGGCGTGATTCAGGCGTGATTATCAATGGTTTAGAACATGGGGTCCATAATGGGTGTTTAAGTTCTTGGGCTAATCGGGATATTTGTAAATTTGCTGATTTTTCTCTATATACAGAAATAAATGTAATGATTGTAATTTTTCGTGTATTTTTCCTTGTTAGTATTTTTGTTTTTAAACACATATATTGTGTTTATTTTATGAGACACCAAATGATAATACAGCAATTTCAATTAAGGTCTGTCTCTAAGTATAAAAGACGCACAATAGTATATAACATTAATCATTCTCAATGTTTTACAGACTGACATACTAAGTTCTCACTTCTTGTTTTTATTTTATATAAGGATTTAGCAGCTTTGATTATCCCTGGGGGATTTGCACCAGATTACTGGAGAAGAGATAAGAGATTTTTAGACTTGGTAAAGAACATGTATGAATCAGGTAGGTCTTTATTTTGTTATATTTAGTCAGGTAGAGCATTTATGGACTTCAAGACCAGGAATTGAGATAAGCAAACAATTAAAATTGGTATGATAACAACTTCACTTACACTTAACATCCTGTGAGAATCTGTATATATTCCAATTGACATGTTGTCATAAAAAATATATGTTACTGAATTTTCATGCTTATCTTGAATTTTATGTTAGTTCAGTCTGTTCAGGAAATTTCATGCTTATTTTGACTTTGTTGTCTGTTCATGCAATTTCATGCTTATCTTGACTGTTTTTCAGTTCAGGAAATTTCATACTTATCTTAACTTTGTTTTTCAGTTCATGAAATTTCATGTTTATCTTAACTTTGTTTGTCAGTTCATGAAATTTCATGCTTATCTTGACTGTTTTTCAGTTCAGGAAATTTCATGTTTATATTAACTTTGTTTTTCAGTTGATGAAATTTCATGCTTATCTCAACTTTGTTTTTCAGTTCATGAAATTTCATGCTTATCTTGACTTTGTTTTTCAGTTCATGAAATTTCATGTTTATTTTGACTTTGTTCAGTCTGTTCATGAAGTTTCATGGTTATCATTTTGTTGTCATTTCATGAAACTTCATGCTTATCTAGCCCTTTCTCATTTCTCGAAATATCATGCTTATCACTACTGTCTGTTCAAGGTGTATGGAATTTCTGGCAATCAAGTTAGTAACAATATTAGTTTAGCAAGGACCATTAAGCCCTAGTTCATTGATGTTCATTATTGATATGATAACCACACATTTTCATGTTCTACCTTAATTAAAATATGCATTATGATTTTTCTAATAAACGATCATAACTGAATGAATGAATTTTCATTAACTAAATGACAGGGAAGACAATACCCACTTGGATTGGATGACAGCCCATCACCAGGTTAATTTCCAATATTTCTGCTGATATCCATTCATTAGTAAGATGTTGTCATGGGCATTGTGAAAGTAAAAAGTTCAATCCCACATCCCTTGAATAAAGAATACATAACCTTTACCACCCAAATAACTTATTTGCATTTTAAAAATTAAATCCATGTAACAATGTATATTTAATTTGATAAAAGTGCTAATTTTGCAAATTAAGGAATACACCCTGTTTAGTTTTACGTTTTACAGAGAATATGTTGAAGACCTTGTATACTCTAAAAACACTTTTAAGGACTTCCTTAGGCCTTGATAACTCAATAGTAGAGCATCTTCATCAAGAGCAAGATGTCATGTGTTCGAAATCCCAACAGGGTCATACATAAAACTTTAAAAATTGAGATATTACTTCATCACCGGTTTTTTGGTGTTAGCTTGTCTGCAATATAATATGTAAGCTAGCATCTTAAAGTGGCTCCTACACAAGCCCCTTTTAAAGTTAATTAGGCTTTAAATATAGATAGACTTGCTCTCCTAGTGAATAGATAAAAGATTACTGATATGACGTTAAACAACAGCAATAGCAATAGCAACAACAACAACAACAACAGTTAAATTTGTAATTATTGTAATGCTATCTATATATGTTGTGTAATACTGGTTGCTATTGCAACAAAGAAGATAGACAAAGAATAATCACTATGGATACAGTACACAATCTCTGTATTGCATGGTTTATTATACAAGTAATCATTATTATCATTATACTGAGATTCCTGACTCCTCCACATGTCTGCCTCTGTCCTCTTTAAGACACTAGTGTATCTGCCCATTATCATTACTATAAATGTTCAGAGGCGTATCCAGAGTTTTAGAAAGGGGGGGGCGTATAATGTCAGAGCCGAAGTCTCGAGCTTTCTAGGGGGTCCGGGGGCATGGTCCCCCGGAAAATTTTGAAAAAATGGCGCAAAAATCCTGCATTCTGGTGCAATCTGAGCTGCATCAAAGAGGAAAAATTTGAACAATATGTATTATTAGCGACATAAAGGGGGGACTCCCCTACGCCCCCCGCTGAATCCGCCACTGATGTTACTTTCATTGGTCAGTTCAACATGAACATTGACTACGCTGACACGTGGTATCTGGCTTAGTTGACGTAGTCAAGGACAACACAAGTTCTGGGTATGTTTTAACACGTTTTAACGTTTGACTCAGAAGACAATCAAAAACGTCTGTCACACTGTCTCCGGTTGTATCTACCTCCAAATATGGTATTCCTAGATGTCGTGCCAAAGCATCCGCCATTTCCTTTGAGACGGCTCTTTTGATTGGTTCCTTCTTTGTTCCAACTAGAATGATTGTTAATGCGTCTGGATTTAACGAATAACGGTCCAGATCATTGTACCTATAAATAGAAATGATGAAAGTAGAGCACATTTTGTTCACAGTTGAGTACAGAATCTGTACTCAACTGTGAACAAATACTTTGAGAAGGTTTGGTGTTCCTTAGTTGCTAGATTTAACAAAAACAACATTGGGAAAAATTTTAACCGTAGTCACCGGGGTGGGAAATGATCAAGCCATTCAGGATTGCGTTCTTATGAATTTGTAGTTACAACACATTTCACTTGTCTTCAGAAACATTTGAATTATTATTGAGGTGAAGTTTGCAATACAAATTTTGATTTCTCTTTTCTTTAAGAAAGATTTCCAAAATGTTTATTGATGTTTAATGGTGTTTATTGATCAAGTATTGGATTATACATTGAGATACAAGTATATTATATTATAAAATGAGATACGACAAAGACTATAATAGTTTTTGCCTTTAATATATATTGTACATTTATTTATAAATAGTTTGACTTTCTCTGTTAAATATACTAACTACTATAAGCGTATTTTATTTCGTGTACATTTATTTTCGTGGTATAGGAAATAGAAGTATCCGCGTAGTTAAATTTTCGCGTGTTTGAAAGATGCAATAACACAAATAGCATAATATAATTTTTGCTTGGGGGTATTTAATTTTCACCCAAAACAAACGACCGCGAAATAAGCGAAAATTAGTACACCGCGAAAATAAATACGTTTACAGTATATATATATATATATATATATTGTTGATTTTGTTAGCGTTATATACAAACTATATATATGGTTGTTATAGCAACGTTGTATACAGCATCTTACCATGTTTTAACGTGATCAAATGACGATTTGTTAGATACATCAAACACTATAAGACAACCGTTAGTTCCTCGATAATGTGATGACGTAATGCTTCTGTACCTCTCCAATCCTGCAAATAAAAATAGATAACATTTTAGGATTTAGAACTTTTTTAAATTTGAAAATATTCCTAAGAATACAAGGAATCCTATACATGTTGTGTTGTCTGTTTATTTTTAAAACATCCTTTTTTAGCTCACCTGACCAAAGGTCATGTGAGCTTATGGTATGGTGCAGCGTGTGTATGTGCGTGCGTGCGTGTGTGCGTGCGTGCGTGCGTGCGTCGTTAACACACATTTTCGACTTCTCCTCTGAAAGTACTTGGCAGATTTCAACGAGACTTGGTCAGAAGCATGTTTGGGTCGGTGCAATTCAGATTTGTTCGTGGCGTTGCCATGGCTACCATAACTAGGTCAAGGTGACCTAGGGGTGCAAAAATCTTAAAAAATCTTCTTCTCCGAAAGTATTGTTTGGAGAAAAAATCTGATGTGATATTTGGCTTCTCTAGGGTCTTAAGCATATAGTTTGTTCATTATGTGAAATTCGGTCGAAAAATGGGTTACGCGTTTTTGCGTTTAATTTTGAAAAAATCGTAAAATAGCTTCAAATTGTTATAATTTGACTACTTGACCAGATAATGACATGGGGTTTTCAGTTTTGACATCTTCTTGTTAGTATCTTCAAAATGAGGTCAAGGTCAATTGTGAAGGTCATGACCTAATTTTTTTACCTCTGATTATAATTATTATCTCGAAAACTATAAACTTTTTGTATAGTCATGTATATTAGAATGTTGTAGGTATTGATACAACGATCATTTTGATGTATTAAAAAAGGTCATGGGTTTAAAGGTCAAGGTCACAGATGCGAAAATATACAGAAATGGTTAATTATCTCGAAAACTATAAACTTTTTGTATAGGCATTTATATTAGAATGTTGTAGGTATTGATACAACGATCATTTTGATGTATAGAAAAAGGTCATGGGTTCAAAGGTCAAGGTCACAGATGCGAAACAATACCGAAATGGTTAATTATCTTGAAAACTATAAACTATTTGTATAGGCATGTATATTAGAATGTTGTAGGTATTGATACAACAATCATTTTGATGTATAGAAAAAGGTCATGGGTTCAAAGGTCAAGGTCACAGATGCGAAACAACACCGAAATGGTTAATTATCTCGAAAACTATAAACTTTTTGTATAGGCATGTATATCAGAATGTTGTAGGTACTGATACAACGATCATTTTGATGTATAGAAAAAGGTCATGGGTTCAAAGGTCAAGGTCACAGATGCAAAACAATACAGAAATGGTTAATTATCTCGAAAACTATAAACTTTTTGTATAGGCATTTATATTAGAATGTTGTAGATATTGATACAACAATCATTTTGATGTATAGAAAAAGGTCATGGGTTCAAAGGTCAAGGCCACAGATGCGAAACAATACCGAAATGGTTAATTATCTCAAAAACTATCAACTTTTTGTATAGGCATTTATATTAGAATGTTGTAGGTATTGATACAACAATCATTTTGATGTATAGAAAAAGGTCATGGGTTCAAAGGTCAAGGTCAGAGATGCGAAACAACACCGAAATGGTTAATTATCTCGAAAACTATAAACTTTTTGTATAGGCATGTATATTAGAATGTTGTAGGTATTGATACAACAATCATTTTGATGTATAGAAAAAGGTCATGGGTTCAAAGGTCAAGGTCATAGATGAGAATCAATACTGAAATGGTTAATTATCTTGAAAACTATAAACTTTGTATAGGCATGTATATTAGAATGTTGTAGGTATTGATACAACAATCATTTTGATGTATTAAAAAAGGTCATGGGTTTAAAGGTCAAGGTCACAGATGCGAAACAATACCGAAATGGTTAATTATCTCGAAAACTATAAAATTTTTGTATAGGCATGTATATTAGAATGTTGTAGATATTGATACAACGATCATTTTGATGTATTAAAAAAGGGCATGGGTTTAAAGGTCAAGGTCACAGATGCGAAACAATACCGAAATGGTTAATTATCTCGAAAACTATAAAATTTTTGTATAGGCATGTATATTAGAATGTTGTAGGTATTGATACGACGATCATTTTGATGTATAGTAAACGGTCATGGGTTCAAAGGTCAAGGTCACAGATGCAAATCAATACTGAAATGGCTAATTATCTGGAAAACTATAAAATTTTTGTATAGGCATGTATATTAGAATGTTGTAGGTATTGATACAATGATCATTTTCATGTAAAGAAAAAAGTCATTGGGGTTTAGTATTTATGTTTACTTTAAATCTATCAGCTAGCCATTAGTTATCAGGTGAGCGTATAAGGCCCATGGGCCTCTTGTTATTAATTTTATAAAGTTTGTTTATTTCTGCACTACTGTAGAATAAGTAGATTGGTTTAGACAATCAAAAGTTCTTTAACAATACCGATGTACAATATGCCATTGTGTGACGTTCGTCCAGAGTTTGGAGTATTATAATTAGTGTTCTCTCTATAATATTTGTATTGGCTCGTCTTATTCGTTATTTTCAGTGGTCATTGTAACAATATTGTTGATAGTTAGGATGTCTCTATATACAAAATTATTCTGGGTATATTTGACGTCTCATTTTCCTGTGTTCCAGCTAGTTAGACATCAGATGTGTACCCTCCCGGAGCACCCGGTCTCACTTCCCCGTTCAAAATTCACGTGTTTTATCTAATTTCGCCTAATTTTCCAGTTTTCGTATTTGAAGTTTTTACCTTGCGTTTGGATAGTGATTTGAACATTACCAAGTTACGTTCATCAGGTACCCCCTTTACATTTCCATACCAATAACAGTAAACAAGATTTACTAACCATTCCAATAACAGTAAACAAGATTTACTAACCTGCTGTATCTTGTATTGAGAACTTTATGACGTCATGTTCCCACATAAAGGTCATTTCAGTGATGTCACAGACACGGGGACCTCTAGTTTTGTCGTTATTGTTGCTACCAGGACTTGTCTCGTTGACATATTGTCGAACTAAGGACGTTTTTCCAACACCAGCGTCACCAATCACGATGATTTTAACTCGGATATATTGTTCGGAATACATATTTTCATTTCTTGTCAACACATACAGTAAAATCTCTTTATAAAACTCCTCATTTACCGTGTCACCTCTCACTTAATGTCACAGTTCTCAAAGTTCAAAATATGAAATCCAAGTTTTCATGTGTAAGCAAGTTTTCCTCTATTAATTCACAAATCACTCTAAATGACAAAATTGCTTTCACATATGTTTCCAGATTCAATACCATTTTATATTAAAATTTACGGTTTTACAGCTTTGCTAATTATAGGATTCTAGTATTTTATCTGTGTTCGGTCTTCCGGGTAGTAATCCGAGTATGTATGTTAACTGATTTAACGTCAATCTACAGTTTGTGTCTCATACATCGTGTGTTCGGGTCACAATGTTAACACTGATAACTTTATCTAAATTATCATTATGATCTCATAAGGTGTTTCATTTTCTATTGTAATATAAATATAACTACCTTGTTATAGGGAGTAACCCATTGATATATCATATGACTTTTACTTGTATTGTTTCAAAGATAAATTCCATCTACCTCACGTTTTTTTTTCAACTAATTATTGTTGACGTCAGATGTCACGCCATTATTCGCGCCATTTTTCTGGTAATACAACAATTTGTCTGATTTATTAGCTGAATCGAGTCACCAGAAATGTTCAGATTTTAGAAGCAGAGGGACACTTCTTAATTTGTTGTTATATTTAGTTTGTTGGAGTTGTTTGTTAAACAAGTCACTATGGAATCTTCAATGAGTACATAAGTGGAAAACACATACATATGAACAGTAACTAGGCGTCCGTAGTCTAACCAGGTAATATGAGACAGGTTTGGCATTTGTTACAACGTTATCACTATTCGTCATGTTAACAGGTATAGTCATTTGGAACATAGTTTTTAAAGTCAAGAAACCAAGAAACAAACCTAAGAGTATACAATCTCTTCAGAAATGTTTCTTCCAGTGACTTTCTCACACCTTTTAATCCACCAAAGGTGTTTACGGTTGGGAACTCAATTGTCGAAAATCACTATTGTACCTTGTAGTAAATGAATTTGGCCCCTTGTAACAAGTTACAAGAATACAAATTAACGAAAAAACCAGAAAAACAAGAGCAAAACAAGAAAGGAAAGAAGGCGGCCACTGATAATAAACTTCCCTTCTTTAGACGGACACATGGCTAATGTCCAGTTGAATGGACATTCGAGACCCACAACCCAAACCATTCCATATTTATTTTTACAACCAATGGTCCATAATTCCAATCAGGGATATTGTTTTCAAGGCTTGATTTACCATTCCAGCGAAATATATCTGTATTGGTAGCTCTTGTTACATAATTATCATATTTATTATACCCCCTCAAACTTATACCCCCGTCAACTAGGTATCATGACCTTGAACCAAGTTCATATCGTAAAGATCAAGGTTGCTTGAGAACAGTAAATCCTTGTAGATGTTGGAAGGGGTGGGGATGGGGGGTATTTGGCTCTCAAGAGAGTTCTAGTTTAATTTTACCTTTAAAGAACAACAATTACAATAACAGCAACAACAACAACAATAACAACAACAACGGTTATTTACATGTATGAGAATGTTTAATGATTAATTATGGCTCGGATTAAGATGAAGATACAGATCTACTACAAGTGAACTAATGTTTTAAGATGGTGTACATGCATGAAGTATACTCTAGAAGAAAATCAAAATTTGATTTATTTCAGTGGTTCATAATACAAGTCAAGTTGCCAAGTTGTAACTGTTTTCCAGATTAACATATGTGTATTGATTATTTGCCATTTGTAATGTTTCTTTTACAATAAAGGATCCCTTTAACGCCCTTCCATCATTAATATCTACCTAATATTCTTGAAAATGTATTATTATATATAATTTACATATTATACCAGTTTTAATTTTACAGCACTAGACGGCCGTTTAGAATTTATTTTAATTTATTAATTTATACATGTCCTTATATACAGGTCCATCCAGAAAGTTTGGGCATCCCCGTCTATAACCTTTGTAAAAGAGCAATTTTGATGGTCTTAGTACTTGGTGTTTTTGTTACCTTATATTTCTTGAAAGACTATTTTTATATTCTACCTAGAATGTTATTTAAATGGCATAATTGATTAAAGTTTCAATTTTAGACTTTAGTGAACAGTGAGTGATAAAAAAATGAAAATATTTGGGAAAAATCCTATTTCTTCAAATATGGACTTAATAAATAGAAAATACTGGAAACGGCTATAAACACTTAGTTCCAAGCGATTATTAAACACTTTCTAAGTAAAATATGTCATTTAATCTGTTAAAATTCCTTCTGTATTGAAAATACTAAAATATTTAGAAATATGTAAAATTGGATTTTGGTTAGTGTATTTAACGATTATTTATTTTTCGTATAACGTCAATTTTCTACTGCAAAAAGATGTTTTATAGTATTATTTGACTTAGAAAAACACTTTTACTTATGTTGTGGACAAGATGTTTTTTTCTCATTGTTTAAAATCATTTTTGCCAAAAGACAGCTGTTTTTGTGTCTGGAATATATAAAGGGAGATAACAGTGTCCTTTGCAATTTTATTGTGCCCAAGTTATATCGATTAGATCTAGTGGTATGTCACATGTAACAAACTATTAAACAAACCTAAAAAATTCTTATAACAATCCAGATTTGAGTAGCTATGAATCACTTTTATGGGGTGTCCAAACTTTCTGGTTGGACCTGTTTACTATATTGATTTATTCTGGTTTTGCCATCACATTTTAAGGTTACAAATGTTACGCGTTCCCATAATTGTCATAGGAAATATTGCTGATATAACCATTCTGAAAACTGTCACAAAAGCTAATCATAATTTGAGGTGATAAAACGCCCTTTTGTACCCACAACCATTAAATTCCATGTAAAATTTTGTTTTTTTCCATAGAGATGTTTTGTTTCTAAAATTTTAGTAGAGGATGTACCTTTGAAATGACCCTGTTCAGTTTAACTTAGAAGAATCAGAATCGCTTTTGGCTTGTTTTAGTACAATTTCAGTTCATGTATATTGATTGCCCACATCTTTAAATGTTTCTACAAATAGTTACGAATATTTGTAATTAAACATTCATGGTGTCACAGAATATAATTTGTCATTTATTACAATGTCAGATTCGAGGTAGTTTGCAATCATAAAAAATACCAAATATTTTGCAATTCCAGCCCATTTTGCTGGTACACCATTTGCGCATTTACAAGCAAGGTCACAAATTCGTAATGTTACCGGAACTATTACCTTTTTATATATGGGAAGAACATTATCAAGGAAATGCTTTGGCTTGCATGATTCAACTCGTTCTGGCGTATTAATTTCAAACATTTATCATTGGGAATGTTTTAGTAACACCGTACACTTAGTACTTGTACTAGCACGTGCAGTATGAGTACTTATCCTTTGGTTTTGATACACGTATGTGTGATGACGTCAGAACGGGCGTTCTGGTTTGAAATCGTTCTGTTATCAGAGATATAAGTTTTTCAAAAACAGATGTAGCACTGTCGTTATTTAGATTGGTTTCCATGTATGGAATTCCTATATGTTGGGCTAAGTTTTCAGCTTTAACATACGGCACATCTCGACTTGTATTGTCACTAACTGTACCGACTAGTATGGTGGAGATTTTCTTGTTATCTGCCGTGTATTGGCGGAGATCTTTAACCCTGGAAATGATAATAATGTAAAGTAAAATAACAGACGAATTTAACATTAGGTAATCCGTGAAATACAACGAACCAATAAAAGAATATATTGTAAACAAAGGTTAGGACTACTAGTAAGTATGAGACTCCAGTTTCTAAGTATCAGGCTCCAGTTTCTAAGTATCAGGCCCAGTTTCTAAGTATCAGGCTCCAGTTTCTAAGTATCAGGCTCCAGTTTCTAAGTATCAGGCTCCAGTTTCTAAGTATCAGGCTCCAGTTCTAAGTATCAGGCTCCAGTTTCACAATCATTCCTTAAATTAGATTCTTAACTTAAATCTGACAAATTTTAAATCCTAATAATTTTGGTAATTTGTAACACATTCAGTAATTTAAGGTGTCATTTTGAAGATTACTTTAGGCTGAAAACATCTGTATATTAATTTTATCAAAAATGTTTATTAGTAGTTCCAAAACAGATTGCCAAAATTTACTTAATTTCAGTGAAGGAAAAACTAGGTTAAGAATTGATTGTGAAACTGGGGCCTGGATATAGGAGTCGTGAGTTGTGGGTGAATGAGGTTGTACATCCTAGTCAAGATCATTAGACTTAAGTTGCAGTTCATCCATAAGAACACGAAATATGACAATATTTATATACATAATAAAGTTTTATAATACACCACTACACAGGCAAGACAGAGACGCTTCACGAAGCAGTAACACATTGGTTGTATAGGATCAAATACGTGTACATATGACCACAGCAGCCGCCGAGTCAAAAAAGAACAAATTAAGTGTCCATTGTCGACTTCGTGCTTTGAAATAAAAACCCAACTATAGCGCTGATCAAGGAAATAAATGTAAAATAAATAAATAAATAAACATCTATCAAAATGATTAAAAGAGTAAACAGTCTAGTTGTTTATTGCATAACACTTGTCATATATATCAGAATTCTAGGTCGCTCCAGATAAAAAAAATCTAGATTTCTCGAACATTCAGGAGAAGATAGCCCCATTTTACTTTAAGAGATTAAATTGCCAACATTATACTATGGAGGTGGGGTACACGATATACGTTCTTTTAATATTTCCATCAGTTTGTAAATGAACAAGTCGCAGCAAAACCTTCGTGTTTACGTTGCTATAGTTATACGGTAGGACGTGTTTACGTTGCTATAGTTATAGGGTATGACGTGTTTGCGTTGCTATAGTTATAGGGTATGACGTGTTTGCGTTGCTATAGTTAAAGGGTATGACGTGTTACGTTGCTATCGTTATAGGGTATGACGTGTTTACGTTGCTATAGTTATAGGGTATGACGTGTTACGTTGCTATAGTTATAGGGTATGACGTGTTTACGTTGCTATAGTTATAGGGTATGACGTGTTTACGTTGCTATAGGTATAGGTTATGACGTGTTTGCGTTGCTATAGTTATAGGGTATGACGTGTTTGCGTTGCTATAGTTAAAGGGTATGACGTGTTACGTTGCTATAGTTATAGGGTATGACTTGTTAACGTTGTTATAGTTATAGGGTATTACGTGTTACGTTGCTATAGTTATAGGGTATGACGTGTTTGCGTTGCTATAGTTAAAGGGTATGACGTGTTACGTTGCTATAGTTAAAGGGTATGACGTGTTTACGTTGCTATAGTTATAGGGTATGACTTGTTAACGTTGTTATAGTTATAGGGTATGACGTGTTACGTTGCTATAGTTATAGGGTATGACGTGTTTAGGTTGCTATAGTTATAGGGTATGACGTGTTTAGGTTGCTATAGTTATAGGGTAGGACGTGTTTACGTTGCTATAGTTATACGGTAGGACGTGTTTACGTTGCTATAGTTATACGGTAGGACGTGTTAACGTTGCTATAGTTAAAGGGTATGACGTGTTACGTTGCTATAGTTATAGGGTATGACTTGTTAACGTTGTTATAGTTATAGGGTATTACGTGTTACGTTGCTATAGTTATAGGGTATGACGTGTTTGTGTTGCTATAGTTAAAGGGTATGACGTGTTACGTTGCTATAGTTAAAGGGTATGACGTGTTAACGTTGCTATAGTTATAGGGTATGACGTGTTACGTTGCTATAGTTATAGGGTATGACGTGTTACGTTGCTAAAGTTATAGGGTATGACGTGTTACGTTGCTATAGTTATAGGGTATGACGTGTTTACGTTGCTATAGGTATAGGTTATGACGTGTTTGCGTTGCTATAGTTAAAGGGTATGGCGTGTTTACGTTGCTATAGTTAAAGGGTATGACGTGTTTACGTATGACGTGTTTACGTTGCTATAGTTATAGGGTATCACGTGTTTACGTTGTTATAGTTATTGAGTATCACGTGTTTACGTTGCTATAGTTATAGGGTATCACGTGTTTACGTTGTTATAGTTATAGAGTATCACGTGTTTACGTTGCTATAGTTATAGGGTATCACGTGTTTACGTTGCTATAGTTATAGGGTATCACGTGTTAACGTTGTTATAGTTATAGGGTATGACGTGTTACGTTGCTAAAGTTATAGGGTATGACGTGTTACGTTGCTATAGTTATAGGGTATGACGTGTTTCCGTTGCTATAGGTATAGGTTATGACGTGTTTGCGTTGCTATAGTTAAAGGGTATGACGTGTTTACGTTGCTATAGTTAAAGGGTATGACGTGTTACGTTGCTATAGTTATAGAGTATCACGTGTTTACGTTGCTATAGTTATAGGTATCACGTGTTTAATATATTGCCGCCATTACCTACCATGTTGTTACACTCTCAAATGATGAGGATTGATGAACGTTGAACACAATAAGACAACCATGTATACCTCGATAATGTGATGACGTCAGACTTCGATACCGCTCCATTCCTGAAAGATTAAAGGTTACAAATGTTATGTTTTCATTGTAAGGCTCTTTAGTTCTTTTGCTAGATCTCAATATTAAAAATACATTATAAGTGGTTGAAACAATAGTGAGTTGATGAAAAAGAAGAAACATTACATAGTTAATACTTTGTGAATAGTGTAGTATGTTTTCGGTTATTCGGCATGGGGTCTGACTCTGTGGATGTGCCTTCAACTTAATTTGCCAGTTTTATCTTTTACTTTTGAGATTGGATTTGGACATGGACCGGTGGCATGTTTGTTTTTTAATTTGAAGGAATTGAATTGAACTAGATTTGAAATGTTCATTTAGACAGAGTTTAGAGATGTTAATAATATGTTCAGCTCACTGTTCTATATACTAAAGACGATTATTAAAGTCCGTCTGGAGCGGTGGCCTATGTAGGGGACGTACACCCCTTGGGTCGAGCGTCAGTGCCATTGCAAAGTTCACCTCAAGCAGTTTTGAAGCTTAGTGGGCTGAAGTAATGTGGAACAAAATGTTTGTTCAAGCACATACCACACAGCCAACAAGCAGGGTTCGAACCCATGGCCTTGAATCATGAGACCACAACCTTAGGCACTTTGCCACGTGTCTCAACATGGAATTGAATATCAAATTGCTTAAAGTTTTCTTAAATGGTAACAGGCCCCGGTTTTCACATTCATTCCTTAAAATTTCTTAACTTAAATCTGTCGAATTTGAAATCTTAACGATTTTGTTGATTATAAAGATATTTGGGAATGTAAGGTGTTATTTTGAAAAAATCACTTCAAGCTAATGGATAACATTTGTATTCTTAGTAAAGAAATGAGTGTGAACCTTATAAATATAGCTTTCAATATTAAATTTGGGTGTGTAATAGACGCATCGATCCATAAAATTTACCCGGTTTGCACTCGGTATCATTAAGAATTTCAAATATTTGTAACCCGGTATAAAAATACACAATCGCCAAGAATGTGTTTAAATGAAAATATCGAGGTCATGGACGTAATATAGGAAGTGATTACCTTGTAGTACCCGTGATAAAACTGACAAAATTGTGTATTGCAATAAAATATAGAATATGAAATTTAAATTTGATAAAAATGACAATGTCGATACATATGACATTATTTTTACATTAAAAATGGGTTTTACAAACAGCGTGTTTTTGTTTTGTGACACACACACACACACACACACACCACACACACACACTCTCTCTCTCTCTCTCCCTGTAACCATTGTTTGTGGTAATTATCTAAATGTTGGGGGTGGGGGTGGGGATAGGTGGTTATCAACTTTGTCACCACCCTACTATAACACATACATACCTCCAGTGTCCAATACAGTCAATTTTATCTTTCGTTTATCCGGTAAATCCCACGTTCCTTCGAAAATATCCGTCAAATTGAAATTCGAATTCTTCATGGAACTAAAATTATTATCTCTGGTAAAATTTCTAATCAGTGTCGTCTTACCCACGCCACAATCACCTATAACAATAACTCTAGCACATAATGTGTCATTTTTCCCGTTTGAGCTGTAGATGTTCATTTTTTGTTAAATAATTTGAAACTCTCACCATTATTTCCTAATAAACTAATAACATTGAAGACATAAAATTTCCCCGATTTCCTTATAAAATCCACATGATGTGATTTATTGATCCTGTCTCGTTCTAGATCACTTGATTAAGAACGATAAAGACAGGTGTAGGAGGTCTGATACAGTACAATATAGCCGGTCATATGACTTTGTTTGTATAAACAACCGGGGATTTCTCTTGACTTAAGGTCCCTCGATATAGTTTAAGATGAATAAGAATAGCTTTGACAAATTCTCAATTAATTGAAAGGGGTTTTACGCACCAGTAAAAAATATTTCACTTATATCTAGACATCACGAGTTACAGGGAAGTTTGTTACTTTTCAAGATTCCTAGATTGACGATTCCTCTAAGCTTATTACATTACTTTAATTTTATTGAAACCTTTGATCACAAAGATAAACAACTTGGTAAGGTATGTGTCGAGGGTAGATTGTAAATTTCTCATAATATCAAAAGAAAATTGTTATTAATTTAATGAGTATGCATTTGATCGCCATGACTACACTGACGTAGTACAGCAATTTAAAATTAAGTTTCAAAATAAAAGGATTTTGACTAGGGCGTAAACTATCATAACTTATCATAACTTACTTCAATTCATTATTCAAAAGATTGAAAAATTAGTGAAGTAAAAATATTCTTTAACACGATAAATGGATTAGAAATATACCATTAGTAATGTAATCCATAGAGTCTTGCTAACCAAATACGTTATTGTAGTTTACAACAAGATATATATTCTCCAGGGCACAAATACGCAACTAGGCACCCCTAGCATTGCTAGATAATTACAAATTTCATGAAGCTCTCTGGATTACGCTATGAAGCTATCCGGAACACGTCTTGAAGATTTCCGGAACACATCTGAATTATTTTAAGGGGAGATGAAGTTTTGGTATTGTTTTATTTTAATATTGCAAATGCTTTTATTCTACATTGACCGACACTGATTTAGTTTGTATGTATCCGTGTAAGTAACGTGACAAATTGTAGTCATAGCTTATGTGAATGTCATTGGTCTCAAACAATTGTGTAAAGCACAATCATTGTCAATTTTGATAAAATAGTAAAAATAGAACAAATATTACAATCATTGTAAAGGAATTAATGAAACATTTCTAAAATACTTATATAATATGTCAAAAAGTTTTGTAACGACTCCTGGAAATCCAGAGTTCATTAGGCGTTGACAATTTTGACGCCTAATGAAGTCCTAAGATTGAGGCTCCAGATGAGAAGTCTTAAAATTTAAAATTATTTGCAAAATTGAACGACTGTATTTGACTTCTCGTCTGATGCCCGAATCTTTGGACTTCATCAGGAATGTCCAAGTTCAGTAGACTTCATTAGGAGTTGCTACAGAGCTTGTTTATTTTTTATGCTGAAAGTACAAATAAACCAATATATCTTGTGTTATTTCTGATCTTGTCATAAGAAAAATTGTTAGCTGAAACAGCTGACACAAAAGTTTATGTATGTAAGCATGAAGCGCATGGGTTAGCGCGAATAGTGTATGTGTGTATATTCTAAGAAAAGATCATATTGATCCATCACTGTTATGTTACTAACTGAAACCGTCCTATTTGATGGTTGCTCAATAAAAATAATGTCATATAGATCCTACTGATGAGTCTGCTGTCAGAACTATGTCTAACAAGAACAGCAGGAGTGTTTGTACTTAGACACCATGATATCCTGAGGTAACGGAGCACTAACGATAGAACATCGCCTCTGAAATATCTCAAAAATGATACCAGCTAATCTGCGGAATACGTCAGAAACATTTCCATCAATTAAGTCAACTTCCATATAAGGTATCCCTAGATGCTGAGCTAGCTGTTTGGCCTTCTCGAATGTCACAACTCGCTGGAAAGATGGATGGGTTGTTCCCACTAATATTGTGGAGATCCTGGCCTGATCAACAGTGTACTGTCTTAGATCTTTCATCCTGGAAGAGACAAGAACAAAAACAAATACAAACATACCAATCAATGTCCAAATCACAATCCCAAAGTAAAGTAAAAACAAACATACCAATCAATGTCCAAATCACAATCCCAAAGTAAAGTAAAAACAAACATACCAATCCGTGTCCAAACCACAATCCCAAAGTAAAGTAAAACAAACATACCAATCAGTGTCCAAATCACAATCCCAAAGTAAAGTAAAACTTTTAAACCGGCAAGTTAAGTGAACCTCCATCAAGGAAGTGAGACCGGGTGCTACGGTCGATAAACATTTCATGTTTAGCTAACTACACTCGTCACCAGAGTTATCTAAATTGAGAATGATAGAACCATGGGAATATGGGACGTCAAATATATCCAGGGTTATTTTGGATACAGGTACACCAAACTTAACAAAAATATTGTGATGACGGCCATATAACTTTTTTGAGGGTCTTGATAAGTTTAAGCGTGCAATATCTCTATGTCAACAATTTACAGAATTGTAATTTTATCATCTTTTTCACTTTCAGATTCACCATTATCTTTTTAGTAGTTCCATAATTGGAAGTTCATAGATCATATTTCCGGCCGGATCTATCAAAGACTTGCTATTTTGTCAAGCACTTCCATTTAGAAATTATTCAAATTCTGGGGCTCTGATGAAATGATTAAGCCGAAAATCTTCTCGAAGACACTTGTTCTGCATGCTTCCGTGTTGCATGATGTCGTTTAAACATATTGTCTGCTTGTTATTAATGACATACATTAGTTACGTGCCAGATGAACGTTACAGGCCCTATTTGTCCCATTTGCTCTTATTTGTGGTTATTGTATTGGTTCTATCGTACAAAGTGCACATGTATGTATTTACTGCGGAATAGTGTGACAAAATAAAATCCTTATCATAACTTCAGAACCTTACAAACAGAACCAGGTTATCGTCTCTCCTCGGTTCATGACATGTGACCGACAGTAAACACAACGTTGTTTATATCTATTGTTATTATTGGCTCAATCTGACACTATAATGTAATCTTTGAACACGAAGTTGTTGGTGTTGTTGTTTTAAAATTATAAGTTCATGTACTGGCAGTTCTTAATGAGGCCTCCTTGCAATTTTCCCGTGACGATTTACACGATTTTTTTAACAAGACAGCCTTAGAAAATACTTCCAAAAATACTTATCCGATTGTCATTGAAGTATACAACTAAGATGATCCTTTCATAACAATGAAAAATTTACTAACCATGAGTCAACACTATCAAACGACGACATTTTGTTAACATTGAAGACAACTAGACACCCGTGAACACCTCTGTAAAATGATGACGTCAGACTGCGGTAACGTTCTAGACCTAAAATAGTAATAAGGAGGATATAAATTTCTTTGGTGCTTTGAAATAAATGCTGCTAAATCATAGACGAAGGCTTTATCTCAAATTAAGCCTTTAAGACTCGTTCGCTCCCTCAGCGCCATGATTTGTTTTGGTTTTATATACTTGTTATTACTGAAGGCATTCAGACTAAATCATTCCAAGAGTTAAGCCAATTACTGCATACCATCGTCAAAATTCTAACTTTATAGAAATAATTATTTTAGTTTATGCTCAACCTATCCTTTATAGGCTCGTTTGGCTAATGTACAGGCTAAAGAAATTCAAAACACTGTATGAATTTACTTTTTTTCCCATCGATTATCATGATAGTGGTCTTAAGCGCCAGTTAACGTATCTAAACGCCTCTTGAAGTCCGAATCCCAAGTCCATTGTATTGCAATTGTCCATGCAATAGGTTCTTAGATTGATTACCTAAAATAGTTTCAAAAAGTACTTTTCTCATGCTGATACAACAGTAACGTATGTATGGACACACTAACACATGGTCAGTTTGACTCACAGTAACGTATGTATGGACACACTAACACATGGTCAGTTTGACTCACAGTAACGTATGTACGGACACAAATGGTCAATGTTTGACTGGTCATTCAGAATCTCCAATTGCGTATTATTTATTGTATTCATGTAACTAAAGTCATAAGACAATTGTGAGATAATGAACTAGATAAGAGTTATTGACCGTTAATGTTAATTTATTTTAATTTTAATGTTAAGCGTGTCATATCAACATTTGACGGTGTTTGTTAGTGTCGAAGATTTCGTTACTTAAAAGCATCCGAGTTAAATGTTATAACTTTGAGACTTTTGTTCTTCATTTAACAATCGCTTTAGATCAGTGGCGGATTTAGGGGAGGGGTTGCGGGGGTTGCAACCCCCCCCCTTTGAAAAATTTAAAGAGAGAGAGTGAGATATTGACTGATTAAAATTATTTTCTTGGCCCCCATCGGGGCTCTGCCCTAGACCCATCGTCTCTTAAAAAAATCCTGTATAGATCTCAACCCCCCCTTTTAAAAAAATCCTGGATAGTTCTCAACCCCCCCTTTCAAAAAATCCTGTATCCGCCCCTGTAGATTAGCAACGTTTACGGGAGCATTTCAATATTGTAATGTATATGAAAATCACAAGAACAAATAGTGATTATTTAGGAATTGAAAGTCAATGCTTATATTTACATTTTAAAATTTTGAAATAAGATTGGCGATATTGGTAACATAATTACTATTTTTATGCACTGAAATTATAATTATGTTTATCACCATGTAAATCCAACACCTGGAACGGCCGAACACCATTAAAATTTCGAAAACTCCCCCCCCCCCCAAAAAAAAAAAAACAAAAACAAAAACAAGTTCACGATGAATTCATTGTTAAATTACATATACATGTACCAGTTTTAATTTTACAGCACTAGATGGCCGTTTCGGAATACAATTCCTTACTAGTAGTGCTTAGAACAAAACTATGAAACCAAAACTTTTTTCCGAAATGTTGAAAAGATACCCAAAGAACCAAAATATATTTTACCAAATTTAGCTAAGAGAATACTTTGCATGAGGGAGTATACCTTAGTTTTTGAGGAATTTCAAATTTTAACTAGCAGCAAATTTAGACAATATTAAATTTTGACAATATTATATTTCTGACAATAATACACAATTATTGCCTACTGAGTTTGTGATGTCCTCGGGGCAACATCCACCAGCAGAGATACTGGCTCACTGGTTTAAATTACATCTACCAGTTTTAATATTAAACATAATTTCATAAACCCCAATAACACTGAAACGATTTCACATTTTGACGTCATGAAAAGTTTATGTATACGCCATAATGAAACCTTCGTTTAAAAAACGGCGATGACATCATGCAATAAGCAACTGAAGTTCTTGTTATATGATTAATCGGGCAGAAATTTTTAGCAATAAAGAGTTTTGAAACTAAATTGTTGGAATATTTTGTTCGTGGAGTTCTCGAATGTTTTCTGTTACGACATGTCACTTACCTCCAGTGTCCATGATGGTCATCTTGACCGTTCGACCATCAGGAAGACCCCAAGATTTTTCTGAGATGTCCGAAATAGGTGCTTCATTAGAGTCTTTAGATGTCCCTCGGATAAAATTACGTATGATGGACGTTTTACCGACACCAGAATCACCGATGACAATCGTTCTGGCGCGCAAAATTCCTCCGCCGCCTTCTTCAGAAGTGTTTGAAGAAACATTCATTATGAGCTTAAAATGGCGCTCAAAGAATAACAAAACTTTTTGTAGTTATCATTGTGATATTGCTGGAGGAAAACAATAGGATATTTTTACGTTGTCCTTCATAACTGTTAACAAACTGTATTTAAATGTTTTACCATCACGACCATAAAGTAAGGGAAATCGTGCCCATGCATTATAATTTGTATGGCCATATTGTCACGTGACATGTCAGTTCGTATTCATTGGTGCTTTGTTTATGCAATGCATTCTGTATTGTTACCTTTATAACTAGAATAGATGTACTGATGAAATAGGGACTTTGAAACATAATTATAGTCAGATTTGTAAGGAATAAGTAACTTTTATGTAAGAAAGAGATGGAATTTTTACGTACAAGGTCCAAAAGAGCATTGCTTACAACGTATACTAGTGTAGTAGTGTCGGCGTGAAGCTAAATCAAAATCAGATTGAAATACTAATGTGATGAATGAATTAAAGAATTTAATTACTTCTATTATTCAAGATACATATAACATCACGAATGATTGGTTACCTGTTCGTAACTTAACGCCGTAGTCATCAACGTATTGAATGTCACTGAAAATCGATTGAATTAAAATTAAGCATTACATGGCAATGTAGATATACCATACTCGAATTGCCATTGCAGTCAGGTTTATCCGCGACCACTCGTCCCCACCCACAGGTAGTTCACGTCCCCACCCAAAGGTAGTTCGGTTGTTTAATAGATCATTTTTAAGTAAGAGATTATGTTTCAATCCGGGTCAGGTCTGTGGATGGGCTTTGTAACTTTTTCTGGTCCAAACTTTGGTAGTCTCTATAATTGCTATAAACAATTAAAGCTGGAAATTGGTACTACATTTATTCAGGTCCCACTACGGGAACGAAGCAAGTTGCTTACAAATAAATTGTTGACCCGTGGATATTGCAAGCCTAGGTTTATTACGGTCCTCAAAACGTTTGAAGGCTGGCATCACAATACGGGTGATAAGTATGTTTCTGTATAAAGCACATAGTGGATATATTTGACGTCGTATAGTTCCATGTTCCCTTCATTCTCAATTTTGATTACACATGTGGCGGATGTAGCTTGCAGGGTTAGCAGGATGTGCTTACCCTTCCGGAGAACCCAGTCTCACTTCCCTGGTGGAAGTTTGCGTGTTTATCTTTATTTGTCATTTCAAACATTTTACTTTACAATTTTGCAATGTAGTTAAAAATGGATAGGTAAATGGATTAGCATCTCGCAATATTTGAAATATAATGATAACATTCTATTTCCGATTACATTAATTGAATTGTTTTGATATTACGTTAGATCACTGGCGTTGATCCCGAATTGGTCATATTGACAACCAAAAATCCCTTATATTGTTGACACAAAAATTTCAAATAGTCCCTAATGCAGCATTGGTTTGGTTGTCTAATGCATTAGCGGTTTGATTTGCTTCATGTCCACAAAGACTGCAAAACACGAAATCTTTTCGCATCACACAAACAAGCTTTACTACAAGACCTGGATCTAGTGCTGTTAAACCTTTTCAGAATAATTTTGTTTCTATTGATGTAAAATCTATATAAATTCAAAATAGCATAGTCATCATAGTTGTAATGAATTTAACGTTCTTATACGTGGCTATTACAAAATGGTTTCGATAAAGTTTGAACATGTATCCGTTTCCCAATGACATCTTTTTTCTAATACAAACTCAGTCGTAGATTTTGTCATACAATTTACACAGTTTCGGAGGCCAGGGAGTACATGATATATCAGGAAGACACTACTAACCTGTCTGTACTATTCACCCTATATATAAGGCACTTAGGTACAACTAATGTAACCAGTGATGTTACAACTAAATAATCATTTGCCTACAACAGTATCATATTCTAACAGTAGACAATGACCGTGTTAGTGTCAACAAGTACATAACATGTCTGTTATTTGTATAAAACCTGGTTAGATTTATGAAAGCATCAGCATTTTATTTAATAATAAATAAATGAAAGAAGAGATTACACTATTCTGAAAACAAAACCTATAACTTAATCAGAGAATCTGTTTTTTTTTTTTTTTGTGTAGTAAGGTGAGCATATTTGGAACTTAATCTTCATACCTACAGCGCCTTTACCTTCTTGCAAAGTTTATAATTTTGAGCAAGAATGACTAAAGTTGAAGTTTTACAGTTAACCAGCACATTTCGATTCTGTTTTGATGCACCGAACAAATCTGTGCTGGTTTGGGCCGTATAAGATTGTTTTCCCGACATACGGATACCATTTTGTTTTACCCATCGAAATCAGAGATTTCTATTTAGTGGCCTCAGTATGTGGTTATCGTTCCTCTTGTTCTTATTTTTTATGTGGTGTTCTCAATTGTGGCACAACTTTAGGCCAATATAACAGCAATGACTATAAAGGTAGAATCTGCAAGTTTTAATGATTTATTCTTGACTGGGTTGTATCAATGAAAGTCAAAAACTTACATAAACAGACTGAGCAATACAAGTGATTGGTTTAAGCATATTGTGAACTGAATCGGCATAACTAAAACGTCTTAACCTTCTTCCAAATAAGCTATATAATATTTAGTAAGAATGACAGAGTTTTAAGGTTAATTGGTACCATTTCTGTCTTTTGATACATCGAGCTAATATGTGTAAGATTGTTTTACCACATACGGATACCATTTTGTTTAAACATCCGTACCCGTTCGAAATCAGAGATTTTTATTCAGTGGCCTCAGTATGTGGTTTCGATTCGTGTCTTTTGTCCTTATTCTTTGAGCTGTGTTCTTTGTTGTGGCACATTAACTGTGACTTTACGTTAGCAACTTAAAGCCAATCAAGCAGAAATGATCAAAAACAAACATACTAATCCGTGTCCGAATCACAATCCAGAAATCTACAAGTTTTAATGATTTATTCTTTACTGAGTTGCAACAATGAAAGTCATAAACTAACCGAAATTGCACTACCAAAAAGTTGTTGATATTATAAGCCACAGAAATTGAAAAATAAAACATAAAAATCTAACATTTGTAAAATTTTAACGATTTTATTGAACAACAACATAAAATTAATAACTTTAACAAGACAATTGACCTTCAATTTTAATATGGAATATATACCGTATACTTTAGTTCCTTTGTATTACGATGGTCATTTTTTTAGACGACAGAAGCGACATCACTATCACTGCAAAGAATTCTGGGAATTGTATCTTCAAAACTAAAATTCATTTGGAAAGTAATTTCGACATTAATGTTACGTGAGTTATTGAAGAACATACCATCTATGAAGATACCTAAATTGTATATAACGGCCAAATCCTGCTGATAAATATGTATCGCAGTTATTTTAAAGGTAAAATGTTGCCCTAAAAATAACGTCCTTCGATAAAAGAATTGGTGGTATATTTTGAGGATTTTTGTCAAAGATAATGATTTGTATCTTGAAACATAATTTTTTTTGTACAAATACATTTAACAAGAAATTTGACAAGCACCTTGCAGTTATAGACCTTGAATAATTGAATTCATCTTTGGGTAGGGTTTGGTACACGTGATCTGATATCATAATCTCATTTTAATCTCCATTTTGTCCCTTAGCAGGTTTTACTCATGAAATCACATGACACGTGGTTATTTTGCATGTAATGTTGTATGTGTCATATACAAAAGGTATGTTTGTTGTGGGTGTATAGTTAAATAACTCTTACTGATAATGTATTATATCAAATACAAATCCGATAACTCGCACTGATGTATCAAATACAAGTACGATAACTCGCGCTCACTATGTAATAGTTTGTGTGATTGGAATGTTTGTTGCGCAGCCTTGTTTCATTTCATAGTACAATCGGTATGTTTGTTCGCTGCACGTAATTAAGTAAGGTTGTAAAAATTAACGTCAATTTGTAGTTTATCTCTGGTGAGTAAGTGAAAGGTGTGTTTAGTTTTAATGATAATGGATGATAATGATAGTAACATACAGATCAAGTTAAATAAATAATTATATATCTGTGTTAACATTGAGGTAGGTTTTATACAGCTTACATCATGTTATTTTTTATATATATAATCTCTCGCATGTTTAATAAATAAATAAATACATATAATACATGAATACAGTAAAATCAACTTTTAAAACCCGAAATATCTCCCTCTCCCTGATTGGTCTCTGTCGATGTTTTACTGAGCAAGTTGTCAGAACGGTGTCGGCTTAATTGAAACCAGTAATATTTTTACTTTTTTCCGAAAAGCCATTTCAGCAAAACTTCATTACGTACACGAATTTCCCCTAATAATTCCATTATAATAGTGAAAATTAAATGTTTAAAGACAGGAATTCATTTTCCTTTTGTTATGGAAAAATGAGAGAGTTGGTCATAATTTATGTAGCGACTTATGTTACGTGTGTGCATGCCATTTTCTTTCATTTTCCCATAACAAAAAAGAAAAAGATATTTTTGTTCCTGACAATTCAATTTATAGAACAACAAATCAAACACATTTGAATACTTTTACAACCATAATAAGTAAGAAATAGCATCGCTATGGCATGGGAATACAAATGTCTCTGTGTATAATTCACAATAACACGACGTCACTGAGTAGAGCCAATTCTTTCATACGAAAATAACAGGAAAGGTCTGACCAATCAAATTGGTTGAAAAGAGAATTAAAATATATCGCCATGAAAGTTGTAAATTCTAAAGTTCCCATCAATTGTTCACATATTCCGTACAAACTTTTGAGCACTTTTGTAAATAAACCTCGTTCCCAGCATAATCTCTAGAAATGATTGAACCACACCACCGCTATAAAGCACCCGTGTTACACAGTGTTAAAATTTAATCATTTGAAATGATATTTTTTGCAAATCCTGAGCAAGTTTTAATATGTTTTAAATCCGTGAACATTCCTTTTTAATTGCAAAGATTACTTTTACCAATCTTTGAACACTCTCCGTTTAACCTCCCCTGTATTTTAGCTTCGAGAGTGTGTTTGGTCCATGTCACCATTTCTCATGATCAATAAGGCATGTCGTGTTTCATTTCATTACTGGAGGGAGCGCGTTTAATGTTGATCTTTTCAGTCAAGAACTGTTGGGCAAAACAAGACAAGAATAAAACTCTTTAAACATTAACATGAACACCAAGTTTTCTTCACTTGTTCTGACTGAGTTAGATGTGTTGATTTAAGCGTCTCAATGATAAGTGATGGATGTCTTTGAAAACTATCTATAATCATGTCTGCTAGTTTTTCAAACACTTTTGTGACATTGAATCCGTCCTCTGTACTAACTTCCATATATGGAATTCCTAGATACTCGGCGAATTTTTCGGCTTTTTCCTTCGGAACTTCTCGTTTTGGAGAGAGACATTTTGTACCAACGAGAATAGTCGAGATTCTGTCGGGATTTTGGCTGTAGACATTCAGATCATGGAACCTGAAGGAATATATATAAATAATTAATTAATTATGATGGTAAAAGTGAATTTTTATCATTTTAATTAAACATACTTACTCATGATCCAAATACAATCCCCAAAACAGAAAACTGGCAAAAGTAAAACTTGTGAACTTCGACCAAGGAAGCAGACCGGGTAAGAAATGAGATATTGAGAAAGGAATTAGATTCTTGTCGAAATATTAAATAAACTTATTTAAATTCTATAATTCCGTATTTTTTATTTCTTCCCTAACAATAAGGTAACTTAACTGATAGAGAGCTTGCCTCGACGGGTCACACTCAACCTCTGAAAATTGATATCAACTGCTTTTTTTTCATGCACTTGGCATTTATTTTGCTTTTTAAATATTTTGTCTGATTTTGCTCTTGGAAGATCCTGTTGTTAACATATGAGCTCCCGGCCTGCGGTGTTCTCCAACTTTGCAATAACCTCGTGAATAGATATTTGCTTAGATAAGCGATAAGGCCCGTATGGTAAAACATGTACAACTGTTCATATGTTCAATTATATTTAGTACAACTTACCACGAACCAACACTTTCAAATGTGTCTGGTTTTGTGACGTCAAATAATATCAGACAACCGTGTGCTCCTCTGTAGTATGACGCCGTTAGGCTTCTGTATCTCTCTTGTCCTGAAATTATATAACAGAGAGTATAAAAAAGTAACAAAAAGAAATGTTTTTGAAAGATAAACATTACCAATTCAAAATGGTTTTGTATCGTAACAATATTGTCAAACTAAACATTTATCTAACATTTAATTTATGTACAAGTTTGGTTCAAAATATATACAGTAGATTACACATGGCTTGATACTAATTAATAGTGCCGATTTAGCTAAACTTGATATAGCCAGCTAATCTTAACATGACAAAGCCTACGTTCGTATATTTTTATATTCCCTTCCGAGTCAGCTAAGTAGAAATAAAACAAAATAGCCAAAGAAGATGTTGGGTTATTGCAGATTAAGATTTTATCCGAAATCCATTATGGTGGTAGTTATTATATGTATATAAATCAAATTATTGTTGTTTTCAAGATTTTTATTTCATTTGCGATCTAACACGATGGATCTTTCATGAAAGGTTGTTTCCTAAGAATTTTCTAGGAAATTCTTCAAGTACTTTCACTATATACCGAGAGTGAGTTGTCTGTTCAATGTGGTATAGTATTACAACATTCTAGTCTTATTCAATAAATGAAAGAAATAACTTAATTTAATGTAAGATTCGTTGCTAATAGAAATTTGTTTCACAGAGGTGGTTGTAGCTGGTATTGTAAGTTTGTAGGAGGGACAAGATCAAAGAGACAGTTAGGTGTCATTCGATGATGCATTGAAATGGTTCGACTGCCTTTATTGCATTTTAACTCTTCCCACGCTTGTTTGTTTTCATCGTTATAACTCTTATCGGCTGTAAATACCCGGCCTGAAAGGTTAAAATTTAAGAATTTTGTCATGTGCATCTTACATCATCAAATAAGACGTGTATTTTTGTCAACACGTATACAAACAGGGCGTGTAAGGTTTACAAGGTCACATTCCTTTTCAAAGTCAATAAAAACAAAATATTTATTGCACATCGATAAGACGATTTCATCCGTCTTACAGGTACAAGTGTTTTTCCCATTTATTTTGAATATTTAAAATGTAAATCAAAACGTGACTTTGAATAGCAAACGGTCTACTTTTTACCACCATATAGTGACATCGAATGGTCCCATATTTTATTTATAAATCACAAACCATTTAGGTCTTCATATTTATTAAATACCATACAGGTAAAAGCCTTTGTTTGAAATTTAATATCCATGGGCAGTTTAGTCTTTAAATGACCACCAAGGTCACACTTTTAGTATAAATAGCATTATGTTGTCGTGTTGTTGGTAATAACATGGTCAAGGCTCACGTGGGTAAACTGGATCATTGGTCACGTGTGTAAAGTGGGACACGTGTGTAAACTGACCACTACGAAACCTTGCTTATTATTCTTTCATTTTGTTATATTAGATGTATTTCATTTATTTTATTGCCATCTTTTTGCAATCTGCCTGCAGTACAATTCCATCCCATCAGTTTACTTCTTCCTGTGAATATTTGATACCCAAAAGCGTAAAACACCATAATACCTGTTGTGAGCCAAATGTCCTAGAAACCATAAGCAGGTGATTGAACTTCCATCTCAATTAGAATTTTATATCTTTGACCGAAAAGCTTGAAAATAACAGAATCGAGCAATTTTGAGTTTCTGTGAAAAGTAAATGTTCTAAAATTTAGATAGAGTTTATATAGGTGTGGGTAGATACAAAAACGTCTAACCCAAGGATTTTTTAGAATCGTTCACGTGCTATAGAAGATAGAAAAGTTGTTCTGGACAACAACCAAGGTAACTAAGATACAAAAATAAAAAATAATACAGGAAACCACTAAATACCAAACACATATAGAATAGAACAAAGTATGAAAGTGTATATATAATAAACCGATGTTGTTTTTAACTATTTGTGGAATTGGAAACAGGACAAGTGTTGAATGCTATGTTTTGGAGACGTTATATGTTGAACTTAATTGCTATGATGTCAACTACAGTTTGGCGACATCAACTGAACTTGTAAATAATTCTATCATATTAGCATGAAGAACGTCAAAAATAGTGAAACAGACAATATACCCATGGCTGTTCCATATTAATGACGTACTCCCTAGCTCACTTTGTGACGTCATGCTATGTGTCGCAAACAATGGTTATGACATAATCATTTATTGCAATGGAGGTAATCCCTACAACCGCCTATTTGCAAATAAATAGGAAAATTTACTTTCGAGAGTTCCCGGCATTCATTTCAATGCTGTTGATTGAGATATGTTAGAATTGAAATAATCAACATTTACCCGTGGTATATAGATATAGTAGAATAATACACGGACCGACGTTCACGTGCGGTGAATATATCACTTGGTGGATTTCTTAATAATATTGTCATACGCTAATTCTGAATTTCTATACTAAATGAGACCTATAACTTCACTGACATCACTGATTTCAAGTAAATGCTGAAAAGTTATGAAAAAGCAAGATTAATGGGTTACAGATGATTAAAAGCTTGGCTTGTAGCACCTGGCTTCATTGGAGGTGTTCGTCTATTGCGATACTATAAAGGGTAGTAAGTGTTTGGTACTCCGGTCGGTTTACTTATATCGAGGTCAGTTCTGAGATGTTGGAGGAAACCGGAGTACAAAGAAAATAAAGTAACTAATTCGAAAGCTTACTGACCAATTTCTCACACTGGCTAAGACCTGTCACAATCTAGGCTATAATAAGAATTGTGATACATACAGCAAGACGCTACTTTGGACCAGTTGGCACCCGATGGCCCCTAGTCACTCGCCCTCCGATGGTCCATAACCAATATTGGGTCTTTATTAAATATGCAAGATAAGAAGTATTGTAACAAAGAAGAAGGAGTATAAATTTATATTTGTTTTTCGTCGCTTAAAGGCTTACCTGCCGTGTCCAGAATTTTTAATCTCACTGTGTCGTTTTTCCGATAAAACGTTTTTTCCACTAGACCTGGGAACGTATTGTTATTATTATTCTTTACCGTCAGTCTGTACTTAGCTATTGTATTATTTTTGTACTGATTATTCCTATCATTATGTGTGTTCCTGTACTCATCTTTCTTTGCAGAAAACCACTGAATAATGGAAGTTTTCCCGACACCATTGTTCCCAATTATCACAGTTTTTACGATATAATTCGAATTTCCCTTTTTCTTTGTTAAATCCATTTCCATGAAATGGGATAAAATTACACTTTCACTCCTAATCAAAGCAACACAGTCATCGCGTCAAAATGCATTAAAATAAAATGAAGAATTGTACACTGTAAATGGCTTATATAGGTAGAATTTGATCGATATATAGTCGACCACTAGTAAATAATGATAAGACATTATGGGGCATAAATGTAATGGTCAGATAGGCTTTGTTTTGGTTTTAAATATAAAAGTACTGGCCACTTCAATGCTGACCAGTCACGTGATTATTTTAAACACATGTTTCTTTTTTTAAACACGACCTTGAGATAATGCCTCATTAGACAGATGTATTTGTAGATCGAATTTTAAACTTTTAACTTTAAAACCCTTGGCTGACTTAATCAAATAGTTTGATCAGTCAACCGAAATTCAAAAGTTCAGGGAATTTAGTTTTCTTTATTTGTTTTTGCTTGTGGTAATTAAATGTCTAAACTCGTGGTTCTAACTTCAACTCGAGCAAAGTATTTAATGTGTGAAATAGTGTATGAAGTATCACTTAATTAAACATGGATATTATGTCATATTATCAGGCATCTAGGTTTGAACGTAAGTGTAAGTAATACAACAACAAAAATGGAGGGTTGATTGTTTACATTACTGGGATAAAATACAAGACATTAATGAAAATAGCAAGTTTTGCTAAAATGTGTATTATTTGGCAATTAACCAATGTCATCAACAACAAATAATAACAAACAAAACAAACAAGAAGAACAACAGACAAGATTTAGTAACATCGAGAAGCTATCTGTACACAATGTTGTAGTAACATAATGAAAAACAGTGACAAAGACATTACCACATCGTACCATACAGGATAATCACAATGTCTTAAACGTCCAAATAAAAAAGGCTTGAAGCACTCGTGAATGATAATTGGTTATTTCTTCCACTATCGATTTTAAAGTGACCGGTTATCGATCCGGTGACTGACCCAAGAAGGTCAACCATTGATACTGATCTGTCTGGATAGAAGGTCAACTATTTATTTATTTATAAATAATACCCTTGTTCAAATAGAATGAAGGACACATACCAAAAGGAAATATTTGTTTTAACGAAGAAGATACGATATGTCCACACTTTATTAACATATATTATCGTTGACCGAACGTCATGTCTATAATACAGAGTCTCAAACGTTATCGTTCATTGCTGTGTATCAGACAATGTCCGCAGTCCGACCATACAAAACGTTATCGTTCATTGCTGCGTATCAGACAATATCCGCAGTCCGACCATACAAAACGTTATCGTTCATTGCTGTGTATCAGACA
This sequence comes from Anadara kagoshimensis, assembly GCA_021292105.1. NCBI lineage: Eukaryota > Metazoa > Mollusca > Bivalvia > Arcoida > Arcidae > Anadara > Anadara kagoshimensis. Next base: position 1,742,285 of record CM037874.1, on the reverse strand, counting down.
ATATCCGCAGTCCGACCATACAAAACGTTATCGTTCATTGCTGTGTATCAGACAATATTCGCAGTCCGACCATACAAAATGATCTAGAGAAATAAAAACATAAACTTGACAACATCCAACACAGTTCTAAGAACACGACACAATACAAGTTTATGGAAAAAATAATCAAACTATACAAGACAAGACAGCCATATTAGAACCACTGATGATAAACCTACATGTACCTGTTTTTGACGAGCACTGAAGTTAATGTACAGTGGTGTGGTTATAGTGATTTTGGGGACTCCCAACCTTTCCACTTATTTTACAACTAGTTGTCCATAGGTAGCAGACATCAGTCACGATAAAGCCTGATTTTTGACGTAAAAGCGCGGGTCTTTTTACACCATGTTATTTAAATTTGGTAATATAGATCATACCGTATAGTACTTTGCAATATTGAACTTCTTAGGTTTGCAAAATGAATAAAACTATTCACTACATTTCCGGCATAGATATTTGAGTCGAACATAGTTAGTTGTTCCCTATATGAAACGTCCAAGTTAACTTATACTTAGCAAATCATTAACTGACGATGTAATTTTGTCAGTAAGTAACTTTATTCATGTTTTTTTGACAATCTGGGAACTGCTCATTGAGGGTCGTTATATCGTTATATCCGCAAACTCTCCTTTGACGTAAATTTTAATAAATTTCTTTCACTCATTTTTGATTATACATGTGGCGGATGTAACTAGCAAAACAGTAAGTGCCTACCCTTTCGGACCTCTCGGCCTCACTTCCCTGGTGGAAGTTTACGTGTTTGACTTATTTTGCTAGATTCAATTTTACTGGATTTGTGATTTGGACATGGAATACTATTAGTTTTTGACTATATCATTATTAAAATAAACATTTTTGTTACCTGCAGTATCGACTATTCTCATCCGCAAAGACCCACACGTCCGACGTATCGTTCCTTCGAACACACCCGTGGAGGTAGTGTTCATTTTCCGTGTGTTACTTTTAAAATATCGTCTAATAAATTTAGTTTTACCGACACCGTTATTTCCTGTGATGGCTACTTTGACTAGATATGTCGATGATTTTTTAAATCCATTGTAGTCCATACTGGACCTAAGCACAGAGCAATGATATACCAGCACTGGCGCTTTTACACAAGTGTCTGAACCACACAGCACTGCCACGTAAATCAGTGCAAGAATCAAACAATACAGTCACACTTGATATAATATAAGAATCGACCGAAACAAGTGACAGAAACTCCCGACACAATTATTAAGAGAAGTTCAAGAACTGACGAGCACAATCACAAACTCAAAACATAATGTATAAATTCCTCCAACACAGTCCAAACATCGACCAACAAGAAGCAACAGACACAAGCACTGGTTTCCAGTCAAGTCAGACACATGTTTGACAAAGTGACCGTTTCCAGTAATTTCTTGAAGATAAATTGTGAAATACTAATGACCGTTGTTCATGGTCAATGTGATTAAATTAAAACAACGATGATACTGATATACCTGGGTGGTTATTAATTGTAATCTGATATTCTTGTCACGTGTATATGGATAGAGAGTTAATGTCATGTTTATGTTCTAAATCATGTCCAAATACAAGTACGTTTTTGTTTTGTCCTATAAGTTAATATACTATCATTATTCCATCAAAACTGTTCTGATTTTGTTGAACTGTATGTTTACCGATCGATGACATTGGTGCTTTTGTGGGGCCGTATATATCTATTATGTTTGTGACAAGCACCTGTCAAAAATTTAAGTTTTAAAATTTTTATTTAATTTATGCAGTACTGAATCACTTAACTAATCTCAAGTGATGGACTGGTCAAGACTAGATGAAGCGACCGCGACCCAAAACCAGGAAGTTCTAACTAAAGCTTTTTAATCACAAAACTAACCCTCTCTCTCTCTCTCTCTCTCTCTCTCTCTCTCTCTCTCTCTTGTGAATGTATGTAAAACTCTCTCTCAAACTCTCCCTCTCGTGTGTATGTATGTAAACAAACTCTCTCACTCTCTTTCTCTCTCTGTACTGATTTCTTTCTATATAGGCCGTCGTTGCATCTATTACTTTTTCCATTGTGACATGACAAACCCATTACAAGGTTACCCCCGTCAGGATAAGATGCTATGTCTTATTCAAGGAATACACCACGCAGTACCTGGGTGTACTTACAATTTAATATAAATTTAAGTTTACCTGCCTGCACTTAATGTTTAGGTTTTATTACAACTATTTTACATAAACTGCGCAATATAGAGAACAGACCTGACGAAAGTTTAACGATCAGCTCACGAATTATTGCCGAATCCGTATCTCGTCTACGTCCCTGCTTTACCTCGTCTCCGTCCCAGGTTTATCTCGTCTCCGTCCCTGGTTTATCTCGTCTCCGTCCCTGGTTTCGTTTCCGTCCCTGGTTTCGTTTCCGTCCCTGGTTTCGTTTCCGTCCCTGGTTTACCTAGTTTCCGTCCCTGGTTTATCTCGTCTCCGTCCCTGGTTTACCTCGTCTGCGTCACTGGTTTACCTCGTCTGCGTCACTGGTTTACCTCGTCTCTGTCCCTGGTTTATCTCGTCTGCGTCACTGGTTTACCTCGTCTCCGGTCCTGGTTTATCTCGTCTCCGTCCCTGGTTTATCTCGTCTCCGTCCCTGGTTTATCTCGTCTCCGTCCCTGGTTTACCTCGTCTGCGTCACTGGTTTACCTCGTCTGCGTCACTGGTTTACCTCGTCTGCGTCACTGGTTTACCTCGTCTCCGTCCCTGGTTTACCTCGTCTGCGTCACTGGTTTACCTCGTCTGCGTCCCTGGTTTACCTCGTCTCTGTCCCTGGTTTATCTCGTCTGCGTCACTGGTTTACCTCGTCTCCGGTCCTGGTTTATCTCGTCTCCGTCCCTGGTTTATCTCGTCTCCGTCCCTGGTTTATCTCGTCTCCGTCCCTGGTTTACCTCGTCTGCGTCACTGGTTTACCTCGTCTGCGTCACTGGTTTACCTCGTCTCCGGTCCTGGTTTATCTCGTCTCCGTCCCTGGTTTACCTAGTTTCCGTCCCTGGTTTATCTCGTCTCCGTCCCTGGTTTAACTCGTCTGCGTCACTGGTTTACCTCGTCTGCGTCACTGGTTTACCTCGTCTCCGGTCCTGGTTTATCTCGTCTCCGTCCCTGGTTTACCTAGTTTCCGTCCCTGGTTTATCTCGTCTCCGTCCCTGGTTTACCTCGTCTGCGTCACTGGTTTACCTCGTCTGCGTCACTGGTTTACCTCGTCTCTGTCCCTGGTTTATCTCGTCTGCGTCACTGGTTTACCTCGTCTCTGTCCCGGTTTATCTCGTCTCCGTCCCTGGTTTATCTCGTCTCCGTACCTTCTTCTCCGTCCCTGGTTCACCTCGTCTGCGTCACTGGTTTACCTCGTCTCTGTCCCTGGTTTATCTCGTCTCCGGCCCTGGTTTACCTCGTCTCCGTCCCAGGTTTATCTCGTCTATGTCCCTGGTTTACCTCGTCTCCGGCCCTGGTTTACCTCGTCTCCGTCCCTGGTTTATCTCGTCTCCGGCCCTGGTTTACCTCGTCTCCGTCCCTGGTTTATCTCGTCTCCGTCCCTGGTTTATCTCGTCTCCGGCCCTGGTTTACCTCGTCTCCGTCCTGGTTTACCTAGTTTCCGTCCCTGGTTTATCTCGTCTCCGTCCTGGTTTATCTAGTTTCCGGCCCTGGTTCACGTCGTCTCCGGTCCTGGTTTATCTCGTCTCCGGCCCTAGTTTACCTCGTCTCCGGTCCTGGTTTACCTCGTCTCCGGCCCTGGTTTATCTCGTCTCTGTCCCTGGTTTATCTCGTCTCCGGCCCTGGTTTACCTCGTCTCCGTCCCTAGATTATCTCGTATTTGTCCCTGGTTTACCTCGTCTCCGTCCCTGGTTTATCTCGTCTCCGGCCCTGGTTTACCTCGTCTCCGTCCCTGGTTTATCTCGTCTCCGGCCCTGGTTTATCTCGTCTCCGTCCCTGGTTTATCTCGTCTCCGTCCCTGGTTTACCTCGTCTCTGTCCCTGTTTATCTCGTCTCCGTCCCTGGTTAATCTCGTCTCCGTACCTTCCTCTCCGTCCTGGTTCACGTCGTCTCCGGTCCTGGTTTATCTCGTCTCCGGCCCTGGTTTACCTCGTCTCATTCCCTGGTTTATCTCGTCTCCGGCCCTGGTTTACCTCGTCTCTGTCCCGGTTTATCTCGTCTCCGTCCCTGGTTTATCTCGTCTCCGTACCTTCCTCTCCGTCCCTGGTTCACCTCGTCTGCGTCACTGGTTTACCTCGTCTCTGTCCCTGTTTATCTCGTCTCCGTCCCTGGTTTATCTCGTCTCCGTACCTTCGTCTCCGTCCCTGGTTCACCTCGTCTCCGGTCCTGGTTTATCTCGTCTCCGGTCCTGGTTTATCTCGTCTCCGGTCCCTGGTTTACCTCGTCTCCGTCCCTGAGGTTTATCTCGTCTCTGTCCCTGGTTTATCTGGTCTCCGTCCCTGGTTTACGTCGTCTCCGTCCCTGAGGTTTATCTCGTCTTTGTCCCTGTTTTTTCTCGATACATTTCCGGCACATCTATCGACATGTTTTGGTCACTAGTTCTCAGTATCTTGGCTACTCAGCAGCCTAGTTTCGTCTTTCGTTTGCTCGACGTTAAACTTTGGGCAGGCCTGTACTGTATATATTTTCTACACACACCCGGTTGATATCAGTTTATATATAAATAAATATAATATAATGACCATAAATACTTTAATATCCTTGAACTGTAAACAGTACTAAATACAGTAAGGTTATCATGTTCTTAGTAGAACTACATGTATCAGGTTTTGTCATTTTGGCCATGACCCTTGAACTATGTACCAAAATTTTGTATGTGACACAGCGTCTTGTGTTGGTTTATATTTGTGCCAAGTTTGATCAAAATACATTCCTAGGCAAGGAAGATATGGCGTGAACACGATATTGGGACGGACGGAATGACCGACGAGGTGATACCCTTTTTACTTTGTTTGTGGGGATTGGGTGGTGGTATAATAATATAATAATGATATGTATACTGTCCTCAGAAAATAATAAGATACATAAGGTGTAATAAAGCTTTGGAGCAGATTTACTGATACTCGTATAATAATAAGCATACTGATATAAGCAGTGCTTGTCCATAGTTGTCAATAAGGTTTTCAGGTTTTAGAGCAACCTTGTGGTCCTGTTCTTTCACTCTGGACATAATTATTTTACATTGAAACACATATATGAGCTCACAACCAGAACACCAGTTTTAGGATAAGTATGACAACTGGTAGCATATCGGTTTTAACATAACAGTTTTAAATATATGATTAACTTTGGCCACGGAACACACAATGTAATTGGTATCGTAAAAATAACACGAGTTCAACACCGCACAGTTTACATGTAAAGAGTATGTTTGTAAATATCGATAAAGCCGAAGGCATACAAAAAGAAAAGAAAAACAACCGCAGAAAGCGACTACAGTATATCTTAAAAGTTTGAATGAGTGATAAAATAGACAAACCAGACCAATACGATTTCTAAAAAAATCAACATCTCCGAATGAATTTCTTTAGTCAGTGACTTCTTTAGTCAGTGACTACAAGGTCTTCAATGAAACAATTGTACATACCTTCCGTCAAGTAAGCCCCCCTTATAGACGGAGAAGATCATAGTCTAACTTAGTCTAACTTAGTCTTATTTTGGAAGCACAATGACGTCGCGTTATTGCTCAGTACCTCGCACTTTATCCCTTGCATACCCAAACGCATTATAATAACCATAGTACGAGTGGAATAACGGTGTTATTTTAATGCTCAAGAATTCCTTCCCTTATTCCAGAAATTTCTACCTCGATAGAAGTGAAAACATCTTGATTGTGTAAAACATCATTACTTCAATCGCTTATATTGAGGCGAGGTACAAGTCTAATCCCAAACAAATTTTAATTATCATTACCTCCTGTTGCTATGATTTTGATGTGAACAAGCCGATCTTCGTGTTGGAGAGTCGCCATATGGAACGCTGTCCTAGGCCGGAAGCCATCCTGCTGTATTTCAAAGTTAGAATTAGAGTCAATGGAAAAGTGTATCCTTGGTTTCGTAGAGTTTTGATACGAAACTAAACTGTCCAATGAAAATCTGTCGTATGTCCGATATAAGAATGCCTTTAGTAGTTCGTTTTTACCGGATTTACCGTCACCTAATGTTATTACGTTTACACAACACGTCTTTAAGAGTCTTTCGTGCATTTTTCTCCACGAACATTTGTAACTGAAAACCTTTTTCAATACACAAGTTTTGATCAATTCACAAATTAAATGAAGTTAAGAAGCATCGCTGTGAATATTTGATGACTGTAGAATCAAACCTACTTCCAACGCCAGATAATTTGAAATTTTAACCAGTATAAATGCGTTTTGTTAACTTTCCAAATACAGCCGACTTTCAATTCCAGAATTACTGTGACCACTTACAAGTTAAACCTCGAGTTTTGTTCCTTGTGTTGATTTTAAATTCTGGATGTAATGTGACCACTTTAAAGTTTAACATTCCATTGGTCATCGTCCTGTTGAGTTGACTTTCAGTGTCACATGTAAGGAAGTCACTGTTGCATTTTGTTCAGTGTGTTCATCTAATTGCCTCTCCACGCTGGGTTTAACGTGATCAATGTATTTATATAATAGCTATCAATGCGTTGTCCTTCCAATGGTCAGTCATAGTCCAGTTTTTATCTTTGTCCTTCCTCACCCGTGGTATATTATTGACGGAAGTCATCACACGCTAGCCGTTTGAACTGCAGGTTGAAATGATATTTACTTTACCTATAGTCCAGATTTCTTCATGATGTACAAGGTCAAAGTCATACATGTTTATCTGTAAAATATACTATCCGGCATCAACCGTTTTGGCCCGTTATACATTTTGAAACTCAAAGTTTAATACTGCACATTGTCTTCTATAAATGTTATTAGTTACCAATGTATAAATCGTATGTGTATAACAGGAATATGTCTGATTCTGCTGCTTATGGTGTATTTGTTTCACAATTAACACGCTATGGTAGAGCTTGTTCCCAATACGGGATCTTCATGTACAACAAAGCAAGCTGGTTACAAATAAATTGTTAGCGCAAAGATATCGCAAGCCTAGGCGTATAAAGGCCCTCGAAAGTTTTACGGCCGTCATAGCAAGTATGGTGTATCTAAAATGACTCTAGATATATATGACGTCACATAATTTCATGTTGTTTTAATTCTTAATTTTGATTATACACGGGTGTAGCTAGCTAAATAGGACGCGCTTACCCTTTCAGAGCAACCGGTCTCACTTCCCTGGTGGAATGTATTTTACTTTAATTGCCAGTTTCAAGGCTTTCACTTTGCTTTAGCATTGTTTTACTTTGCTTTGGGATTGTGATTAGGGCATGGGTTGGTATTTTTTGTTGTTTTTGTTTTGATTTGGATTGACACTGTCTTACTTCGGACCTCTACTGCTCTACATCGGACGCGCACCGTCTGACTTTGAACGAGTACAGTCTAACTTTAGACGGACGCTGTCTGACTTTTGACGGGCACTGTCTTACTTCGGACTTGTACTGTTGTACTTCGGACGCGCACCGTCTGACTTTGAACGAGTACAGTCTAACTTTAGACGGACGCTGTCTGACTTTTGACGGGCACTGTCTTACTTCGGACTTGTACTGTTGTACTTCGGACGCGCACCGTCTGACTTTGAACGAGCACTGTCAACTTTGGATGGGCATTGCCTAACTTTGGACAGGCGCTGTCTAACTACGGGCACTGTCTAACTTTGGACGACACTGTCCATATTTGCACGGACCCTGTCTAAATTTGGACGGATATTGTTAAACTTTGGACGGACACTGTCAAACTTTGGACGGGTGACGTCTGACTTTGGACGGACACTGTCAAACTTTGGACGGTATTGTTAAACTTTTGACGGGTACTTTCAATATGTTTAGAGTTAAGATTATATTCCATAGTGTATAATTATGTCCTATTTGAGGGCCCTAACCATCCCATTTTATTTACAACCACTGGTCAATATACGCACATTAAAAAAGAACAATGGATTATTTTAACCTTTACATGTAATGCAGAGTCACATATGTAAATAACGTTATTATCTCAGGAGTCAAGGTAAGGTACTGATAAATATGACCTTTAGGTACTCCGTGGGTAGGAAGATAACCATTGATGACGTCATCAACATTGTATTTAACATTAACCACGCCTGTTGCATATTTACACATACAATTACAAGTCTCCTAAAATTACACATATACTGATAAACGTTTATCTTTTTAGTGAGGTAACTTAAAATTTGTAAAATGTCTCTACTGAATTTATCACTAAATTGTCGTGAAACTTCTCACGCCATTTTCTTCAGCATATTTCACAGCAATAATAATATACTAGTATAGAAATTTCCAATTCAATGGAAAATCAAGTATTTGATAGTAATCAGAGCTAGCAAGAACACACTAGAATAAAATTAACAAAATGAAAACAAGGAACGATTTAACTGAGATTTTAGAATTTAAATCTCACCTGACTTTGGAGCTATGAGAAAATGGTACAGTTTGGTGTAGTAGGGTGTGTGGTTTGCATGTTGTTCGAGGGCCTTATTTTAAAACTATAGGCCGGATACTACATACGTGATAATTTTAAAATGTCCACGATTTGTTATAGATATAGTAGTATGTTCCCGGCCCAGGTAGCAACACAGTTCTATGCCGGTTGTTAAATTTAACATAAAACATGTTTGTCACGTGTATATGTTTCTGGATTTATTTCAGTATTTCCGTTTCTTTTATTTGAGGTTTTTAATTTAATTTGGAGATCAACGCCAATAAGGCAATTTTAAGTTAAGACATGCACGTGAAACTTGCACGACTGTGAGACTGGGACAATTTGACCACGTGGTCTATCTATAATGTTGCCAATACGTTAGGCTTGACTGTAAATTGGAATCAAACCATATTTAAAGACAATCTAAAAATGCATATAAAAAGTAACTTATAATTGCTTGTTAGAAATCACGAGTTTGTACCAAAAATGGTAAATTTGAATCTACCCGTATTATATGTTATCTGCTTGTATTGGGTTATGCAATGAGCGAAATAAAGAAATTTGAATGTAAATTTAACTTTTACTTTCACTTTTAGATAAGTTACTATAAATAAGACCTGGTGACATAAAATACCATCTAGTGGAATTGTTATAGTTATAACAGAATAAAGGCTGCTACTCATGATTATTGAAGAGAAACACATGCCAGGCAATTATTGACAAACTATATAGTACCAGTACATCAGGGGCTATAGTTGGTCCGACAAATCTGAACGAGATATATGGCACTTCAAAAATTTAATATAAAATGATATAAGATGTATTTTGAGTGACAAAATTACACATCTAATTCCATGTAAATTTACTAACACCTATGCTGTTGGTAAAGTCTGCATAGCCATCGAGGATAAATAAAATTCAATGAAACACAACGAAAGTATATGTTGTAGATGTCACTCAAAACCACCACAAAATGTTACGAACTAGTGGAATTGCATAACATAGACTTCGTATGAATCATGGTTATCGTTATAAGAAATAACATCGATTAAAAAAGATGATTAAATCATATAAAGATCCAATAGAGCAGAACATTATCATCAGTGTTGTTGGTACACCATTAATGATTATAGGGGTTTTTAAATGATCTACAGAATCAATCAAATGAAGTCAACCTTCAAACAAACTGAAAACATGGTTAAATATTACATAATATTATATTAGTAAACGAAATATTAATTTGGCAAAATATGTATACCATGCAATTAAAAGAAGAGATTGTATACATATTATTTATAATTTTAACATGTACAAATGTATTATGTATTTGCCACTTGGATATTTGTTGTGGCTATAAATGTATATGTTTAGAGCCGATAAAGACTTATTGAATTGAATTGAATACTGTAGGATATTGTTAATTTAAGAAATATTAATTTAGATAATAAAATACAGTCATCTTCAGTTGCAAACTGAAAACATTGTCAGATATTACATAATAGTTGTGGAAATTAATCCATTATCTGACCTTATATAGATACACAACTTTAATACAGACGGTTGACCTCTACATTCAATATTTATGTACATGATTTGGGAACAGGGGTGTTGATGGATTTGAAATCAATTTTGACGACTCTTAATGTCATAATCTAATTTACACTAAGACTTATTTTGTATATTTTTAATCCAAGTTTCACCTAAGCCATGTCACACTATTTGTACTGTGACCTTGTACATTTCACTTAAGCCATGTCACAACCTTGTACATTTCACATTGTTTACCATGATTACATGGGGGGAACAAAGGTGACAAGATAATTATAGCTACCTGCCGTATCCCAGATAACAAATTTGATTGTTTCGTTCTTGCGTACTAAATCTTTCTCGTAACTATAACTCCGTAAATTTGAATTTTTGGTTGATTCCTTGTCAGTAATTGTCACAAATCTTTCCACTAGTTTTGACTTGCCGACATCTATATTTCCTATAACTATGGTCTTTACATTATAAAAGTTGATCATCGCCTCTCCATCTTCTTCATCCATACCGTTTTGTTGTCATACATGATATATATACATAGATACACTTTATCACTATTGATTATGGTGCACATGATCTCTATCGACTATTTATAAATTCTAACCTTTGAATGTGATTTTATATTAAACTTGGAAAATCAAATGTTTATTTTTAGCCATACAGGTAAAGATTGCCTTGATAATGCTGTTGCTGCATCTAACATTAAAGTCTTATAAATATTACATTTTTATTGATTGGATTATTGATTTTAATGAATATATGTTACAACGATATATATATATATATATTAGTACTTTATCTTTTTAGATATGCGGAATAAGAACGGATAAATGTTGAAAAAGACAACTTTTTATCGAAATGTCATATACCATTTTTTGAATTTAATCATAAAATACATTCAAAAAATGGTATACAATATACCATTTTTTGAATGTATTTTATGATTAAATTCAAAAAATGGTATATGACAGAAATACAATATTTGTATCAGTTTATTGCAGGCATTCTTCCTTTTATCATTTCTTTCTAAAAAAAAAAAAAAAAAGAAAAAGAAAACCTTGAATGATTTTCATTGAAATATCTTGGTTTTACAATTTTGGTCCAAGCACTACTCAAGACGAGTTGTATTTCGAAACTATCTTCTTGTGATAAAAAAAATTAACACTGCTATAGTATGAAATTCATCACAATGTTTCAAGTTAATCATCAATAAATCAATATTGTATTAAATAGAGAAACTACCGTCTACTTGGAGGCAAATCATGCCTTTTTCAGAAGCACACACTAAGTGCAATAAAAAAATATTACTATTTTATTGTTATTGTTATTTATTTTTTTTTTTTTTTTGGTTTTAAAACTAACGATCGTCTTATTGTGTTTTAGGTAAACCAGTCGCATCTATTTGTCATGGTGCTTGGATGTTTTGCTCAGCAAAAATACTAAAAGGAAAGCGTGTCACGTGTTTTGTGGCAATCAAAGACGACGTGGAGAATGCTGGGTATGTTTATCTAATGACGTCATGTCCAATCAGCGTTGACATATGTGTCAATGCTAAATTTGATGAAGTTTACGGTCTTTTTTAGACAAAAGCACTTATTGAATACAAACATTAATATTACACTCAATAGTATATTATTTTACAATGTAATGTATTTGTCCTAAGTAAACATGAGGTCAGGTGATCAGGAAGAATATTAATTTATTAAGCAACATCCGATTTAGTGCTGTATCGGTCACGTGACAGATTACTAATTTCACTCTAAAAATAAAATTTAAGGCAATATTTATAAATGTTTCGACAGCGTGGGGTACTTGGGTTTTATGCCCTAGTCAACATTTTTAGCTGATACCAAAGTTAATTCTATGATGGTATGGGAACTGTGATATGTAAGGCAGCGCTGTAGACCAATCTGCTGCCTAGATCAGCTTCTGATTCTGTTTCCAGAGATCCTACAGAAGGTAAGATCCAAAATCCGATGTACGTGCATAAAATGTACCCTCCTTTGTAAAACTGTACCATCAACGATAATGTAAATGTTTCTAAAACTTGCCAGTAGCTACTACTATGATTTTAAAATTATATTGTTGAATTCTGAAATCAGATTTATTTATTTATTTATTTATTTATTTATTTTCTTTTTTATATTTATATTTGTAGTGCTCTTTATGAAGATTCCCCGGTCGTTGTTGATGGCAATATGATAACTTCAAGATTACCAAAAGACCTTCCGGAATTTTGTAAAGCAATAATATCAAAATTGAAAGAGTAACAGAACAGGCTTTATATCCGGCAAACAATCGGACTGTCACTTGTTGTTAACGAGAGAGAGAGAGAGAGAGAGAGAGAGAGTAGTGCTGTAGCACATTGATTATGACGCAAACTTTAATTGAAAACCAATACACTGTGTTTTGTAGATGACTTTGTCGCCACTTTACATTGTATCATTGACAATAAACTGATCCTATAAATAATAAGTGTTTCTAATTTGCAGTATTTGTGTGGATTTTAGCTGGGGGGGGGGGGGAGCGTACAGTTTAGGGTAATGTCAATGGTTTTAAAGAACTTGGAGTTCAAGTAAAAAACAAACATACCAATTCATTATAAATAAGTAAAAAGTAGGTATTGGAAAATGATTGACAAACTGGAACACTGATAATAATACAAGCCTAAAAGTTTTGACGGCCCTAGTTCTACTTTCCTTTTATTCTAAATTTGGATTTCCCACGTAGCACGTGGTGCAACATACAGGCAAACAATTATCAAAATGGCGAAGTATTAGTGCCGCTTTATTGCAATTAGCTCATATGGCAAAGGCGTCAATGTCAGAGCTTGAATCCCGTCTAAAGATGGCGGACTGCTTTCGGAGCACATCTTGAACTTAAATTTCTGAAGTAAATTTGTAAAGAACAAAAATAATTCCATTCTAGCCAGCGGTTCACCAATACATAATCTAGGACCTGTAAATAAACATTATAATGCTATATTGTAGTGACTTCCTGGATGTGTTTGAAACATCATACTTTATAGAAAATCCAATTAACATTAGCATTACTAGTATTTACATACTTAGGCAAAGTCATCACAGAAAAAGGCACAAACGAATATCTGCGTAGATAGACCAATCTGACAATACGTCACCAAGGATACCTAAACATGGCTAATTTTAACGTGTAAAATCGCCATATCGGGAAGTTATATCTTTATGTTAATTTTAAACCCTTGCCTAATATTGCATAAAGCACATTGGACTCTATGGATAAAACTGAAAAGCATAATTTTTGTTGTGTTTTATACAGAAATATCTTTTGGATACATGCAGGTATTTAGTCCAAAATTATCTTAAAATACGGTCTTTTCGTGGGACTAAAAAGTAAGCATGAACAAAGATAATTTTGGTAGGGGTTCGAGAAAAGTATTAGTACCTGTAGAGAAAGGAACGAACGCTTCCCGCCTTTTCAGTTTTCCAGACGAATCCAAAAACCTTTCTGGTTTAAATTCCTCCGGATTTTCCCAGTATTTGGTATCCATGTGTGCTGAATACAGATTTGCGATGATTATGGCGTCCTTTGGAATATTATAACCCATTAATTTGGTATCTTTATTGGCGACATGGGGCAATGAAAATGTCACTGAAATATATATGTTATATACAACAGTAATTTAATAAATAACAACAACTCGAAATTATGTCTTTAAGCCATTGGTCAAGATGTCTGGTATCCATTTCTTACAATGAACTGAAAGCACATTGTTGTAAGAAGTGAGTAACTTCCAGTTTTATTAGGTCACTGTTAAGACACTACCTACAATGAAACACAAATAAACAGTTCCATGTTCAAATCAAAACCCCAAAAGCAAATAAAAGTAAAAACTTTGGAAACTGGCAAATGTGGTTACACACATGAACTTCCACTGGGGAAGTGAGGCCGGATGCTCCGGAAGGGTAAACGCCTCCTGTTTAGCCATAGCTACATCCGTCAGAACTTGGACTTAATTAATAGTAATTGTTGAAGTTTATTAGCAAAAGGTCAAAGACATGGCATTGGTTAATTGATAACTATCGTGAAATAAAGTTTTAGGACAAATCATTTCCTGTCTCCTTATTGCCCATTTTAACAATCATTCCTTTTCTTGTAGTTAAATAATAACTTACAAGTATTGGCGATCCTTTGTATTTCCAGAAGAGTGGCTTCTAAGTACAACATTTTACCTCTGTCAGCCAGTCCTATAGGACGATTAACACCAATAACCTGATAAATAAACAGATTTATATTTTGATAAAACTACACATGGAACCTGTATAATCAGTTTCTGTTCGATATATACAGGCATTCTGTTTGCACATCCGCTCTAGTTTAAGAAACAATGTTAATGGTTTACGTGTGTTCTAAGAAAGTTGTTTAGTTCCATCATCTCGGGGATCAGATTTTGATTCACTAGTTCTGTCAATTAGAAATTCAATTGGATCAGTGTATTTCAAAAGTTCTAGTAGGTTAAAAATTAATTTAATGGTTCCTTTAACTTATGCATGCCAGTGTCAAAATTACCCGATACTGAATGACACTATACCTCATCAATTTCCTGTTGACATTTCTGCTGTATTTCCGGAAATGATATCATATACAGTAACGCCCAGTCTAGACTGGTTCCCGTTGTCTCTCCTCCAGCCAAAAATAAATCTACTATGATTTTGTAAACATTCATTTCTGAAAAACATAAACAAACTAATTTATATTGCCAGCTTACGAGAAATAATGGAGTTTGATCTAGTGATAAAAACAATCCATGTTAGATTTTGCCTCTGACAACCTTTTTACTAAGTTTCACCATCAAAAACAAACATACTAAGCCATGCCCAAATCACAACCCAGAAGCAAAGAAAAAACTTTGGAACTGACAAGTTAGGTTAGACACGTGAACTTCACCAAAAAATGAGGCCGGGTGCTCCGGAAGAGTAAGCACCTCCTGTTTAGCTAGCTACATCGGTCACGTGTGTTATCAAAATTGTGTGAAAAGAACATGGGAACTATGGGACTATATAACCCGCAGTGGGAGCGCAAGCTATGACACAGAAACCTGCGTGAGGGATGAAGGAACGGACGGACGCGCCCAATGATGTCCTTATTTTGTGAAAGCAGAGATAACGGACCTTAAACATGAGGTTCAAGATTCACATTTAATATATACTTTTTCTGATTTGGTGATTAAGTATCTGTCATAATCATAATGTAAACGTCATTTCAATGTTCTGAATAAAATAAAATTCCTGGTGACCATGATTTATATTTGTAAACGGACTAGAAACCATTAGTGGAATTATCCGACAAGAAAAAAAACCGAACACACATGTATTATAAACTGCAATTTGACGGTACAAGTACATTAACCACACCACTAGATGTAATTTTATCGGTATGTCTGGTGTCAGTAGTGAGTTTTATTACCAGTCATCTCAACGTTTATATTGCGACTCCTATTTCTTTTCGCCATCGATGTGGTGTGTTCTTAGTTGCACTGGGTATTATACATTGCGATGCCGTCTAAAGAATGCGACGGTGTTGTGCCAAATATAATCGCCAGTTTTAGTATATTTATTGCATTCAAAATCGGTTTTCTAAGGGCCCTTGTATGCTTATGGAATGCACTGATACAAATGAATACCATACCTGTGAAGAGTTCCGGGTTGGTGTTGTCACGTGTTGCATTTAAATATAAGTCTATAAAGTCCCTGATATTGTCAGGATCAAACGAACTCTTGTGTTCTTCAATCGTGGTGGCAATATAACGCTTAACTTTCTCTATAGCTTCACTCCTCTTTTTTATGAGCTGTCAAAAACATACATTCAATATGAGATTATATAGTCGCTTGATACTCGTATTTCAATACTTAGGCCATGTCACCAAGAAAACCAATCAATTCAAAAGTGGTATTGGTACGCCAATAAGTAGTCATTTTAATTCGTTTGTAAAGAGGTTATTTCATACTCTATCTAGTGTCAATGTTTCTAGGAAATGTTTTGATGGACGGGATGCGTGGACAAGGAGGCAATTTTAATACATGTAGGTTTGTATTTGGATAGTAAATCTGTCTTTTACACCTTAAGTAAATATCCTAATCTTATTATTATTCCATTAAATATCAATTTTGATGTCACACGTTGTGGGTGTGGGTAAGCTAAACAGGAGGTGGTTTACTCCCCGGGCCCGTGCCGACCTCGTTTCCCTGATGGAGGTTCACGCGTTTAACTCAATATGCCGGTTATAAAGTTTTGACTCTGCTTTTGTCATTGTTATTTGACAATGGATAGATATGTATGTGTTTAATTTATGTCCTCTACTATTGTTTAAATACAATATATGAGCGGGTTAAAGGGTAAGCAAAAACTTAAAATTCTATGCACGATTCTTCAAAACTTGCACTTTATTAAAACTTTACTTATGCACCTCACAAGCGGTTCCCGTTTATTGCTATATATTGTCACTATTTGATAAAATTTTAAAATTGATGTCCGTGCACGATGGTGTAGTTTTATAACCTGCAACTAAAAATGTGCCTTGAACATTTTCTTTCATCAATTTTTTTCTAAAGTTTGCTCGGTTTATTTGGCAATTAGTAAGTTAACGCATATATTGAATCTATAATTTTAAACTCTAAATTAAAGACTTTGGTTTGGAATTGTGGTTTGAACATGGATTGGCATGTTTGTTTTTACTTTGGTTTGGAATTGTGGTTTGGACATGGATTGGTATGTTTGTTTTTATTTTGGTTTGTGATTGTTGTGTGGACATGGATGGTATGTTTGTTTTTATTTAGTGTGGGATTGTGATTTTGACATGGATTGGTATGTTTGTTTTTATTTAGTGTGGGATTGTGATTTGGACATGGATTGGTATGTTTGTTTTTATTTAGTGTGGGATTGTGATTTTGACATGGATTGGCATGTTTGTTTTTACTTTGCTTTGGGATTGTTATTTGGACATGGCTTGGTATGTTTGTTTTTATTTTGGTTTGGGATTGTTATTTGGACATGGATTGGTATGTTTGTTTTTACCTTTTGGTATTGTGGTTTGAACATATATTAGTATGTATGTTTTTACTTTGCTTTGGGATTGTTATTTAGACATGGATTGGTATGTTTGTTTTTACTTTGCTTTGGGATTGTTATTTGGACATGGATTGGTATGTTTGATTTTATTTATTGTTTGGGATTGTGATTTGGACATGGATTGGTATGTTTGTTTTTACCTTTTGGTATTGTGGTTTGAACATATATTAGTATGTATGTTTTTACTTTGCTTTGGGATTGTTATTTAGACATGGATTGGTATGTTTGTTTTTATTTTGCTATGGGATTGTGATTTGGACATGGATTGGTATGTTTGTTTTTATTTATTGTTTGGGATTGTGATTTGGACATGGATTGGTATGTTTGTTTTTACCTTTTGGTATTGTGGTTTGAACATATATTAGTATGTATGTTTTTACTTTGCTTTGGGATTGTTATTTAGACATGGATTGGTATGTTTGGTTTTACTTTGCTTTGGGATTGTTATTTGGACATGGCTTGGTATGTTTGATTTTATTTTGGTTTGAGATTGTTATATTGTTATTTGGACATGGCTTGGTATGTTCGTTTTTATTTTCGTTTGGGATTGTGATTTGGACATGGATTGGTATGTTTGTTTTTACCTTACTTTGGTATTGTGGTTTGAACATGGATTGGTATGTTTGTTTTTATTTTTGTTTGGGATTAGGATTTGGACATGGATTGGTGTGTTTGTTATTACTTTAATTTGGTATTGTGGTTTGAACATGGATTGGTTTGTTTATTTTTATTTTGCTATGGGATTGTGATTTGGACATGGATTGGTATGTTTGTTTTTATTTTGCTATGAGATTGTGATTTGGACATGGATTGGTATGTTTGTTTTTATTTTGCTATGAGATTGTGATTTGGACATGGATTGGTACGTTTGTTTTTATTTTGCTATGAGATTGTGATTTGGACATGGATTGGTATGTTTGTTTTTATTTTGCCATGAGATTGTGATTTCGACATGGATTGGTATGTTTGTTTTTATTTTGCCATGAGATTGTGATTTGGACATGGATTGGTATGTTTGTTTTTATTTTGCTATGAGATTGTGATTTGGACATGGATTGGTATGTTTGTTTTTATTTTGCTATGGGATTGTGATTTGGACATGGATTGGTATGTTTGTTTTTATTTTGCTATGGGATTGTGATTTGGACATGGATTGGTTTGTTTATTTTTATTTTGCTATGGGATTGTGATTTGGACATGGATTGGTATGTTTGTTTTTATTTTGCTATGAGATTGTGATTTGGACATGGATTGGTACGTTTGTTTTTATTTTGCTATGAGATTGTGATTTGGACATGGATTGGTATGTTTGTTTTTATTTTGCCATGAGATTGTGATTTCGACATGGATTGGTATGTTTGTTTTTATTTTGCCATGAGATTGTGATTTGGACATGGATTGGTATGTTTGTTTTTATTTTGCTATGAGATTGTGATTTGGACATTGATTGGTATTTGTTTTTATTTTGCTATGAGATTGTGATTTGGACATTGATTGGTATGTTTGTTTTTATTTTGCTATGGGATTGTGATTTGGACATGGATTGGTATGTTTGTTTTTATTTTGCTATGGGATTGTGATTTGGACATGGATTGGTGTGTTTGACTTTACTTTGTTTTGAGATTGTGATTTGGACATGGATTGGTATGTTTGTTTTTATTTTGCTATGAGATTGTGATTTGGACATTGATTGGTATGTTTGTTTTTATTTTGCTATGGGATTGTGATTTGGACATGAATTTGGTATGTTTGTTTTTATTTTTGTTTGGGATTGTGATTTAGACATGGATTGATGTATTTGTTTTTACTTTGTTTTGGGAATGTGGTTTAGACATGGATTGGTATGTTTGTTTTTACTTTGGTTTGGGATTGTGTTTTAGACATAGATTTGGTATGTTTGTTTTTACTTTGGTTTGGGATTCTGGTTTAGACATAGATTTGGTATGTTTGTTTTTACTTTGGTTTGGGATAGTGATTTGAACATGGATTGGTGTATTTGTTTTTACTTTGTTTTGGGATTGTGGTTTAGACATAGATTTGGTATGTTTGTTTTTACTTTGGTTTGGGATTGTGATATAGACATGGATTTGGTATGTTTGTTTTTACTTTGGTTTGGGATTGTGATTTAGACATGGCTTGGTATGTTTGTTTTTATTTTGGTTTGGGATTGTTATTTGGACATGGATTGGTATGTTTGTTTTTACCTTTTGGTATTGTGGTTTGAACATATATTAGTATGTATGTTTTTACTTTGCTTTGGGATTGTTATTTAGACATGGAGTTGGTATGTTTGTTTTTATTTTGCTATGGGATTGTGATTTGGACATGGATTGGTATGTTTGTTTTTATTTATTGTTTGGGATTGTGATTTGGACATGGATTGGTATGTTTGTTTTTACCTTTTGGTATTGTGGTTTGAACATATATTAGTATGTATGTTTTTACTTTGCTTGGGATTGTTATTTAGACATGGATTGGTATGTTTGTTTTTACTTTGCTTTGGGATTGTTATTTGGACATGGCTTGGTATGTTTGATTTTATTTTGGTTTGAGATTGTTATATTGTTATTTGGACATGGCTTGGTATGTTCGTTTTTATTTTCGTTTGGGATTGTGATTTGGACATGGATTGGTATGTTTGTTTTTACCTTACTTTGGTATTGTGGTTTGAACATGGATTGGTATGTTTGTTTTATTTTTGTTTGGGATTAGGATTTGGACATGGATTGGTGTGTTTGTTATTACTTTAATTTGGATTGTGGTTTGAACATGGATTGGTTTGTTTATTTTTATTTTGCTATGGGATTGTGATTTGGACATGGATTGGTATGTTTGTTTTTATTTGCTATGAGATTGTGATTTGGACATGGATTGGTATGTTTGTTTTTATTTGCTATGAGATTGTGATTTGGACATGGATTGGTACGTTTGTTTTTATTTGCTATGAGATTGTGATTTGGACATGGATTGGTATGTTTGTTTTTATTTTGCCATGAGATTGTGATTTCGACATGGATTGGTATGTTTGTTTTTATTTTGCCATGAGATTGTGATTTGGACATGGATTTGGTATGTTTGTTTTTATTTTGCTATGAGATTGTGATTTGGACATGGATTGGTATGTTTGTTTTTATTTTGCTATGGGATTGTGATTTGGACATGGATTGGTATGTTTGTTTTTATTTTGCTATGGGATTGTGATTTGGACATGGATTGGTTTGTTTATTTTTATTTTGCTATGGGATTGTGATTTGGACATGGATTGGTATGTTTGTTTTTTATTTGCTATGAGATTGTGATTTGGACATGGATTGGTACGTTTGTTTTTATTTTGCTATGAGATTGTGATTTGGACATGGATTGGTATGTTTGTTTTTATTTTGCCATGAGATTGTGATTTCGACATGGATTGGTATGTTTGTTTTTATTTTGCCATGAGATTGTGATTTGGACATGGATTGGTATGTTTGTTTTTATTTTGCTATGAGATTGTGATTTGGACATTGATTGGTATGTTTGTTTTTATTTTGCTATGAGATTGTGATTTGGACATTGATTGGTATGTTTGTTTTTATTTTGCTATGGGATTGTGATTTGGACATGGATTGGTATGTTTGTTTTTATTTTGCTATGGGATTGTGATTTGGACATGGATTGGTGTGTTTGACTTACTTTGTTTTGAGATTGTGATTTGGACATGGATTGGTATGTTTGTTTTTATTTTGCTATGAGATTGTGATTTGGACATTGATTGTATGTTTGTTTTTATTTTGCTATGGGATTGTGATTTGGACATGAATTTGGTATGTTTGTTTTTATTTTTGTTTGGGATTGTGATTAGACATGGATTGATGTATTTGTTTTACTTTGTTTTGGGAATGTGGTTTAGACATGGATTGGTATGTTTGTTTTACTTTGGTTTGGGATTGTGTTTTAGACATAGATTTGGTATGTTTTTTTTACTTTGGTTTGGGATTCTGGTTTAGACATAGATTTGGTATGTTTGTTTTTACTTTGGTTTGGGATAGTGATTTGAACATGGATTGGTGTATTTGTTTTTACTTTGTTTTGGATTGTGGTTTAGACATAGATTTGGTATGTTTGTTTTTACTTTGGTGTTGGGATTGTGATATAGACATGGATTTGGTATGTTTGTTTTTACTTTGGTTTGGGATTGTGATTTAGACATGGATTTGGTATGTTTGTTTTTATTTTGCTTTGGGATTGTGATATAGACATGGATTTGGTATGTTTGTTTTTTCTTTGGTTTGGGATTGTGTTTTAGACATAGATTTGGTATGTTTGTTTTTACTTTGGTTTGGGATTGTGATATAGACATGGATTTGGTATGTTTGTTTTTACTTTGGTTTGGGATTGTGATATAGACATAGATTTGGTATGTTTGTTTTTACTTTGGTTTGGGATTGTGGTTTAGACATAGATTTGGTATGTTTGTTTTTACTTTGGTTTGGGATTGTGATATAGACATGGGTTGGTATGTTTGTTTTTACTTGGTTTGGATTGTGATTTAGACATGGATTTGGTATGTTTGTTTTTATTTGGTTTGGGATTGTGATATAGACATGGATTTGGTATTTTGTTTTTACTTTGGTTTGGGATTGTGTTTTAGACATAGATTTGGTATGTTTGTTTTTACTTTGGTTTGGGATAGTGATTTGAACATGGATTGGTGTATTTGTTTTTACTTTGTTTTGGGATTGTGATTTAGACATAGATTTGGTATGTTTGTTTTTACTTTGCTATGGGATTGTGGTTTAGACATAGATTTGGTATGTTTGTTTTTACTTTGGTTTGGGATTCTGGTTTAGACATAGATTTGGTATGTTTGTTTTTACTTTGGTTTGGGATTGTGATTTAGACATGGATTTGGTATGTTTGTTTTTACTTTGGTTTGGGATTGTGATATAGACATGGATTTGGTATGTTTGTTTTTACTTTGGTTTGGGATTGTGATATAGACATGGATTTGGTATGTTTGTTTTTGCTTTGGTTTGGGATTCTGGTTTAGACATAGATTTGGTATGTTTGTTTTTATTTTGCTTTGGGATTGGGATTTGGACATGGATTTGGTATGTTTGTTTTCACTTTGCTTTGGGATTGTGATTTGGACATGGATTTGGTATGTTTGTTTTCACTTTGCTTTGGGATTGTGATTTGGACATGGATTTGGTATGTTTGTTTTTACTCTGCTTTGGGATTGTGATTTGGACAAGGATTGGTATGTTTTGTTTTTACTTTGGTTTGGGGTTGTGATATAGACATGGATTTGGTATGTTTTGTTTTTACTCTGCTTTGGGATTGTGGTTTGGATATAAATTGGCGTGTTTGTGTCTGATTAGTTATACCAGTTCACAGTATGCTGTTACCTCTCTTCCTGAAGGAAACATTCTTGTAACTGGGAAGAAGTTCTCTTTGGCAAATGGTGCATTGAGTTTAAATATAGCTTCCAGTACTCCTGTTAACTCAGTAAACCTTGACTCGTCATACTGAAACCTAGATAACAATTATAAAATGTATAATAAATATTTCACAAGTCCGATCTCAAATCATGTTAATATTACATGTATAAGTAATATTTGAACCACCGCTATGATCAAATGTAATAAATTTACCACCGTACCATGTGATATAAAAAAAACTGTGTGGAACTATTATTTCTATTCGATATGAAATCATATAGCTAATACTACTAGTAGAACAATGGTTTCGCCAGTAAAACCTTAACGTTTATACAGAACAATCATTTCTATTAAATGTGGAATTGCATAAACGACGTTTATTCGGGGAAATGGCGATACAAACGTTAACATGTATTAATCACGTGATTTTTGTAACTTCCATTCTATTGATCAACTATATTTTAAATAATTGCGTGCGTTTTTAAATAGTAGAAAATTAACCACTATATACGTTTTTACATATTTGCATTTCTCGATTTTTCAATTGGATTTTGCTTTATCCTACCAAAATCAAATCGCTGCCGATTATAGCAAAATAGATGACGTCATGAGTGTATTCATACTACAATTGACATCACTCACGTGATCAATGAAAATATAGCTCGCATGTCCCACTGTCCCAAAACATTGGTCTTTGCAAATATAAATAAACAGTCGTACCTGGCACCAAACATAATACTACATATGATATTTGTAGCCGCTGATAACAGGTGTGGCTTTACTCTGACTGGTTCCCCGTTTGTCTCACACAACATATCACTAACTACGGTTATCTCCTCTTGAATACGCTCTTCAAGTGACTTCTTCCCGACACCGAAATCCCGAAGTGTCTGTAGGGTAAACCGGCGTAGTTCCTTCCATGGTTTGTCACTGTTATAAGTCAAACCTGCAAATATTTAAAAAAAATAATTCAATCTGGTGTTTGGGATGATACGCACTATAGCCGATCTCATAATTAAACCATTATTTCATTTTTGCGTGATGTTATTTCGTCTTGTGTCCGTAAAATCCGCCGTTTCGTCAAGCATCCTGTTGAGATACAAAAAGACGAAATGACGCAGACGGGCATCACAATGAAAAGAGAAAGTCAGAAAAACCCAAAGGACCATGGAACATTTTTAGATACGGAAAGAGAGATTTCAGAGACGGGATACAGATGCTAAAATGAAGGAGAGAATATATCGGTGCGCTTATGAAATGTCACAGAACATGGAGAGGAAAGGAAATTACTGTACGAGTATGACCTGTTGTAATGTCCTCGTTAGATTTGTCATCGGTTGGCCTAACGTCTAGCTCGCTAATAATTTATCACAGGTTGATGTTGCTGACACTTTGACAAATTAATGCTGTCCGCTGATGAACCTGAGCACTAACTCTTTTATAACCGACACGGGATACCAATAGAATACTTGTGCTACAAAAGGATTCGATCTTGTACTAAAAAAAATCGTAAATTACACTATCAAGAGATGAAAACATCTCTAATAGAAAGATCACACGACGGTAACAGCTTGCAACCACAACAAATATTTTTATACTATAGAAAAAACACAAAACAAAATATATCGTTTGATCTCTGAATATCTGTTACTTTAGACTCTAGCCATTCCTTAGAACAGGTACAAATATTTTTTGGGTTTATATGTAAATTAAATTGCATTTTCTCCTAAAAAGTCCCTAAAAGGAGTCGGTTATATTAAACAAATGAGTCCATACCCGTTTTCAAACTAAATACACGCACATGTTCCTTTGGAGACCCCTATAAGGGGCACCAATGATTGTATGTTTCAAACTAAATACACGCGCATGTTCCTTTGGAGACCCCTATAAGGGGTACCAATGATTGTATGTTTCAAACTAAATATACGCACCTGTTCCCTTGGAGACCCCTATAAGGGGTACAAATAATTGGGGTCTATCTGTAAATGTACCGGACTGTTTAACGAAAGCTTCGTGGATGGCATCGTGGCCGTTCAGTATAATGATAATTGTGGATCCACAATGGAGGGTGTAAATATCGCCATACTCCTTACTAATCTCTGTCAATCTTTTATATCCATGCGGATCTTTTTTAAACAAAATCGAATTTCCAAATACCGGCCACGGTGTTGGTCCTGGTGGTAAGTGTTTTAGTCTTTTAAAATTCGAATATAAATAATAGATGAAAATACACAGAAGGAACACAGAAAGTAGAGCAGTTAACTCGAACATACTTCTGTCATAATAACCAAGATTGACCTGGAAGACCGAGCACGTTTTAACTGTATGATAAGACTATTAAGGGCCTGCATTAAGACAATGTATTAAGTGGGTTAGACATGAATAAATTGCGTCGATTTACCGGCTATGATAGCGTTATTGTACAGGATTTGTATCAGAGTCGAGTCTTGTTCCCATGGCGATATCACGACGAGACGCTGTGCTGCAAGTGTGCAAGAGTCGTGATACGCCTTGGAACAAGACCCGATTCTGTAAAATCGTGATCAGTGTTTCACGTCACAGCTTTGTAAAGTTTTCTTTTACTTCTAGACTAATGAAACTTAAGAGTTAATATGTCTATTTGTCCAAATTACCATTGTTTCCATATCTATCGGAGATATTATTGGATACTTTCTTAATTTAAAATTAAATTAATTCAAGTTATATATAGAGCCTAACAAATAAAAGACTGAGATTAAATAATAACTTTTTAACGGAAATCAAGTTGAAATTTCGAAAGAAAGTTTGATAATTTCATTTGGAATCAAAAACAATCATACCAATTAACAATCCCAAAGCAAAGTTAAAACTTTGAAACTGGCAAATTAAATTAAACACGTGAACTTACACCAGGGAAGTGAGGCCGGGTGCTCCAGAAGGGTAAGCACCTTATGTTTAGCTACACCCGCCACATGTGAAATCAAAATTAACAATGCAAAGGGACATGGAACTATGGGACGTCAAATGAATCCATGCTAATTTTGAATCATAAGTAAAGATTTTTGTCAAATCTAACAGATAGATACCGATGTTCAGCTTGAAGTGATCTTCAATCAGTGACGTTATTAATTCAGGAATTAATTTAAAAATGAAATATTTAAATTTGTCAGATTTCAGTTAAGAAAAATAGATTGTGAAACTAGATTTTACTTAATAGCGGGGCAGTTAACAGAAAAATCGTGCAAAGATGATACAAGCATAAAATTTGGCACAATTGATCTTTAAGGGCTACTGATCAAATCTACCCGATTGGCCATTTGAAAATCCAAAATGGCCGCAAAAATAGTTGCCTGAAGATGATGTTTTGCTTAGAAATATTTGTAGTAGTCCAATTTTTATGATCTTAGTTTGAATTCCTATATTTTCAGAGGGCTACTGATCGAATCTACCAGATTGGTCAATTGAAAATCCAAGATGGTGGTCATTTTTCAAGATGGCCGTCAAAATAGTGGCCTGAAGTGTTTTGCTTATAAATAATTGTAGCATATGTAGCTACAGATCGGTGCATCCGGTGGTAGTGCTGTCAAGTGCCAAAACTCTTCTGTCTGTGTCCACTCCTATTCAGCTGGACTTATAATGATTGCATTACAGTCAGTTAGCTGAACTCAGATTATCCCAGTCTTGTATGTTGCATGTTTTGTATGTTCTTTTACGGCTGTCTGTTTGTGGAATTGAGTTGTATGTCTACATCCAGAAACTGGAAAAACGATCTAGTGTTGCTTCTTAAGTTGCTTTGCTGAGCTGTCGGACATAAGAACAAAGAACTTTTCTATTCTCTGCATGTCAAAACCACAAATCAATGTTGGATGCTTCCTAAGATGAGGTGAAAGTTATGAAAGTATATGATGAGTATGGTCAAGTGCATGATGGATATTGTCAAGTAAATTTTGGATATTGTGAAGCAATTGATCCTTTTTGTTATGCCATTAGATGAACAATTGCAAGAATAGCTGAAAGTCAGTCTAAGGTGTTTCTTCTTAGAAATTAGAAATGAATCATTGGTTTTCTTTTTTTTATATTTATTTTCTTTATTTCATATTCAATATATACATAACACAAAAAGACGATAATACAACATTACAAATATTTTGATTAACATATATATTGAATAGTTTTTAGAGAGAGAAGAGAGAGAGAAGAGAGGAGAGAGAGAGAAGAGAGAGAGAAATAGATTTTCACATTATGATACAAGATTGTTCTTTTTGTTCTATATAACAATACGGTGAATGTGTTGCCATTCTCTTTGAAAATTTTCTAACTTATTTTTGCCTATTGCTATTTCTTTTTCGATGTAATATACATCTTTTAAAATATATTTAAACTTTTCAAGAGACAGTTTTTTACCAGTACAACGGGTTTTATAAATGTAATATTTTACATGCATAAGGATAAAATTTTTAACTCTATTAAACGATCTGAAATATCCAAAAATTAAACTCATTTTTGTTAGATCTAACAAAATACCATTCGATAAAAATAGTTTTCTAAGTCTTCTAAAAATTGTTGTACTATGTCGCATTCCCAAAAGAGATGAATAACTGTTTCACTTTCCTGTTTACAAAAACTACACAGAGCCTCTGTTTTAATACCTATTTTAAACAAAAGAGTTTGTAGCAATTATATTATGGATTATTCTGTATTGGAACCATTGTATTTTAGAATTTATAGTAGTCAGGTGAATTATTTTGTATATTTGTTTCCAATCATTTTCAGTTAAATTATCAAAAATGCTTTGCCATTTTTGCCGTGAAGTAGGTAAGATATTATTTTGCTTCAAGATTTTATACATGTCCCTCGAGCCTTTTTCATTTTTAAATAGTATCTTAAGAATGTTAGGAATGAAAGGAGTTTCAGATTTAGACAGACAATACTCATTGTTTTTTCTCAGCATATGTTTTACCGATTCAATTATTCCAGTATAGTGAAGATAATGTATGTTGTAGTTATATTTCCGAATAAAATCTTGCAGGCTTAAAAATTGCCCATCAGTATCAAGTAGATCATTGATAAATATTACCCCTTTTTCGTATAATTTCTTAATGTAAATACAACTATTTCCAATAATAATATCACTATTATACCAAAGATAACTTTCAGCTGCGTTTTTGAATATTCTTAGTTTTTTAATATTGTTTGTCAATAGTATCCAAGCCTTAAACACATCTGTCCAGAAGTCATTTTTAAAGTATTTCATGTTCTTTACGATAAATTCATTTCCTACGCTAAAAAATCTCCCTGTATCTATGTAACATTCTAAGATATTACACCAGGAACCCTTTGTATGCAATATTTTTTTAATCCAAGTTGTTTTTAAAGCATTTATATATGGGATCAAATCGATCATTTTTAAACCACCTTCTTCATATTCTTTTACAATAACATCTTTTTTTATTCTATGAGTAACCCCATTCCAAATAAAGTTATAAAAAATTGTATTTAGTTCATTAATAAAGTTTTGGCTTGGATTTGGCAATGAAATAAATAGGTGATTTAACTGAGCAATGAGCAGAGTTTTAATAATTGTGATTTTCCCAATAGGTGTAAGTTTTTGTTTTTTCCAAAAATTTATCTGTGATTTGATATTATTCACTTTTTTAACAAAGTTTATATGAGGCATTTTTTGCAAGTCAACATCAAATATCATCCCAAGTAACGTGAACCTAGTATCCCCCCAATGCAGATTAAATTCTCTACATAATTTAACATCACTATATATCTTACTACCTATCCAAATTATCTGTGTTTTTTCTAAATTAATTTTAAGACCCGAAATTTTCGCAAAAAGATTTAATTCGTTAAGCGCTTGTCTTAGAGATTGTTCTGAGCCATCAAGAATAAGACTTGTGTCATCAGCAAATAACGATATTTTAACTTCTTTATTATTAGTTTTAATTCCCTTTATATCTTTGTTGTTTCGAATTTTTATAGCTAGAATTTCAACGCATAATAGAAAAAGATAAGGTGATAATGGGTCCCCTTGCCTACAACCTCTTTTTATGTCAAAAAAGGAAGTTAAATGTCCACCCTGCGTTACTGCAGACTTTATGTCTTTATAAAATGTGTTAATCCATTTATGTATAGACGAACCAAAATTAAATAGGTTTAAGACTTTATGTAAAAATGACCAACTTATTGAATCAAAAGCTTTTTCGAAATCTACTAATAGGAGTTGACCGGGAATATTTTTATCTTCCGTATATTGCATTATATCATATATAAGCCTTGTGTTTTCCCCAATATACCTCCCAGAAATGAAACCAGTTTGTTCTATGCCAATAATGTTTTCCAATAACGGTTTTATTCTATTTGCTATTACTCCAGACCCTATTTTATAAACTGTATTTAAGAGTGTAATTGGCCTCCAATTTTTTAAAGATGTTTTGGTTTTCCCTCTTTTGGTATACAAGTTATTATCCCTTCCCGCTGAGTTACTGAGAGTTTCCCATTTTCATAACCATAATTTAGAGACCTTACTACAAAATCCCCAATATCTTTCCAAAACATTTTAAAGAATTCTACAGTAAACCCATCTGACCCAGGACTTTTGTCATTTTTCATTTTTTTCAACGTTTCAAAAGCTTCCCTATTACTTATAACCCCTTCCAAATGATCAGATTCAACTTTATTCAATTTTTTAAAATTACACGATCCAATATAATTATTTAAATCTACGTCTATTATGTTTGAGTTTTCCGAATAAAGGTTTTTATAAAAATATTCTATTTCCTGTAAGATGTCTTTTTGATCTGTTATAATGTTTCCATTTTCTTTCTCTATTCTAGGTATTATTTTATTTTGAAAATTTTTAGTTTCTAGACTGCAAAAATACTTTGTTGGTTTTTCCCCCTCCATTATCCATTTAACCCTCGATCTAACCAAAGAACTTTTAATTTTGTCTTTTCTAAGATTTTGTAACACTTCCTTTTTTTCCTCTAACTTGTTGAAATTATTATCATTTAATTGATCTTCGAGTTGTTTTATTTCACTTATCAAAATTGTTTCCGTTTTTTCATTTTGCTTCTTTTTAAAACTAGCATATGAGATGGTTTTGCCCCTTATTTCCATTAATAAAGTTTCTAAGAATAATTGATCATTAATCGAAAAGGCTATAGATTCGTTTGAAATATTAAGAATATTGTCTATATTATAAACTGGAAGTGCATATTGTCTTTTTATTTCTGAGATAAGAATTTGAATTGTTTCTATATATTGTTTATCATGTAACAGGGAGTTATTAAATTTCCACAGCCCCCTTCCCTTTTTGTAGTCATTAAATGTTATTTGCAGTTGTACTATAGAATGATCCGTTCGATATCCAGGTTTTATAAATGTTGTATAATTGTTAGTTGAATAAGTTTCACTTAGAATAAACATATCTAATCTAGCTTGTTTCACTGGATTTTTCTTCCTCCAAGTATAACGTTTTAAATCTGGGTTATTTTCTCGAAAAGCATCTATACAATTATTTTCTTGAATGAAATCTAGCACAAGCTGTCTTGCATTTGGATTGTTAATATTGATGTAATTAAATGAATCTAGGTCGGGATTTAAGCAAAGATTGAAATCGCCACAGATTATAAAGTC
Source organism: Anadara kagoshimensis (assembly GCA_021292105.1). Taxonomy (NCBI): domain Eukaryota; kingdom Metazoa; phylum Mollusca; class Bivalvia; order Arcoida; family Arcidae; genus Anadara; species Anadara kagoshimensis. The sequence goes on along the minus strand of CM037874.1, from coordinate 1,711,982 downwards.
GGTATTTTCGAATTCAGCAATTTTATCAAAAACCATTTTATAAAAGGCGGGAGTATCTTTATTTGGTCCATAGAGGTTTACGAGTGTTATTTTCCTTTCATCAACCAGAAGTTCGAGTAAAATTAGATTATCATTGTCACAATTTGATTTAAGTAGCTTAAATTCAAATTATTTTTGAAAAATACAGCCACTCCCCTAGCATTTGACCTATAGGAATTGAAAATACAAGAGAACCCCCATTCCCTTTCAACAGATGCTTGATTTTCAGAAGTAAAATGCGTGTCCTGTAAGCAATATATATTGTAGTCAAGTGTTGCCAAATATTGAAAAACGTCTTTTCTCTTGAAATTATCCCCTAGACCTTGGCAGTTCAAAGATAAAATTCTTAAAGCCATATTAATATTGGTATAGTATTTAGAAACAAACGAACCTAAATGTGTCAAAAAGAGTCAGATAACGCCATAATGTATTGTAATTTTCAAACCAAAAGAACACATTTTAAATACATACAAGAAAATTAATGAAAGTAAGGAGAAAGAAAAGAAAGAAAAAGATGTAATAAAAGATAGTAAATAAGATAAGATACGACGAATGTCTGTAAATGTAAATGGTAACATATCCCAGCTTATGGGGTATATACAAAGGAACATTACATAAAAATATCAAAATTTGGTATGGATAGATATAACAAACTAACCGACGTTACAAAAAAGTAATAGCATAAAAATACCTTTAACCAAAACAAAATAATAATAATAATAATAATAAATTATATACAAAACATATATTGTACGATTACGTTTTAATCAGATATTACAGATTAATTGAATTATTCTAAGATTTAAAAACTATCGTTTTCCAAACTGTTGATAAATTATATTCACGTAAGTAGATACTGTCCGACCAACACACATTTACAAAACTATCGTTTAATAAAATCGTGGTAAACTGCATTCACGTAAGTATGTATATTGTAAATGAGGGTAAATACCACAGTAAATACTCTCCGATCGATCAACATTTACAAACTATCGTTTACTAAAATCGTGGTAAACTACATTCACGTAAGTATGTATATTGTAAATGAGGGTAAATACCACAGTAAATACTGTCCGACGACCAACATTTACAAACTATCATTTACTAAAATCGTGGTAAACTACATTCACGTAAGTATGTATATTGTAAATGAGGGTAAATACCACAGTAAATACTGTCCGACGACCAACATTTACAAACTATCATTTACTAAAATCGTGGTAAACTACATTCACGTAAGTATAGATATTGTAAATAAGGGTAAATACCACAGTAATACTCTCCGACGACAACATTTACAAACTATCGTTTACTAAAATCGTGGTAAACTACATTCACGTAAGTATGTTATTGTAAATGAGGGTAAATACCACAGTAAACTGTCCGACCGACCAACATTTACAAACTATCGTTTACTAAAATCGTGGTAAACTACATTCACGTAAGTATGTATATTGTAAATGAGGGTAAATACCACAGTAAAACTGTCCGACCGACCAACATTTACAAACTATCATTTACTAAAATCGTGGTAAACTACATTCACGTAAGTATGTATATTGTAAATGAGGGTAAATACCACAGTAAAACTGTCCGACCGACCAACATTTACAAACTATCGTTTACTAAAATCGTGGTAAACTACATTCACGTAAGTATGTATATTGTAAATGAGGGTAAATACCACAGTAAATACTGTCCGACCGACCAACATTTACAAACTATCGTTTACTAAAATCGTGGTAACTACATTCACGTAAGTATGATATTATAAATGAGGGTAAATACCACAGTAAATACTCTCCGATCGACAACATTTACAAACTATCGTTTACTAAAATCGTGGTAACTACATTCACGTAACATGTATATTAAAAGGGTAAATACCACAGTAAATACTGTCCGACCGACCAACATTTACAAACTATCGTTTACTAAAATCGTGGTAAACTACATTCAAGTAAGTATGTATATTGTAAATGAGGGTAAATACCACAGTAAACTCTCCGATCGACAACATTTACAAACTATCGTTTACTAAAATCGTGGTAAACTACATTCACGTAATATGTATTGTAAATGAGGGTAAATACCACAGTAAAACTGTCCGACGACCAACATTTACAAACTATCGTTTACTAAAATCGTGGTAAACTACATTCACGTAATTGTATTGTAAATGAGGGTAAATACCACAGTAAATACTCTCGATCGACCAACATTTACAAACTATCGTTTACAAAATCGTGGTAAACTACATTCACGTAATTACAGATATTGTAAATGAGGGTAAATACCAGAGTAAATACTGTCCGATCGACCAACATTTACAAACTATCATTTACTAAAATCGTGGTAAACTACATTCACGTAATTACAGATATTGTAAATGAGGGTAAATACCACAGTAAATACTGTCCGATCGACCAACATTTACAAACTATCGTTTACAAAATCGTGGTAACTACATTCACGTAAACATGTATATTGTAAAAGGGTAAATACCACAGTAAATACTGTCCGATAGACCAACATTTACAAACTATCGTTTACTAAAATCGTGGTAAACTACATTCACGTAAGTACAGATATTGTAAATGAGGGTAAATACCACAGTAAAACTGTCCGATCGACCAACATTTACAAACTATCATTTACTAAAATCGTGGTAAACTACATTCACGTAATTACAGATATTGTGAATGAGGGTAAATACCACAGTAAATACTGTCCGATCGATCATTGGTTTTCTTGATTTGATGATCGAAAATACTTTCAGTTCGATCCTCTAGCCCTTATATGATAGAAACTGTTCTTTGTCTCACCTGTGATCTGCGGCTATCATTTTAGTAAGAGTTGGTTTTGTAATGTTCTTTGTAACCAACATGATCATGTCTGCTGATTTGTCTTGGAACAGAGTACCTATTTCCTGCATTACTGCTATGTTTTTTTTTCTATTTTTCAAATAAAAGTTTCTGTGCTGCTGCTTCAGACACCATACCTAGCTTAGTATCCAGCCAGTTGGCGACCAATTTCAAAGCACATCTAAATGGTGTTGCTGGAGTGACATATCGCAGAGATGAACAAATACCCAACGTAAATAGCGGAGAAAGCAAGACACCTGTTCTGAAAATGTTCCACAAAACAGTAGAATCACCCTTCTCCTAATAAGCGAATGCATAAATGAATTCCGCCGAACACGAAAACGAACTTCTCAATATTCTGACCACTTTCATTGTATTTGTTTTTTCAGAACATACAGTTGATCAGCAGCAATGACAGTGCCTGCTGTGGGTAAGAAAACACTGTATCACAGACCTTAGCCTTGGCATGCATGATTGGTGCAACAGGGTGCGCCTCGTCTTGCCACATAAACATCCTTGTCGGTGTGCTTTGTTACAACGCATTTGGTAACAAAAACGCATTTGGTAACAAAAATTTAAACAACTTCTAGAAATAAAATACACGGCATCTGAGTGTCATTCGGAGTTGTAGATATGAAAAATAGTAGATATCTGATGAGATATCACCAAAAACAAAGAGATATCCAACTTTTCCCGAAAACGCATTTGGTAACAAAAGTATGTTCAACGTGAAACGCATTTGGTAACAAAAATTTGAACAACTTCTAGAAATAAAATACACAGTATCTGAGTGTCAGTCGGAGTTGTAGATATGAAAAATAGTAGATATCTGATGAGATATCACCAAAATTTAACAGATATCCAACTTTTCCCGAAAACGCATTTGGTAACAAAAGTATGTTCAACGTGAAACGCATTTGGTAACAAAAATTTAAACAACTTCGAGAAATAAAATACACGGCATCTCGAGTGTGCTTACTTCAAATGGTCAGGTCCTATGGACTGGCCATGTGATGCTGACTGCATCAGCCACATACTCAATTTTGAAACGTACAACCTAGACAATAATTCTATCAAATGTGATTTAATCGACTCTGGTGCTGGTAAGGTTCGGCTTGATTAAGTTTTTGGTGACGTATGCTTGTAGAATATAGGTACTCGTAAATGTAAATGTTACTGGAAGCTATGAAACCTTTAAACATTCATTTTTTAATTGTAGTTTGAGTGAACTATGTTCATTTCCAGGTTTATCCTGTTCAGATGTTGGGAAATGGACACACTTATATCTATATACGTTTAAGAAGTAGTAAGAGTCAAAGCATGCTCTATGTTGTAGAGACTGGGACAGACCAATTAATCTTCCACATATTTTGCAACAGTGGCCCACAATGAGACCCATGCTTTACAGCAGCAATGCCACCAGGCTCGATAATGCCTGACAATCACTCTTGCAAAACAGTTACCAAATTGCACTTTAAACTTTTGGGGGTAGATGTATTCAGTCCTTTTTCTACCCAAATCTCGCATAGATACATTTTTCTATCCTCATCTAGTTAAGCTCGCAAACGATTCTGCACACTAGCAACTTCTTTGAGCAATAGATAAAAGTTGGGTATGTGTTTAGGACCAGTGTCAGAAGTGTCAGAAGCCCATCCAGTGGATGTGCTGACTGCTGAAACTATAAATATCACGCCTGGTACACGCATTTTAAAAGGAAAATAAATCGTAGATAACCTCAACCGTAAATTGTCAATTTTTCAAAAACCTCGTATTTCTTTAACAAACTCTGGCCCCTTTGCACTGCTCTATGGCGTTGGATATATTAATATCTTTTCATTTTTAAAATTAATTCGTTACACAAGGTGAAAATCATCTTTCCCCAACACGTGTATTTTTTGCACAATTTCCATAAAAAATGCAACAAATATTTTTAAAATTCTTAAATTATCAATTCCTGCTTTATTTTTATATATAAATCTTCACACTTAATTTCATAGGTAATTTTCGTAGGTAATTTCATAATTGTACCCGTCTTTCACGTTTTTCAACCAAATGGGACTCACTTGAATTTTCCTACTTGGATGACCCTTAAACCTGGGAAATTTAAATTCTTAATGTTTTTGGTAATTTTACAGCGGTATTATACAATCATCAGATCCCTCATCATCTTTACGGATAGAAACGGCATGTGAAAAGGGCAGAAAATCTTTCTTTGCTCTTCTATCGAGGGACTCTCTAAATCCGCTTACCGTCATCAGCCTATACAAAAAAGTTGTCCTACCATCTGTACTATACGGTTGTGAACTATGGCATAACTTGAAAAAGTCAGACATTAAAATGTTAGATGTTTTTCAACACTTCATTGCCAAAAAATCTCAAGATTTCAACTAGAATACTAGATTGGATATTTTCCAGAGCATGGTAGGACTTCATCGCATAAACAGTGAAATAGATCGAAGGAAGCTTCTGTTTTACAACAGATTATGTAATCTTTACTGCCACTCACATACAAAACAAGTTTTCCTATGCAGATTATACCAGGGGCCAGGCCCCCGTTTCACAATCATTCCTTAGCTAAGATTTTCCTTAACTTAAATTTAGCAAATTTTGATATTCTCTTTTTGGAACTATTGGTGAATATTTTTGTCAACACTTAATGCAAATGTTTTAATCTTGAGGTCATCTAAAAAATAACACCTGAAATTCCTGAATATCTTGAAAATTAACAAAATTATGAAGATTTGAAATTTTGCAAGATTTAAGTTATGGAAAATCTTAGCTAAGGAATGATTGTGAAACCGGGGCCAGTTGCACAAAGCTTGATAAGTTTAATCAATTGATTAGTCAAAATTGGATTTTCGCATAATTTCAGATCTGTTGTGAAATCAAAGTTGAAAATGTTGAAAGTAAATAGAATTCCATGAAACTTAACTGTATCATTATAAAACTTTCAATTTAATAGCGTTATTTTTATTTCTATTGTCTTTTTAAAGTTGCGTTAATCATTGATTAAACTAATCAGGCTTCAAACAATTGGGTCCAGAACATTACCGCTTCCAACAATAGTAACATGACTGGCTTCATTCCGGATATAATTAGACTAATTAATACAGAAATACTTGTTATATGATCACCTGAAACTCTTCGTAAAAGAACAGATTATTCCCACCAAAATACAATGGAAACAAATTGTTAACACTGCTGTATACGGTCGAGAATCTACTCTTTGGCTTCAAAGCGTTAACAACGATGACAGTTTCATTAGATTTAACCATCTTCACTCCTCTATAAAACCGTCGCTTGTTTGGAAATATCCGTCCAACAACAAGGAACTACAGGTAGCAAGATTCGTCTCAAAACCTTGGACTGTACCTCCACAACATAGTGTCAATGTCTGCTGCTTATGTGACTTGATGTATAGTGACCTACTGGACAGGCCCATAGGAAAAAGGGAGGCGGGGGAGGGGCTGGCGACTTCGCTAAACGCTCAGAAATAAAAATATTGAAAGTCGCGGGTCTTTCGAATGAGACCTTAAAAATCAAGGTCCCGTGTCACGGTAGGCGCGGCACGATAAAGAACCCTCACTGTACATGCCATAAGCGCGCTGCACATGTATAAATGCCTATACTTTCACCTAGAATTGCTGACGCCTCGATATAAGTGAAATATTCTTGACTGGGACGTAAAACCCTATACAACTCAACTCATCATTCAGGATTCAAACTGAAAAGGGACTGACAAGATGAATATTTCCAGCCAAACGATAATGATAACCATTTGCTTAAAATGCGTAATCTGTTCAGAAATCCATTTTATAGATCCTTACTTTCTTTGTAAGTTACATAAAGCCGTTCATGTGTCCCCTACTTTCTTTCTTTTTACATAAATTTTGTGTATTTTAATTTTGGCCCCTCCACTTTTAAATTTGTTGCTAAGGACCTGGTGCAGCACATCTTAAGCACATGTTTGTCTTTGAATGCGATTCGAACCCTGTTTCTCGAAAAATTAACAGACAAATTCCGGTTACTGTAGTGAAGCTGATTTTACGTTGCTCACACGCGTGTTAAGGTTACCATATTGATAGCGAATTCAAATGGTCGAATTTTACTACATTTTTAGAATCGTAAAAATGCGTTATTTTATGCCATAATGGTCGTTATGTCATGGAACGACTCATTTATTAGTTTTTGTGACATTCTGAGAAAAAGACGTCACAAATTGCGGGCTTTTCTCCATTATTGAAAATATCCGATGTATTTCGGAATGTGTTTTATTTTGGGAGTTCAGTTGAAGAATTGATTAGAAATTCACATCTAAATTTTAAAACCAGATTAAGTTTAACATTGATTTTAAATTTCATAATTTTTATCTCTGAAGATGATGTGACGTGCATACCATCAAAAAAATGTTCCGAAATGTTGCTACACCGTGACAGTATTTTTTGTGCACATTATTAATTATTTGCGTACATTTCGCACATCATGTATCATTATGATCAGAAAATGATATAGTTTGAGTAGAAACAAAAATATTAAAACATATTACATGACCCACATTTGTCTGACGTGTTTGTCTGACGTGTTATATCTTTAAGTGATTAAATTGTAGTAAAGTCATAGTGATTAATAACACACACGCGCACGCGCGCGCTTAAAAAGAGGGATTTGTCTGTCAACGTTCAAAATTGTCCCTAACTTGATCAATCTTTCCTTTGATTTTTCGTAAAAATGACACGAGAAACGTAAACAGATCAAACAATCATTTAAAACAATAAAGCGATTAAAATAAATTAGGAGCCAACCCTTCAGTGGACATTCCGTTGCCATGGTGACCAATATCTGGCTAAATTTGATGGATTTTAAGTCATGTGATTGACAAAATTAATGCAAAACCCCGAAAAAATGCGATGAAAATTATTCATCATCATAATTTCAATATACTGTAATCTTGCTCAAAGGATTAAGACATCAGTTCCATTTTTACCAAAAATTCACGACAAAAATTCGTGTAGCGTCTTTAAAAAAAATCACAAAACAACATTAATACGGTGCATGAAAAAAAAGAGGGACAAGCCTCTGACAAGGGGTCTACACATCTCATTGGAGCACGGCCAATTCGAACGCAGAAAAAACCACTCATGCGCAAGTATATATTTGGATACAACCTATATATTGGAAAGGGGTGACAGGTTTTGAATCCAGACAGTTATTTACATTTCCGCGACAAAAAATACGACAAAGTTCGCGTTGCGTGCTTTCCCTTACTTCATGTCGAGCGCTACATTAATTTTATCGCCAAAAACTTAATGTTTTTTTGTGAAATGGAACCTCAACATTACTGTCTCCCCCTTTGTAAACAATAAAGTGGTCAAAAATTGCCCCTGGCAAGGTCAAGCGGATAAAAAGGTAGATCCGGGTACTCTAGAACAATTTCACAGGCGTTGATCACAACAGACGAGAAGCAGGTGAGTAAAAGGATGTGTTTTTTTTCTGCGGGGTTTTGCCGATCAAAATTGCAATGGAAAGCGAATATGTGGATGTCTATTTCTACAAACTACAGTGCAAAACCACTTTTACAAGAATTGTCAAATCGTTGTTTAAATCGATTTTGAGAATTTTTATTTTCTTTGTGGGGTATTCATTTCATGCATTTCTACAATTTTTTTGTGAATTTATTTTTTTTGGCGCTAATTCGGATTGTCGTTTGTCACTACAGTGGCAATAAAAGGTCATTCCATCGAGACATTGTTTCTGGTTGAAAATAGGGTTCCCAAGAGGAAATATTTCGCACTTAAATTTTGGCGCCATTTTTTTGACAAGGGACAATTAGAAGTTTTTTTTCGCGGGGTGGGGTGGGGGATTAATATTTGATTAGAAGCACCTTTAAAACCATTAAAATGCATTTTAATTTTGTTTCCCTATATATATGTACCAAGATGCTGTTTTTTCTTATTGATTTCATTCAACAGGTTTTGCAGCAGACATTTTATGAGAATTTTTTTCTGCTGGAAAATCATTGAGAACAATTATAATGTGCTTTTTTCTTTTCAAGTTCATTCAACATATTTGTAGTAGGAATTTTGGGATTTTTATTATATTTTTTATACACCAAAATTTTTTTTAGACTGAAGACTTCTTGTGCATAACTAGGATCCCCATTGCAAAAATATTTTCACAACTTTGTGGGCAAGGACCACTGGCAAGGACAACTACTGTATTTCCACAAATTGAGTGCACAAGGAAAATGCAAGAATAAAGTTGTATTTTCCAACAAACTCTCAAAATATTGTCAAAACTTGATACAAAATATACTGACCCAATAGGAAAAAAATATCATTCATTCATAAGTGAATTTAATTCTGTACATAGAGCAATTTTTTAAGCTTTAAACAAGAAAACAAATATAACAATGTCACAATTATCCCTTCTGTACCTTCTTACTCTGAACAACTATAAATATTGTGTCATAATTGTAATATTCATGATGATCACACCACTGAACCTATTGTATTCAGTGCTCATTCAAAGTTGTGAATTTACAACCACTGAGACTAATACTTGACTGTCTTTAATCATGTTTTTTCCAGATACAGTAACACTCATTAACATTAGGGGTGGGTATTGGAAAGTAAAACATATTGCAATATTTTCTCCAAGATGTATTACAATGTATTGCCAAGTTACTCAAAGCCAAAAAATTATGCTTTTTACTTATAAATGTAACCTGCATACAAGTTTTGGTGATGATGGCAAGTGTGTCAAGTCAGATTACTTGTGCCCCCAGCATATTTTAACGTCTGCATTACAATTATATTTTAATTTATAATCCTTGAAATTTGTCTAAATTTAAAATGTACCGACATTTTTGCTTTGGTCCATTTTTTTTATAACAAATCAGTCATTATCCATTATATGATATAAACAAAATGACTGTATCTGTCACCAAGCTAAATTGGTTGACATTGATTTAATTCTATTTTATTTATTTATTCTATATTTTGGACATTAATTTTAATATTTCAAGGAATTTCGTTAAATATTTCATTTACTGGAAATTATTGACACTACATTCTCATTTCATTTGGATTTAATTACAGACACTTTTCTCAATATATGACATTTATTAATTCATTAACTTAATGTTACCTGTAGTTTAATTAATAATTTCTCAGTTGGATAATCTCATTACTAGATAAGTGCTGTGACAGGTGAATTCCTGTTGCCACTTGACCATTAATTGTTATTGAGTAATGTCAATTTATGTTTACCTATATATATGGATATGTAAAATTGATATAATAGATGATATACACGGAGATTAGACCATTAGGTATAGGATTGTAATAAGTGTGGTTTTGGATAAACCAGAATCCACCTACCTACCAAAGTGAAATTAAATTAATTTTAAAAGAAGTTTAATCTTCAAGTTATATATATTTATATCTTTGTGTAGCCAGCTTCCCCGTCTGGTTGCATTTTGGTGGAGAATCCCGGGGTAACTTGCATGTGTTATACTGTAAGTCAAGTTACTAAACAAGATCCTGATCAAGAAAACAGACAAGATGGACTTTTGTGGAAATTATGTATTTCAACCACAATGGATACAGCCTCCAAATTTCTGGAATACACCAGGAATAGACATGATGGACAGAAACAGGAATTTCATGCATATCAAGCATAAAAGCTGTTACAGATGTGGAGATTTATTTTCCCATGGACATAACACTAAATGCCATGCAAGGAATGCCAAATGTTTTAAGTGTGGAAAACTTGGACACTTCGGAAGAAAATGTTTTGCGAGGACAAGGATAAATACAAATGAAATTTGTAACCTACAAGTCCAGACAAGGAAAACAAAGCAGACCAAGTCCAGCGCCAAAAGGAGGAGAGATAAAAATAGAATTAAGGAATATAAAGCTAAGAGACAGGTACTGTTAATTTTACCTTTTTGTGACATTCCAAATGATGAAATTAGTGAACTTTTACACCATTCAAACAATGTGCAAATTAAAACAATAGAAAAGCAAAATTTTAAATTAAAGAAGAATATTAAAACAAAGGAAACTGATTGTGACAAACTACACAGGGAAAATCATGGACTTCGAAAGGAGATTCAAATATTACAAATTAGGTGTGACCAATTGCACATAAAAACTCAACAGGACTGTGATTTTGAACAAGAAATTCACAATTTAAGGAGCAAATGCCAAGAAAATCAACAGACCATTTACAAATATCATGAACATCTCAGGAAATCAAAAGAGGACAATGAAAATTTCATATTTGAAATTGATGCTTTACAAAGAAAATTAACAAGTGCAGACAAGAGAAGTGATGATCTTTCAAGGGAAAGCTTAAAACTTTCGGACAAAATCGAAAACTTACAAACAACAGTCATTGGCGATTTAAAATTACAAATTTCGGAATTAACTAAACAAAAACAAAAGTTGGAAAGAGTGTGTGAAATATTCAAATGTGATCGTGATGACTACTGTGAAGCCATTGAAATAGTGCAAGATGGACTTAATCCCAGATATCCAGCCAACAGACGGATCCTAGCAGACATTAAAGAAATTCTACATAAAGAGAGTGACAGTGATGATGATTCTGGTGATCTTGAACTTATTTTGGAATACATGAACACTTATCATGTGTAGTGCATTTATTATTTAATACAAGGCATGAGGACATGCCATATTAAAGAAATTCTACATAAAGAGAGTGACAGTGATGATGATTCTGGTGATCTTGAACTTATTTTGGAATACATGAACACTTATCATGTGTAGTGCATTTATTATTTAATACAAGGCATGAGGACATGCCATATTTGGAGAGGAGGCAAACTGTCACCAAGCTAAATTGGTTGACATTGATTTAATTCTATTTTATTTATTTATTCTATATTTTGGACATTAATTTTAATATTTCAAGGAATTTCGTTAAATATTTCATTTACTGGAAAATTATTCCAAAATGCAACCAGACGGGGAAGCTGGCTACACAAAGATATATAGATATATAACTTGAAGGTTTAACTTCTTTTAAAATAATTTAATTTCACTTTGGTAGGTAGGTGGATTCTGGTTTATCCAAAACCACACTTATTACAATCCTATACCTAATGGTCTAATCTCCGTGTATATCATCTATTATATCAATTTTACATATCCATATATATAGGTAAACATAAATTGACATTACTCAATAACAATTAATGGTCAAGTGGCAACAGGAATTCACCTGTCACAGCACTTATCTAGTAATGAGATTATCCAACTGAGAAATTATTAATTAAACTACAGGTAACATTAAGTTAATGAATTAATAAATGTCATATATTGAGAAAAGTGTCTGTAATTAAATCCAAATGAAATGAGAATGTAGTGTCAATAATTTTCCAGTAAATGAAATATTTAACGAAATTCCTTGAAATATTAAAATTAATGTCCAAAATATAGAATAAATAAATAAAATAGAATTAAATCAATGTCAACCAATTTAGCTTGGTGACAGTTCTGTTGTAAGGCTCGCCTGGCACTCCAGCTTCAGGACGTGGTTACGGCCACTGGCGAACCTTACTGATTAAATGTTGTTTTAATTTTGTGTTGGGAATTAGCTTATTTGTAAATGATTAACATAGTCTGGCATTCACTGTATTTCATAATTTATTTCGCATCAAGCCATCATGTTGTTTAAGTCACCATGATACATAATATATAAATAAACTTCCAACAAATTGTTAAAATCCAAAAAATCTGAATAATCAATCTAATCTATCTCTATATTCCTCTATATCCCCAAAATTGAAATTGTATTCTCATTTTATATTGACTTAAACAACATGATGGCTTGATGCGAAATAAATTATGAAATACAGTGAATGCCAGACTATGTTAATCATTTACAAATAAGCTAATTCCCAACACAAAATTAAAACAACATTTAATCAGTAAGGTTCGCCAGTGGCCGTAACCACGTCCTGAAGCTGGAGTGCCAGGCGAGCCTTACAACAGATATGGTGGAGAATCCGGGTAATGAATCCGTTAAATTTTTCAACAACACCATTAGTCATGGGATGGTATGGAGATGTATAAGTCCTTTTAATATTCATCAGCTCACTCAATGCGGCAATAAGTTTTGACAAGAAGTTCTGACCTCTATCTGTAACTATGGTACGTGGTGCACCATAACGTGCTATTACTTCGCGGAATAGAATGGTGGCAATTTCTGTTGCTTCTTGTGATTTCATAGGAAATGCCTCACACCATTTTGATGTACTGTCAACCAAAACAAGGAGATATCTATATTTGTCAGGTGTTAGTGGCAGTTCCAGTATATCCATATGCCATCTGGAGAATACTTCCTCTACTGGTAGTGGATTAAGTGGCACTGGACGTTTATGACTATCCCGTTTACAGCGTTGACAGGTTTCACAAGTCTGTATGTATGTAGTGACATCTTGATACATATTTGGCCAGTAGTATCTTTGCCTAATTGCTTCATATGTACGGTCTTGTCCTTGGTGTCCTCCTCCGGCTACGCTATCATGAAATGCATGCATAACGTCCTTTCTGAGTGGGCGTGGTACTGCTAGTTGTCTGATGGTTCTTTCTCGTTTTGGAACATTTTTGGCTCGGATATTATAGAAGTGGTACAATATGCCATCAACAATTTCAAAATGATAGGCTTTTGCATCTAACTGTCTTCCCTTTTCTTTGTCATTTGGTAGACTTCCATGTAGTTTATAGTTGATTATTTCTGCCAAATCAGGACATTGTTGTTGAAGATGCTTTAATGTAGGGTGCTGTATGATGTTTGGAGGGTCAGCTTGTGCTGCATCATCAATATTTATCAACTGAACTGGACCATCATTTGGTCTATCCCAGGGATATTCGAATGTAGCTGCTATACAGTCTTGACTATGCTGGAGAATATTAAGTTGTGGAATGTCATTCTCTAAGTCTGGCATAGTAGCTGGAGCAGGATAATCTCTCCTAGATAAGGCATCAGCATTATTTTTCTTGCCAGGACGATGAATAATTTCAAAATTGAAAGCTTGAAGATCAGTTGCCCAACGTCCCAACCTACTTTCTGCAGTTTTAATTGAATCTAGCCATTTAACAGTTATGTTGTCTGTATATACTTTGAATGCTTTATTTGATAGATAAGGCTTGAATTTAAAAACAGCTTCTCTGAGAGCAAGGCCTTCTTTTTCATTTATGTGCCATTTCTTCTCATGATGATGTAGAGCTCTGCCACCATAGGCAACTACATGTTCACGTTTTGTTTCGTGATCAAGTTGTCCAAGAACATAGCCTATAGCAGTGTCAGAGGCATCAACAGATAAGACAAATGACCTGTTAAAGTCAGGAAAAACCAAAATTGGGGCAGAAATAAGCCTTTGTTTTAATGTATCAAATGCGGTTTGACATTCGTTAGTCCATTTAAATTTTGCATGTTTCTTAGTTAATGCTGTCAATGGAGCGACTAACTTAGAGTATTCAAATATAAATTTTCGATAATAATTTGTCAAGCCACAGAAACTGCGCACTTGTTTTGCGTTTTTGGGTGCAGGATATGATTGTATTGCTTTTGTTTTTGATGCATCTACTTGTATGCCTTGTTTTGATAATACATGACCCAGATAATGAACTTTTTCTTTGGCAAAATGGCATTTAGATGGTTGTAATGTAAGGTTTGCTTGCTTAAGTTTGTCAAAGACCAGCTGTAAGTGTTTTAAATGTTCATCAAAATTCTGAGAATAAATGAGCAAATCATCAATATAGATAAGGGCTACTTTCCAATTTAATTCTTTTAAAACTTTTGTCATCAACATTTGATAAGTCATAGGGGCGTTCATCATTCCAAAAGCTAATCTTCGAAAGTTATAAAGACCTCTATGAGTCACAAATGCTGATTTGTGCTTGGTTTTCTCAGATAATGGCACTTGCCAAAAGCCTGAAGCAGCATCAAGAACAGAAAATACTGATGCTTTTGAGTGTGCCACTGTGTCGAAAACATCATCCACACGTGGAATCGGAAAGCTCATAGCAGTTGTTTGTTTATTAAGTTTTCGATAATCGACACAAAAACGATATTGCCCATTTTTCTTTTTCACTAAAACCACTGGACTTTGATAGGTAGAGTTAGATTCTTCTATAATCCCATGTTTTAACATTTCATCTATATGAGTGTCGATTAACTCACGTTGCTGAGGATTAGCTCTATAAGGTGCACATCTTACTGGAGGGTTATCACCAGTCTCAATGTCATGATGATGAATATCTGTGCATCCTAGTTCTGACATATCTTTAGCAAAAACTTGTCTATTTTGTGCAAGTAATGATAGTAATTTTGTTTTTTGTGATTTTGTTAGATTATCATTTATATTTACTCCTAGGTCTAGAATTTCCTGGGCAGAACAGTTTACATGATTTGAACTAGTATTTTCATCTAATGAGTAAATATGTTTTTCATCTATGTTTGTAGATTTAGCAACAATTGAATTTTTCTTTATTTGAACTTTTTCACTTGAAGTGTTAAGAATTCTGTATGTACCATGGCCATTGTTAACATTTACTATACATTTAGAGCCAACTAAATAGTGACTTTGATTTGCCATATCAGGCTCAAAAAGTAAAATTTCATTTAAAGTATTATCATTCAAATAAACCAAAATATTTGTTTCAGTATGTGGATCTAATGACACATCTTCATAAGACTTGACAGTGTTAAATGTGTCATTTTCATGTACAACATTTAGCATTTGAATTTGAACCATATCATCTAACAATGATAAGGTATTGTGCTCAAAATCTATGTGAGCATTATTTTGTTTTAAGAAATCTAACCCTAAAATAATTTTTTGTTGTAGGTACTCAACAACATGAAAGTTATGTTGTACAATTAAACCATTGATATCAATAGATATTGTTGATATCCCTACTTTATTTAAATAGTTCCCACATACTGATTTTAAACCAAGATTATTTGGATCCATTTTGATTTGAACATTTTTGAATATTTCCTGCAAAAATGCATATGATACTACAGACACAGTTGCGCCTGTATCTACCAGGGCGTCTAAAACAGTTTTTCCTATTTTAATAGTAATGCAGTTTTTATTTAAAGGGGTTATCAGAGCCAAAAGTGGGTTTTCATCAGGAATATCGTTACTTTGGATGTCACTTAGAGAGTTTAGAGAGTTAGAAGCCATTTTTAAAAATTTATGTGACTGATATTTTATTTTTAAAGAAAATATTCAAACAATAAATAGTATTTTAAATTACTAGTAAAAATTATGTTTTTAATTATATCTTCTTTATAATTTATCTTTTTGTCACATGAATAATTTGTGGCTGTACTCACCCTCTCCTACTCTGGATCATCTTTTATTGGTTGTCCTTGTACGAGTTTAGTGGCATCCGAAGTAATTCATCCCTTAATCCACTTCTGGTCCGGAAACATGATTCTCCACCATATCTGTTGTAAGGCTCGCCTGGCACTCCAGCTTCAGGACGTGGTTACGGCCACTGGCGAACCTTACTGATTAAATGTTGTTTTAATTTTGTGTTGGGAATTAGCTTATTTGTAAATGATTAACATAGTCTGGCATTCACTGTATTTCATAATTTATTTCGCATCAAGCCATCATGTTGTTTAAGTCACCATGATACATAATATATAAATAAACTTCCAACAAATTGTTAAAATCCAAAAAATCTGAATAATCAATCTAATCTATCTCTATATTCCTCTATATCCCCAAAATTGAAATTGTATTCTCATTTTATATTAAAACTTAATAATTAAATCTTTTTCTGGACACACCCCAAGTTATTGATTGGGTAGGTGTCATGTCTAGAGAAAAGGTAATTAACAAATCAAAAATAATAGAAAAGTCTGTATTTACTTAACAATTAACAAGTAATTACACTGTAAGATTATGTCACCAAAGAGTTTATCACAAAAATAAATGTTAAATTGAGTTAAGTCCCTTATTGAGGTGTTAACACAGTCATGGGGGATAATCCCTTGTATAGACTTGATTTGACAGGAAATATTTCCTGAATTAACCTTAATTGCAATAATATATTTAAGAAAGTTTAGATAAAGGATCTAATGAACATATGTTCTAAATGCCTAAAATAACTTTGGAAATCTTGATTAAATAAAAATAATTTTGAAAATATTGATAAAATAAAATATGAAATATGCAGAAAATTTAACAAAATTGTAATGTATATTCTTGTATATTTTGAATAATGCATAATTATGTAGTGAATAAAAATCACCAAGGTTAGAGTGGTGACATATCTCCGATGCACTTTGTTTTCGGTCAACATATGTATGTGGATGACAAACACAAGATAAAGATTATAACTTGTTGAGTGTTGCCGACAACAAACAATGGTCTTAAAATGAAATCAACTGATTTCCGTGGTGTACTGTTTTTTTATTATGGGTACCAGTATATTGTATCGATCCTGCCATACCACAAAATACCACACACCTCTAATTAACATTAGGGTAAAGTTTACATTTTAAGCTAAAATATATGGCAAATGGTATGATTTGTTATAGACATAACAGGGTTATTTTCATAGCTGTTAAGTGCATTCACTGTGTTTGGCTATCTCTTAAGTTCTAAAATTTTGAAATAATGAAGAGATCAGCAAAAACAGCTGAAAGAATGTATATTTCACTTGCCTATAATCTTTTTAACCACAACATTGACCTTTCATGTTTGAGTCACTCTGTGCAAGTATTTTATTGGGGAACTTGCATGGTGGCTTAGTGTACATTGTATTTCATTTTTCTTCTCGCCTGTCTGATCCCAAGCTGGGGTATGAGAGAAATAAATAAATTTTATAGTAACAGACTACATTAATATCTCTAATTGACCAATGATGACAAGTAATATTTGTTATTCATTTTCTTATTTGGTTGACTCTCGGTAGTTCTGGTCAATTCCAAATCTATTAGAACCATTGATTATTTTACTAATTCTGGTCAATTCCAAATCTATTAGAACCATTGATTATTTTACTAATTCTGGTCAATTCCAAATCTATTAGAACCATTGATTATTTTACTAAATTTTCAATACTTATATTTTAGTAAGTTGATAACAAATGACAGTCACACATACTTTTGTCATTTCCTTAATTTTTTTAATAATGCTTGCAGCAGGTTTAAACACTCACATAACAAGCCATGACATAAAATTCTCCATCAATATATCAGATCATAGTAAAACAATTTTTCAAAGATTCTCTCAAAGATTATCAGGAAGGGATGAGCATGTTGATGTTCTTTTTTTCCTAATTTAGACAAAAAATCCCAATTCAGTTGTCAGGGGCCTCATGTTAAAAACTGGAATCCACCTTGATAGTTTTTTCCAGGCACACCAGTTTCCTCTACCATCCATGAACTGACTATCTCGATATACCTCAATATGAAAGAATCTTGACTTGGAGCATACAACTCCCCAGGGCTCTACATTAACTTTTTTTCTAACTTGTGCCATTGGACAAGTAGAACAAAAAGTTGGTTGTCCTTCAGCAAAACAGACTTGTCCAAAAGTTCACAGCTAAATTTGGGCTATAATATTCAGGTCAACTCAAGAATCAAATATATGTTTGAACTGCACCAAATGTCAATTCAGTTTTCATATAATTTTGGCAATTCCATGGGTTCAAATATCATTATACAAAAATGGATTGGTACTTTTGTGTTGGATTATGTTGAACTCTTTAATCAGAAGTGTTGAGTCGCCTTGATAAAAATCACATAAAATGGATGTAAAACTGCAGCTGAAATGAGTGTACCTGGACACGAAAAACAACTAAAGCACACAATAAGTAAGCCAAAGAACACAAGGTCAAAGACATACACAAATGATAAATAAGACCAATGGCTGTATTCTCCAGACTTGACAAATTAGACCCAGCAGTGTGGTTAAACCTGGCTTTATGACATGACAAACCATTCTACTCCAACATAAGTACAGTCCAACCTGCCTTAAAGACCACCTATATAAGGGCCACCTGTTTATAAAAGCCAGTAAAATGTATCCCATTTGTTCTATATTCATATTATTTGAACCTGCCCATAAAGGCCACTTCTACTGGTTCCCTTTGATGGCCTTTATAGACAGGTTTGACTGTTATTGCTACTCAGATCTCAACTGCAGTCTCAACTTTACAAGGTACCGTCATGAAACTGAATTAAAAAGTGAAATATATTGACAACCAAAATGGTTTTATTAGAGTGTCTTTGTTCATAAGTGGTAGTATGACTGTCGGACAACCGGATATACTCACCATTTCAACTCTTTCGTTTTCTATGCTTGGTCTTCGAAATCTTTTTTTTTTTTCCCCTCTCAGATTTTTTTTATTTTTAGGAGGACTGCACAAACTAACCAAAATAAAACCTAAATTAAAGACAGATCCATTACTTCTCTTGTTGTCATGTGTAAACAATCTATGTAAATCGAATGCTTCAGTGTTGTTAAGGCAAAAATATCGATCTTAAGCGCAGAGGAGAGTAAGATTATAACCTTGTTCCAAAGTATTTGACAGAGTTCCGGTCAATAATATTGTTGCTTACACTGTTAAATATTTACTTTATCAATGTGATCAAGGATATTTAAGGAGGGTGGAAAATGTTACTTGTCCAGTTGGCTTGTCCGACAGCACTTTTTAGTTGTCTCGGGCAATAGGGCTAACGTTAATGTCGAGCCCCTCTCCCTTCTTATGATGCCCCATTCACTTTTATTGATAACAGTAGACTTCCTGAAGTATTTTGATTTTAAATTCAGAGTCCGGGTCTTGAAAAACAAAGATATTTGCGCATTTTGTTTACCTTTTGCTGTGATGAAAATGACACATGAAAAGTGATCAATTAAGCGCTTAACAAATTTACAAATTGTGGTTTTATGATTTAAAGCACTTTAAATATGTTGCTTGGAGAGTATTTTATCATCAGCAACAGAAAGGACAACCCGATTGGAATTGATACTGTCCTCACACACGGGTGAGCGAATGTGATAGTCACTCACAATTACAAATATTTACTCCCAAATGTTTTACTTAGGCCTGCACTTATGAAGGTACTTTCTATTTCTAGGAATCTGGATAAACACAGCCATTGGATTAGACCAATATTTGTTTCCCAGGTATGGTGGTAAATTAACAGGATTTTTGGTGGGTATGGAGGAGGTATATGTATATTGACAGGTATGTATTTACTGGTATTTTTGGGGAGGAGGGCATTTACTTATTTACTTTACTTTGCTTCTTTTTTAAGGTAAATCAAAGACTAAAGGTAAAGACAAAGCCCAATTTGTTTCCTGTTTTAGGTAAACTACAGATTTTCTCTAGGTAAAGGCAAAGCCTAATTTGTTTCCTGTTTTAGGTAAACTACAGATTTTCTCTTTAGGTAAAGGCAAAGCCCAATTTGTTTCCTGTTTTAGGTAAACTACAGATTTTCTCTAGGTAAAGGCAAAGCCTAATTTGTTTCCTGTTTTAGGTAAACTACAGATTTTCTCTTTAGGTAAAGGCAAAGCCCAATTTGTTTCCTGTTTTAGGTAAACTACAGAGTTCTCTTTAGGTAAAGGCAAAGCCCAATTTGTTTCCTGTTTTAGGTAAACTACAGATTTCTCTTTAGGTAAAGGCAAAGCCTAATTTGTTTCCTGTTTTAGGTAAACTACAGATTTTCTTTTCAGGTAAAGGCAAAGCACAATTTGTTTTCTGTTTTAGGTAAACTACAGACTTCTTTTCAGGTAAAGGCAAAGCACAATTTGTTTCCTGTTTTAGGTAAACTACAGATTTTCTCTTTAGGTAAAGGCAAAGCACAATTTGTTTTCTGTTTTAGGTAAACTACAGACTTCTTTTCAGGTAAAGGCAAAGCCCAATTTGTTTCCTGTGTTTTATTTCTAATTTGTGTTTGTTTGTTTTCTATTCACATGCATGGAAATCTGCTGGACAATGTAATGAGGATAAGAAAATACCAGATGCTTGACAATAATTAAACAGTTATTGAAAATATAAAAGGTACAATATTCATTTAACATTATACATACATTGTATATATATATGTTCTTTGTTTTATTGACAGTAATTTTGCTTGCCTAAAATTACTACCGAATAAAGGTTGTTTCCCCTTGAGGAAAAATGACTTAAATTTCCCAATTTGTCCACTAAAATTCCCAAAAGAATAGGAATATACTAGTAAATTAATAAATCCAGTTTTCCGTGCCCACAAAATTGTTACAATATAACACCTGTGCAATGTGGATCATAGCTATTGTCAGCATGTCATAATGAAGTTTGCTATATTTCAGAACTTAAATTTTCCCAATTTTGAAAGCAGAATGTAGTTTTTGTTGATTTTGACGTATCTAATGTAAACAATTTTTACAAATCAGTGTCGGTTACAAGCTTTATATGTTATAAAATGCATATTGAATGTATCGAAGAACAAGACTTACAACAGGTGATGCGTTATAAAATTTGGTTTTGATCCGAAAATAAACAAGAAAAATCAGATTTATTTGTACGTCCTTAGTGTGTAACAGGTGGGTCACGACAAACGAAAAACATTGAAAAATGTGGGTCATCTATAAAAATATTGCGCCAAAAATGCAAAAACAGGCTCTGAAGAAAAAAACTTAGCTTAACAGTCTTTAACAGTGCCTGCTGTTAAGCTTAACTGTCTATATGGCATGGTAAAGCATGGTGTATCCATTTGTCTGTTTGTACATATATGTATCTGTAAGCTTTAATCTTCTCTTACACCTTTATATCAAATTGAACCGATTTGAGTAAGGTATTTTTGAACCAATACTTTAAAAATCCAATTCAATTAAAATTGTCTGACACATATTCAAAACCAGAGAGAGATGGCTGTCACATTCAATGGCAGATTTTTACCTATTGTGGTCTAATGACCAAAGGATTTCTGTTAAATCTTCACCTGGAACTGTATTAAACATTTAATGTAAGTGCATTTTTATTCTATGCCTTTTGAAGAAAGATGAGGATATTGAATTTAAAGTTCAGTGTAATAGTTTGATATCTGATGTGAATATGCTACAAACACGTCAAGCTACAGTGACATCAATCTGTCATCATACCAATATGTGTGACACAGCACACAAAAGTTACATTGAATCAAAGTACTGCAAGTACTGATGTTAGAGTCAATATACTGTTACATTCAGTACTTCAGGAACTTCCAGTACGGAGTTATTTTCAAAACTATTAAGCACTATTTTACTAAACATGGTGCAAAGCAACATTAAAAGCTGCCCATATCACTAACCCTAGTTGCTTTGCTTGTTTTCCGGGATTTAGAAAATTTATATCAGTGTTGACATTTTCTTCAAATACCTTCAAATTTGGATCAAAGGTAAAGGTCACAGTCAATTTTTACCATTGTATTTTTACAAATTATCCACTGGTGAGGTATCCTTATTAACTGATTTTGCTCATTATATTTGTAGATGTGAATAAGCTATGAGCAGAAGCATCAGTTTCCTGAAGATTTTGATGTTATTGATGTAACAGCAGTAAGAAAAGATAAGTAACCATATCAATATATATAGCAGAGGGTCAAATGGCTGTTCATTAAGGATATTATTCAATCAGTCTAGTCTCAATAAGTGTGTTTTAGATAGCTGCCGGTCGCCCCTTTTTTCATGTAGTAGTTTGTTCTTGGTGGCTGATTTTTGGTCTTTTTGGTGTTTAAATTTTAGTAGTGCTTTGTCCTTTCCACAGTTTGACCCCAATGCTTCTGATGGGGAAATGGATTCAGAAACCTTGACAGTGTTTTAAATTTTAACTTGGGATCATTGATGTGTTGCAAAATTAAATTTTTGGGAGGATACAAATGTTACCGATGATCAAATAATGGCAAACAGTCCATTACTTACATTTGTCATGTGTTATTTTTGGAGTTTTTGTGCATGTTTTTATAAAAATTCAAAAGTTGCCCATAACATTCACAAGACTAAAACACTAAAATGTCTTGTTTGCTAACCCTGCCTTTTTCTACTCTATTACTTCACTCTTTTTTTTATATCCCATAACATTCATGTCATTATTTGTAAAAGGATATTTTTGCCCTAAAATTAGTTTAGGTCTTTATATATATCAATGTACCTCTGTTAATTGAAAAGGCGCTGTCGATGTTTCTGAATTCAATTCTTCATCAGTGGTGATGGGATCAAACTGTTGAAAAGATGAAATACTGCATTGAAATGGTAAAAAATGAGGAACTGAAGTGGAGACATCAAATATCAACTACTGCATGAGACCAGGAAAAGACTGGCAGTACACACCTTGAGACCAGACTAATTGATGAATCCTAACCTGTACAATCATTGGACACTCTCATATTGCATGCACTTAAACGAATGATTACAAGCCAAATAAGTGAAATAATTTCAAAATATATGTGCATGCTGTGCTGAAATGATTGAATATTAGAACCAAAGTCCACATAACCTCAAACTTTAGCCAAGCACTCGACATTTGGACATGAAAGTCGGCCTATTTCAGAAGAGACCTTATATATAAATTGATGCCCCATGTAACGGCATGTGTGGCACTTAAAGAATCCTCTCTACACATTGCCCTGAGCTTATTGCAAAAGTCAACATTTCTCCCACTTCACCAATAGGTGGCAACATCTCAATATAAGTGAAATAATTTTGACAGGGACTTAGAACCCCATTTAATCAAATACGAGCAGTTGAGATTTACAAAATTAACATTAAAGAACAAGTCTGCAAGTTGCCTTCAAAGGCCTTGGAAGTTTGTGTACAAGGTGAAACAAGATCATGGGGTAAATTGAGTACTATAGATATACACTAATGTAATTGTTTTCTTTTACATGGATCTTCAAGAGATTGGCAGTTGCAATTGGACCAATATCTTGTTTGGCTAGTATAGAGGTACATTGATGGTATGTTTTGCAGGTATAGAAGTATGCCAACAGTCTGGCAGAATCTTATCCAGCTAGTTCTAGTAGCACAAATTATTTTCAGTAACAAAAAGTTTTATTTCCACCAGCAGTGTAACACATAAATTGTCAGTTCAAGAAAAGAAATGCCAATAAGCAAGTTGATGCTGGCATCCAGAGTGGTTGAAATCTTAAGTTTAGTGTAACACAAAACTTACACTAACTTACACAAAATTGTCAGTTCCAGTTTAAGAAAAGAAATGCCAAGCAGCAAGTTGGTGTCACAGAGGTCGAAATCCTGAGTTTAGTGTAACACATGAATTGTCAGTTCAAGTTTAAGAAAAGTTGGTGCCAGAGTGGTTGAAATCCTTAGTAGTAACAAAGAGATGAATACATAGTAATTTAGCCAACCAACCAAACCCCACCCTACCCCACCCCCACCCTGCCTTTATCACCCAGTCCCCATAGTTCAGATGACTTATATAGATACACTAACTAGCTAATTTCTTTTTAGTAGGATTTGGATAAAAACAGGTGTTGAATTTGACCAATATCTTGCCTCACAGGTATGGAAGTATACTGACATTGTTTAGCAGGTATGGAGGTACATGTTTGGTATGTATAGAGGGAAAATTTAACATCTGTCGGCGATAAATGGAGAGAAGATCGGCATCCAGTGTTGTACACATACATGGAGGATTCATTCTGCAACCAGGCAGATGAACAAGACGACGATGTAGTACCATTTTATTGGATAGGTATAATGCAATTTACATAAATTATTAATATTAACCAATTTGATTTTGCTTGCTTAGATATAAGCCTGTTGTTTATTTTTAAATTATTTCCCCACTGTTTCAGACCAGACTGCTTCTGTATTAAGAAAATTGAAAAATAATAATAAAATGCATGGTTAGTTGCGGCAATATATACCCCATTTTATGAACTTTTTGACCTCCCCTTGTATTTGATTTGTTTTCTTGGTTTTGTGGTGTTTTTTCTCTGATATTGGCTAATGTCAAGTTCATGATTTTTCAGATGACGAAGGATGTATTGGACTTCAAGGACCCAGATGTGACCCTACTAAGGACCTCAAGAGACGAGAAGAAACGTGAAGCATCAAGGACCTCATTGTGGTATATTTTCTGTAATTGACCTGGCAAGTCACTCATTTGATATTTACAGCAAGGGAAGATTAAATGATGGCAGATCTCGAATAATGCCAAAGTTCATTGATAGATGCATTTGCCAGGGAACTAGCATCTCAAGTAACCAGCAGTCAAGATTACTTCACTTGATATTACAATTTACTAGCAGTCAATTATTTCACTTGATATTACAATTTATGGACAGTCAATTATTTCACTTGATATTACAATTTATGGACAGTCAAGATTACTTCACTTGATATTACAATTTATGGACAGTCAAGATTACTTCACTTGATATTACAATTTACGTACAGTCAAGATTACTTCACTTGATATTACAATTTACCAACAGTCAAGATTATTCACTTGATATTACAATTTACCAGCAGTCAAGATTATTTCACTTGATATTACAATTTACCAACAGTCAAGATTACTTCACTTGATATTACAATTTACCAACAGTCAAGATTATTCACTTGATATTACAATTTACCAACAGTCAAGATTACTTCACTTGATATTACAATTTACCAAGTCAAGATTACTTCACTTGATATTACAATTTACCAAGTCAAGATTACTTCACTTGATATTACAATTTACCAGCAGTCAAGATTACTTCACTTGATATTAAATTTATCACAGTCAAGATTACTTCACTTGATATTACAAACCACAGTCAAGATTACTTCACTTGATATTACAATTTATACAGTCAAGATTACTTCACTTGATATCACAATTCAGCAGCAGTCAAGATTACTTCTTGATATTACAATTTATAGACAGTCAAGATTACTTCACTTGATATCACAATTCAGCAGCAGTCAAGATTACTTCACTTGATATTACAATTTATGGACAGTCAAGATTACTTCACTTGATATTACAATTCAGCAGCAGTCAAGATTACTTCACTTGAAATTACAATTTACGGACAATCAAGATTACTTCACTTGATATTAAATTTACCAGCAGTCGAGATTATTTCACTTGATATTACAATTTACCAACAGTCAAGATTATTTCACTTGATATTACAATTTAGTACAGTCAAGATTACTTACTTGATATTACAATTTACCAACAGTCAGATTATTTCACTTGATATTACAATTTATGGATAGTCAAGATTATTCACTTGATATTTCAATTTACTTGCAGTCAATTATTTCACTTGATATTTCAATTTACTGCAGTCAAGATTATTTCACTTGATATTACAATTTACACAGTCAAGATTACTTTACTTGATATTACAATTTACCAGCAGTCAAGATTACTTCACTTGATATTACAATTATGGACAGTCAAGATTACTTCACTTGATATTACAATTTATGGACAGTCAAGATTATTTCACTTGATATTACAATTTATGGACAGTCAAGATTATTTCACTTGATATTACAATTTCCAGCAGTCAAGATTACTTCACTTGAATTACACTTTACTGGCAGTCAAGATTCCTTCACTTGATATTACAATTTATGGACAGTCAAGATTACTTCACTTGATATTAGAATTTACCAACAGTCAAGATTATTTCACTTGATATTACAATTTATGGACAGTCAAGATTATTTCACTTGATATTACAATTTATGGACAGTCAAGATTATTTCACTTGATATTACAATTTACCAACAGTCAAGATTACTTCACTTGATATTACAATTTACCAGCAGTCAAGATTACTTCACTTGATATTACAATTTACCAGCAGTCAAGATTACTTCACTTGATATTACAATTTACCAGCAGTCAAGATTGTTTCACTTGATATTACAATTCACCAGCAGTCAAGATTGTTTCACTTGATATTACAATTCACCAGCAGTCAAGATTACTTCACTTGATATTACAATTTACCAGCAGTCAAGATTACTTCACTTGATATTAAAATTTACCAGCAGTTGTCAAGATTACTTCACTTGATATTACAAATTACCAACAGTCAAGATTACTTCACTTGATATTACAATTTACAAGTCAAGATTACTTCACTTGATATAACAATTTACCAACAGTCAGATTATTTCACTTGATATTACAATTTATGGATAGTCAAGTTTATTTCACTTGATATTAAATTTACTTGCAGTCAAGATTATTTCACTTGATATTACAATTTCCCAGCAGTCAAGATTCTTCACTTGATATTACAATTTACCAACAGTCAAGATTATTTCACTTGATATTACAATTTATGGACAGTCAAGATTACTTCACTTGAAATTACAATTTACCAGCAGTCAAGATTACTTCACTTGATATTACAATTTACCAGCAGTCAAGATTGTTTCACTTGATATTACAATTTACTAGCAGTCAAGATTGTTTCACTTGTATCCCAATTCAAGTAATAGCATAGCAAAAATGCTAATCTGGTCAAGAATATTTCACTTATATTATAATTAATCATTTTTTTCTGATTGCAATAATGTCTATGCTTTTGTTTTCTAGTAGGCCAGCGTGGATCACCACCTCTTCAGGAACTCGAGGAACCAGGCTTGTCCCAAACGACCGTACGCTAGGGTGAACGTTGAGTGGAATCATAATGCAACGAGGGTCTGGTTGGCATTATGATTCCTGGAATTGACCTGGCAGGCAGAAATATGGAAGTCATTGGATAGTTACAGCAGAGGAAATTAAATGATGACAAATCTCCAATAACAGCCAAAGTTAAAATAAATAGATGCAAGCCACAGGGTACTAGTATCTCAACTTTAAAGTCAAGATTGTTTCACTTGATATTACAATCCTGTTACCTATAGATGTAACAGAAATATTTGGCCATAGTAAAAAACTATATCATTATTTATGATGACAGATCTCCCAATTAAAGCCATTAGTTGATTTAAACTGAGACATAGTCTAGTGTTGCCCATAGATGAAAGTACAGGCAGGGTGTTATTTACCTGTGGTCAAGATTATTTCACTTGTATTCCAAATCTGTTAACTATAGGCAGAGCAGAAATGCTCACCTGGTCAAGACTTTATTCACTTATATCATGATAAATGATTTCTTTATTTCCATTTCAACTAATGTCTGCTTTAGTTTTTTGTAGGCCAGCATGGATAATCAGCATCACATATGGAGGTTTCATTCAGCAACCAGACAGATGAGCAAGACGACCAAGCAAAGACCATTATATTATATACTTGGTAGGTTTAAATGTAATACTGTAAACATGATTATTTTCATGAGTAGTATTTTTTCAAATTTGTGTTATTGGCATAATGGTCACCTGGTTTTAAAAGCCAGTAAAATTTTATCACAATTGCTAATTATTCATGTTATATGAACCTGTATAAAAGGGTTACCTGCCCATAAAAATCTCTCTTACGCGGATTGCCTTATGTGTCACATATAGCTGATGATGTCTGGATGTAAGTGATTATTCTTGGCTGGGATGTAAAAACTCATTCAATCAGTCAATATTGAAATTTAGTAGACAAATGTGTTGCACATTTTTGTATTTCATTTGGAAAATGATGTAAAAATGTCTTCGAATTGTTATAAGTTGACTGTATGACCAGACAATGGCATGGAGTTTTCAGTGACTCAATCCTCAAATTTAAACGAGAAATCGAAGTTCATGGCCATTTTTTTTACCTGTCTGCTTTTACACATTATCAGCAAAGCAAATGGCAAATAGTGCCTACTGATGGAGGATCCTAATTCACTGAGTTTGCTTGTTATATTTGTAGATGTGAACAAGAGCAGAAGCAACAGTATGTTGTAAATGATGTTGTCAATGTAATAGATCAGTAAGAAAAGATAAGTAACCATATCAATATATATAGCAGAGGGTCAAATGGCTGTTCATTAAGGATATTATTCAATCAGTCTAGTCTCGATAAGTGTGTTTTAGATAGCTGCCGGTCGCCCCTTTTTTCATATAGTAGTTTGTTCTTGGTGGCTGATTTTTGGTCTTTTTGGTGTTTAAATTTCAGTAGTGCTTTGTCCTTTCCACAGTTTGACCCAATGCTTCTGACGGGGAAAGGATTCAAAAATCGGAAGACAGTGTTTCAAAATTAACTTTTGATAATTGAGGTAGAGACATCAAGCATGAAGTAATGTATGAGACAAGGAAAGGACCGGCAGTACACACCTTGAGACCAGACTAATTGATGGATCCTAACCTGTACAATCATTGGACACTCTGATATTCATGTATTTAAACAAATAATTATAAAGCTAAATAATTTAGGAATATAGTCTTACATGGGTTGCTTACATGATCAAATATTGAGGCACTTAAGAGGTTGTATTGGGACCAAATTTGATTAATGAAAATAAGGATAAAACTGATTTTAAAGTCCTGTAGAACATACCTTAAGTTGAACAAATTTTATACACTAGTGGCTATTGCACAGATAAGAAAAATCTGCTTATTTTATAGTTATGGGTCACTTATTGTAAGATGTGTATACCACACTGTATACCATTTTTCATTATATCAAGTGCTTATCAAAAGTTGAGAATATTATAATCCCTGATCTCATTATGATAATATTTTCTGCCTTACTTATTTGGTTTAGTTAATACTGGTATTTATGTAAGAGATTTATTTTTGTATTTCTAGGAAAAATTATATCAAAAGCCATGACCCCATGTGATACCTGTTCTAAGGGAGGAACAAAGTTGCAATTTAGAAAGAGAAATGGATAAGAAACTAATGTGTGGACATTTTATACAACTTAACAGGATTCAACAGTCTCGATATTGAACTACAAAGATCATGAAAAACATTTTATAAACACAGGAGATTTATAGACATTTATGCCATTCAAAATCATGCTGTTACTTAACATTTGGATATAGATGTACAGATCTACCAGGAAACAACATGACTTTCACCAGGAAGCAAGGCTTGGTGCTTTGGAAGGGTAAGCACCTCCCATCTATGAGACTTCAAATACATGTATATCCTTGATTATTATATTATACACTTATTATTACAGTAGATAAGATAATGTTTATTTTTTATAGAGAGTAGGCTATTAAATGACTGAGTTGTCTGATAACATAAAATCATGCAGTGATTTTGTTGCACTTTATTAAAAACTACCTTCTGCATTTTGAATTGGGAAAATTTGAAGTTCTAAAATACAGCAAACTGTATAATAATATGTTTGCAATATAGCTTAGGAATTTCATTGCGAAGATGTTATATTGTGACAATGTCACATTTTCTGTGTAATGTCTGACTGGGACGTTAAACACCATTACTCACTCACTAGATTTAATTTGTTAGTTTACCATTGCTGTTTTTGGGAATTTTGGTGGTTTAGTAATTTTTCCTAATTTGGTAGTAATTTTAAGCAAACAAAATCACTGTCATGTGTGATATTGGTGTTTTTTTGATAACTTTAAACATCATTTTTTGAATGTTTATGTGTTTGTAATGCAAAGTAATTATTTTATTTTTTTTAGTCATTCATGCACATCAATATATCAGTAGTACTGTCATGACAACATATCTACCATATTGTTTTCTAATTTTCGAGACCAGAGTTTACTGATAATTTTAAGGGGTTTTTAATGGAAATAAGGGAGACCATATTTAGAGGTTTCATTTTTCAAACTGTTTTTAATGATAGAGTATTAATGCACTCCAATGTGTAAAAGTAGTTAAAATTGATGGCTTAATTCATTAATACATGTACTTGTGGCTGGTCCCATCTCCTAGAAGCACCCTTTTTTATACCTCACTACACATAATAGACGAGCATTATGTGACTGTATCCTCCAGTTAGGTTGTGTCCATCAGTCCCTGATACATTATTTCCAGATGACAAACTTGAGAACAGATTAAATGATTTTAAACTTTGCACAATTGCTTAGTGCTATAAAAATCCAATTATTGTGCCATTTCAAAATACAATAAATGTTCAAAGAATTATTGCAGGGCATCCTTTACTTTCCATTTAGATTTTCTTTTTTTATAAAGGATTCGGTGATTCTGTAAATTTGTGAAATATAAATATAGAGATTAGTTTAGGATTAACAAGTGGTTTATATAGGGAAATTTTATATTGTATAAACACCGTTTTAATGAGACATGGCATCTGGAATGTTCTTGAGTAAAACATTTAAACATTGCTATGTTCCACCCAGCTGTAAAATTCATGGGGTTCCAACAAAAATATTCGGGGTTTATCTTTAGGTGGACTAGGGGAGTATTGTATAACAAATGCTTATGGATCATATCACCTCTTCTCACCCAAGTAAGACTCTACTTGGACAGATCCAAGTGTGAAAAAGTTTGTTGTTTCAATTACCTAAACTTTTTGGCATTCAGGTTTCCTCTACCAGTGCAGAACTGACTGGTGCATTTAATAACTTATCTATCCATTCATTAAATACAATCAATTTAGATGATGGAAAAGTACGAAATAATTGTAAAAGATAGGAAATTGTTGAATGTAGGGATTTTGTTGGAAATAGCTGAAAAATTGTTGATGTAACATAAAACATTGTGCAACCAGAGTTACCTAGAAAATTATCACTTGAAATGGGGCACTAGATAGCCATTCTGGGAAATATTGCCTGCTACAACCTTTTGCCTTGAATTTTCAAAATTTATTCTGTGCTGTTTGCAATTGTGCAAAATAATGTCAATTTGACTAATCAAATGTCCACTTAAGTTAATTTTTATAAGATTTTGCAATAAATTTTTTTATTAAGATTTTTAATTTTTTTTTTCATTTGGGTCAAACATCCGACCTCATTTTCCGAGATGTTTTGTTTTTAAATCACAGACCAAAATAGAAAGACATAACTATTCAGCAGAACCCCTTATGAGGTCCCCCTTTCAGATTTTTTTGTAGAAAGGGTGTCCACATAAAGAAGGGTCACTGAAGTATTTTTGCCATACAGACATTTCTCTGGTAGTAGAAGCGGACCCTGTTTGAAAGGAGGAACTTCTACTGACCATTTAAATATTCCAGTACTAGTATATATTTTAACTGTCTATTTGAGGCAGGTAATCCAATTCTGACAAACTGCAGTCACATGGTTATACCATACACATCAATCTGGTTACTTCAAAATTTATTTTAAGATAGTGTATTTGTTCACTATCAAATTTGTCCTTTTTCTGAATTTTATAACAAGTTCTAGTGACCAGGTGTTATGGTTGACCTCACACAGATCTCTGGTCTGCTGAAGTCTGAGTATTCACTAATGTTGAGCTTGTTTCAGTTGACCATATAACATCTTTCTTCAATGTGATATTCTGGTACTGGTTTATTCTTGTACACATCCTAACTTTTGGTCTGTTGGAATGGTACTCAAAAAAAGTTGTAATATTGAGCCGTTTCTGCTGACCATATAGCGTCTTTAACTTGTTCTAGAACTGGAATATACTTAGCTGTCTCTATTGGAGAGGCAAGTTGATCAAATTCTGACAAATTGCAAATTGCAGTTTTCGCGGGTTAATCATGCGCAGTAAAACTGGTCCGCTCCTGAATTCAGTTGAAGATTTGGTATAACTGTGTGTCAGATGGGACCAGGTAGGGTGTTTTATTTGCTATTCCAGATCTGGATGTTGTAATCTAGACTTGGAATATACTTAACTGTCTCTATTGAGGCAAGTTATCAAAATTGAGTTTCCCTACATGGTTAACCATATATATTTAAGGTCTACTGAAAAACCATTTTTTCTAAAAGTAATGACATAGATATATTTTCTGTAAAGGTATTGAAAAATACTTATATAATGGTTTCAGTGGACCAACATTTATGATATTCCAGTCTTTGAACATTATTGACTGTCTCTATTGAGTCATGTCAATCGAATTCTAACAATTGCAGTCACTAGGTTAATGATGCACACATGCATACACAAACACCATTGGTCTGTATAAGATTTTAAAACACACATGTGCATGCACACACACACACACACACACATCAAAACATATGCACACAATACCATTACATTACCATTCTGTAAATATTAATTTAATTTGTGCCATCATTTACCCCTCCAAATTTTCTGTAAAGTTAGTTTGTTTTACTTTACAAGGTTGTTTCCCTTGTATACTTGCCAGTGGTCACTTAAAATTTACTTCAACCAAACTCCTTTTATTATACCAAAAGATGACTAACCAAATGTCCACACTAAAACAACTTGTTACGTTTAGTTAATTTGTTGTGTTTTCAAGCTGATTACGTTATTTAGATATTTAATAATCTTTGTATAGGTTATATTTTTTTTTTCATCATAGACACAGTTAAACAAAAATCATTACAATGTACTTTGAGCAAGCAACATCTGTCCTTATTTATCCAGGATTGCTCTCAAATGTTTTTTAAACTACAGACCAAATAGAAAGACATAACTACATGTATTCAGCAGAACCCCTTATGAGGTCCCCCTTTCAGATTTTTTGTAGAAAGGGTGTCCACATAAAGAAGGGTCACTGAAGTATTTTTGCCATACAGACATTTCTCTGGTAGTAGAAGCGGACCCTGTTTGAAAGGAGGAACTTCTACTGACCATTTAAATATTCCAGTACTAGTATATATTTTAACTGTCTATTTGAGGCAGGTAATCCAATTCTGACAAACTGCAGTCACATGGTTATACCATACACATCAATCTGGTTACTTCAAAATGTATTTTAAGATAGTGTATTTGTTCACTATCAAATTTGTCCTTTTTCTGAATTTTATAACAAGTTCTAGTGACCAGGTGTTATGGTTGACCTCACACAGATCTCTGGTCTGCTGAAGTCTTGAGTATTCACTAATGTTGAGCTTGTTTCAGTTGACCATATAACATCTTTCTTCAATGTGATATTCTGGTACTGGTTTATTCTTGTACACACCCTAACTTTTGGTCTGTTGGAATGGTACTCAAAAAAAGTTGTAATATTGAGCCGTTTCTGCTGACCATATAGCGTCTTTAACTTGTTCTAGAACTGGAATATACTTAGCTTTCTCTATTGGAGAGGCAAGTTAATCAAATTCTGACAAATTGCAAATTGCAGTTTTCGCGGGTTAATCATGCGCAGTAAAACTGGTCCGCTCCTGAATTCAGTTGAAGATTTGGTATAACTGTGTGTCAGATGGGACCAGGTAGGGTGTTTTATTTGCTATTCCAGATTTGGATGTTGTAATCTAGACTTGGAATATACTTAACTGTCTCTATTGAGGCAAGTTATCAAAATTGAGTTTCCCTACATGGTTAACCATATATATTTAAGGTCTACTGAAAAACCATTTTTTCTAAAAGTAATGACATAGATATATTTTCTGTAAAGGTATTGAAAAATACTTATATAATGGTTTCAGTGGACCAACATTTATGATATTCCAGTCTTT